>VDFB02047230.1:28616094-28963875 GCA_007258455.2 Sequoia sempervirens | reverse complement strand
TGAATAAAGCCTTGACTTACATGAGATTTATTGACCCTTCCCAAACCCTCAACCAACAAAATAAACAGATAAGGTGACAAAGGATCTCCCTATCGGAGACCTTTTGAGGCACCAAAAAAGGTAGAAGGCTCACCATTAATAAGCACAAAAAAGGAGGTAAGATGTAACTCAACTCATCACCTAGGATCCAAGCATCTTTGAAACCAAAGCTAGCAACACTTTTGAAGGAATGGCCGTTTGACTTGATCATAAGCTTTAGCCATAGCAAGTTTGATAAACATAACCTTCTCCCTTGAAGTTGCCATGGAATGTTTGACCTTAGCAGCAATGGCCACTCCATCCAAGATCTACCTATCTGCCATGAAACCTCCTTGCTCTTCAGAAATAAGGTCGCTAGTCCAAGACTTAAGTCTCTCTGCAATTAACTTGGAAAGAATCTTATACACCACATTACAAAGAGCTATGGGCCTGAACAAGTTCAATGAATTAGCCCATTCATGCTTGGGATAAGGGAAAAAAATGTAGAATTCATAGCTCTCAACATCTGTTTATTCCTTTGAGATTCTTGCACCACCTCCAATAAGTTAAATTTTATAATTTCCCATAATTCCTGAAAGAATTCTATCGGGAATCCATTAGGACTAGGGGCTTTCCCTTTTTTTATTTGAAAAACAACTCCCTCTAGTTCATCTAGAGAAATTGAACTAATAAGCCTCTCATTCATTTCTACAGATACTATAGAGGGAATACAAGCCAAAATATGATTTTCTTCATCAGCCGTAGGGGGCGAATCTTTCACAAACAAAGAAGAATAATATTGCGAGGCCTCCATGGAAATATCCTCCAAGGAAGTTAGTTGCACTCCTAGAGAAGACACAAGAGAGGAAATCATATTCCCATGTCTTCTGACCTTGAGTGAATTAAAAAAGAAAGCCGTATTCCTATCACCCGCCTGAAGCCACTCAACCCGTGCCTTCTGTTTCCAATAAATCTCCTCATGTAGTTCCCATTCCTCAAGATCCTTCAAGGCTTGCGATTCATCCTTAAGGGAACTCTCTGAAAGCCCAAAGTCTCTATTCTATTGGGTGATAACATCTAAATGTGACTAAGCAATCGACTTGGCAAAAAAGATGTTACCAAAACATTGCCTATTCCACTTCTTGAGTTGTTTCACAAATTGTAATCTTTTGACAAAGGAATACATCTCCGTGCCATAAGTTGGTCTTCCTCGACTCCACTAGTCTATCATAAGATCTTGTAGCTGAGGGTCACACAACCACATAAGCTGAAACTTAAAAGGTGGATTCTTTATAGCCCCCACCAAAGAAGTTGAAAGTTTGATGGGCCAGTGATTAGAGCCCCTCTACTCCAAAACCTCAGAGTAAGTTGCCCATTTGTTACATAGCCAAAAGATTGACACCAAAAACCTATCTAGTCTCTCTGAGATAGAATCTTGCCACACCTCTTGTTATTCCAAGTAAATAACCCATTACCAGGTTTGATGTCCACTAGATTTAAGAAGAAGATATTATCTTTGAGAAGGATGGAAGAAGGCTCAAGCCTTTCCACACCCCCTCTTTTTTCCTCCAAACCAGTAATGGCATTAAAATCCCCAACCAAGATCCAAGGGTATAAGGGAATTAGGGACCAAAGATACTGAATATAGGACAATGACGAGATTTTCCAAGAAAATTAGTTGGAGCATAGACATTATAAAACAAAACAATCTCTCTAGACTCCACACTAGAAGGAACCACAAAGATTGAAAATCTACTACAAATCCACCAAAGTGGAGTAATCTTTAGCGGGTTCCATAAACAAGCAACACCCCCTTCATTACCCTGAGCACCTATACACTGGTAATGGCTTCTGCACCATATTTTAGAAGCCATGTTGTACATACTTTCCATTGATAACTTTGCCTCTTGGATAAAGATATATATAGCAAACGAACTTTGACCAAATCTCAAACAACTTTTTGTCTAGGGCCATTGTTCAACCCCCTTACATTCCAAGAAAGGACAATCATTTTTGAGAGTTGGAGAAATGAGAATCTGTTGTTTTAATTGACCTTGATTCCACCAAAGTCTCCCCCATAAATTTAATCTTATCCTAATCTTTCTTCCGACCCACCTTGAGATGTTTGTCTGAAGTGCCCTTCTTGAGGCTCTTTTGCTGAAGCCCTAAGGAAGGAGGTGTTTTACTCCCTTTCTCTACCTCCATATTCGCCTTTTCAAACGAAGGAGCAATCATTGCCAAGGCCAATTTATCAGATCTCACATTATTTTCAATTGACACTAGTGTGAAGGAATTCTCAGGATCAAGGTCTGTATCCATCTGTGCATGTAGAGACCCACCTTGCAAAGAATCTTGATTATCAAACTCCCATTTACCTCCTGATCCACATCAAAATTATTGCCTCTGAGGTAAAATTCACCAAGATTCACCTCTTGTTGGTCTAAATCATCCAACACATCAAAATTATTAGAAAACCCATCATCCTGACTATCTTTAAGAGCTCTTTTCAGACCTCTACCCTTATTGCGAGGATTTACCGAAATAAAACCATCCTTATCTACTTCCTCCCTCGAGATGGGAGCTTTTACTTTGTCCAACTTAGGAGATTGAGGGGGAGGCTCTTTATGAGGAGGCTCAGTATGTCTAATTCTAGGACACCTTCTTTGCAAGTGACCATATTCATGACAAATCCGACACTAGAATGGGAGAGCTTTGCAATCCAACTGTTGAATCCATGTAGATTCAAAGCACATTTCCAAAGAGTTTGGCAAAGGTTTATTTAAATCAATTTCAATTCATATATGGGAATAAGAAATTACCTTTTTATACAACATTTGTTTAGATGGCCCAACCGGCTTGCCCAACAACAAGGCGATCATATGCAAAATATCATTTCTCTTGAATTCTAATGGGAATCAAGGAAGTCTCACCCAAACAGGGACACGAGATGGAAGTTCCTCCGCAAGGTTAAAGCCAACACGCCATGGCTTTATGAACAAGCCTACTTGATTATAGAAGTAGGGCCCTCCTTCAAAGGCTTTATTTTGATCAGCCAAGCAATTTAAAGCCACCGTAAAATAATTATTAGCAGCTAACATCACTTCCATCTCGCCCTCAAGATTCCATGTCTGGCGAGCCCAAGATTCCAAAAACGGAAGCAATACACGAATCCCCATAAATTTGCAAATTAAAGCATGACTCATCAAGTAATTGATATCCTTCACAACTAAATCTGATTGAATCACCAAAATTGGGCGATCTTGGCCCCGCTCCAGGCACCCATTTACTTTCTGAATTCAAGGACCACCATTCTTTGTTGGGCTCTCCCCACTCATAGATTTGCTCAAGATATCGATAGCACTCGCATGCACATACATGGATGAGGAAGGGTCATTTCCAAACAAAACCTCCCGAAAAGGCATATTAAGCTTGTGATTAGAGCCTCTACTCGAGGCCATAAGCTAAAAAGAGGGGAAAAGGCCGAACCAAGGATCCCATACAGGAAAAAGCTCCCTCAAAAAACCTAAAGACTGCACTTATGCTCCACCTCGAACTCCCTATGCAACTCACATGCACCAACAAACCTCGCCCTCCAGTGATAGCAACGAGCAAACAAACGAGAAACCACAACTAGGGCCTGAAAACCGTAGCCCTTGTGGCGCTGTTGTTCTTCCCTCTTGACACCATCTTCCATCAGAGGGTTACAAATTTTCCATGGTGTCCGTGGTATTGTAGCCTTTGATGCTAAGGGATTAGTACTTTATTTCTATAAGTGTAAGGCATACGTACAAACAACTTGAGAGTTCTGTGGAGGATTATATTATCTTGGTCTATCCTCCAAAACAACCTTCTTGGGGACCGGATTGTGGTAATTGTTGCAAATGATTCTTATGTTGCACGCTTGTCCTGTAGAAGGCTTCCCTACTCTTTTCTACATTTCTTTATCCCGCATATATTTCTGCATGTTGACTATTTCCCTTCTTATTGAGATTTTTTGGGTTGTACACTTTTCATTTTATTTGATCTTTTAGGGAGGAGTTGGATCTTGAACTCTTTTTTCTATTGTAGGAAAACTATATGCATTGAGTGTCACTGACCTCTCTTTCTCTCTCATTTGAGAAGGGAGGATGGCCATGAGTGCCATTGACCTACTTTGGTTGCTTGTATGCATCAATACATTTTCTTTGTCCTTAAGTTGAGGTCAGATTTTATTCATTCAAGATCCTCAAGGATTATCACAACTCCTTATGGACTTGAACATGACTCTGATATAAGAATGTGGGTGCCAGGCAAGCAAAATAAAAAAATGTATGCCCGGTCAGTCTTTTGTGCATTTTTTTTCTCTACTTTCCTCTTGTCACTTGCAAGTTGAGCACCACCAAAGTGGCTCATTCAAATTCTCAAGAATGGTGTGAGCCCCCTTGCTGGCTATTGCAAATCTTTTCAATAAAGTGGTTTGTTTAGTGGTAGCTGAGAAGCAAAATCCTTAACGAATTGAAAGATTGTAATTAACCTTTTTTTTCTTATCTTTATGCCTTATAGCCATTGAGACAAATATTTTTGATTTGCTAAATGGGCAAAGTGAACAGCCAAAGATCAAGAAGATTTCTTGAGAGAATGGTAAGACTATGTCCTTCACTTATTTTGGGTGGAGGCTGTAGTGGTTCTCTTAATATCTTTGTTTCTTTAGTATGCAAATATTGAGATAGACCATGCCACACTACAAGGCTTACAGTCAGTGCTTTCTCTAAGAGATAGAAGAAAAGAGCAATTTACCATAAGATTTTTGGTTTTCTTCAAGTTGAGGAGGAGGATATTATTGCAGTATTGCTTCTTTAGGAATTCATAGAGGACTACACTTGTTTTAGATATTTGAGGCACTCAACTCTGTCTTAGCAAATTAACTATATTTAGGTGTAATGTCCTCTATTTGGAGTATGCCTGAATTTGCCTTAAGGGACAATTACACAACATAAGATTGTTTTACAAATAATATTCCATAGTAAATTATATAATAAATATTGAACTTAAGAATAGATGAACTATTAACATTTATGAAATAATGAACAACAACTTAAACTTGAATCTAATCTCTCCTTTCTGATAACCAATCATGGTAGGGATGGGCGACAAACGCATGATAGGGCGCCAGAAGAGGAACACCCAACCAAGACAATTCCTTTCCATCTTAGGAACATCCACCAAGACAATCCCTTTAGGAACATCCAACCAAGACAATTCCTTTAGGGACATCCACCAAGACAATTCCTTTAGGAACATCCACATATGTCTTCTGGCCAACCTTACACATGATTGTTTAAAGAGAAAGATGCAAATTATAATAATATGAATAGATTCACTATTTATTTACCAATTTATAACATATCTCCCTTATTGCCAATTAATCATTATGAGAGTAACTATACATATATTTATATGACTAGCAAATATCTATATTAAATGCGTGTGCAACCACCACACCCCAATCACTTATGGGATCAATAACTGCTGCTATTTGGAATGCAGATTTTATTATATTTTCTGATCTTCTTCCATATCAAACTTTATCGATTTCATTCCTTGGTGTCCCTTGCAAATGATGTGGCTCTCCTCATATATCCCCAATGTATGCCTTAGGAATGGAGGTGACTCTTCCTTATGATTAACTGCTGTCCCTTCAAACTGATTGCAACCTATCATATAGTAATTGCTGCCTTTTAGTAGTAATCGCTGCTTTAGGCATAATATAATTGTTGCCTCTTTATAATTAATTGCTGGCTTTCATAATTTCTTGCACCATACTTATTAAGGTATTCGCAGCTTCTTGAATAATAATAATCACTGCATCTAGACTTTGCTTCCTCCTTAACAATCGCTGCTCCTTCATTAGTCATCGATTATATATCAGACTTGGGCAATTAATAATTTGTTTAAGTGCTTTTGAATGTATATCAAGCTGTGGTTGGCCAGTATTATTTATATGCAAGTTTTGGGCATCAATCATGAGGTCGGCCCATGTTTTAATGAGAAGTTAATTTCAAATGGTGATAGAGATCGGCCAACATTAAGATTGTAAGGAGATTGTTTAGTATATTTCTCAGGTGGGGCATGACAGTCCACCCTGCCCAAGATTGCTTGTCCTCAAGCAATGATGGTTTTAATCTTGTTAACCAAATCATTTATAAGGGTTCCAAACCACCCGTGGAGATTTGTAATCCTTGACTCTTTCTTGAGATGTAATTAGCTTCTGCTGCACAACTCTGATATTACCTCAAGTTGCAGTTTTGAACTAGGATATGTTTTTGTCAATGACTCTCAACAACATAACCAAGAGTTGGAAGTTGGCAAGACCTGTTATTTAAGACAAGTTTTCTCTCATTTCATTAACACAAAGATCCTAGGCAATGATACAAATTCTTCATTACCCCTTGTTGAATTCTACAATGATAGAAAGAATGTTGCATCCTTCATCATGATGGATTGTGGGAGTGTTGTGAATAACAAGATCCCACTCCTTTGTGCAAACCCACTTTTGCATTTGTGTAAAGGATCTAGATGTTTGAGTGACAACTTCCCTTAGATAAGGTATGTTTCATTTTGTGTAAACATTCAAACAAGGTTTGAGGCAAGTTTGTTTCTACTGAGGATGTAATATAAAGTAGCTTATAGGGTTTTTTTAACACTTAACCTAGTCAAACATCTGCCATACCCATAGGTAGTTAATTACATGTTATAACCTTCTAAGTATATATTTGCTAGACAATACTTAAGTACAAATTTATTGGATTGATTAAGTTAATAAAATGAAAGATGTACTGTAATATAGCATTTATAGCAAGCAAAAGGACTTAAAAATTTATAGGTTTACCCTAACATCCAATTCTTGTCCCATCTTCCAAATCAATTGGAGGTTTTTACTCCTCTTTGACATATCCCCATGTTTGGTACTAAATTTATTTTCATATCTTGGGAAAGTATTGTTTTATTTTACCTGATTCATTTAAACAATATTAATTTATCTCAAAGTTTGAAAGGTGAGAATGATCCTGGGATTTGTGGATTATGGACCCATAATGTAACTTAGCATAGGCTTATGCAATAATTTTATTGTAGCTTGATTTGTATCAAATTTATCTCAGATACCTAATATTGATGTCCTTGACCTTAAATCATGGATATAGAGCAAGAAAAATGACTTAGGAGAAGAAGAGCCTAGGATGAAATTATCTCAAATATGTTCTATATCACTAGTTCCTAAAGAGTTGAGCTATCTTCATTACCTTTGCTCGAAAATATTGTGTTTGGCATGGATGATTGTTTGGATATGTATTTATTTTTAGTGCATAAATGAAGAGGCTTTGAGTCTTTTCAGGAATTTTTAGAGATCTCAAGGACTGTGAGGGGTATATGCATGAGTAAAGTAATAACTAATAGGTGAATTTTCAGAGACCTTAGATTTTTTCAAGCAACCTTTGGCAGTTTTCCACATATTAAGATGAGGATTAGAAGCATGACACACATCTATGATCTTAATGGTGATGTTTTATGTTGGTCTTCTTTCCCCTTCACCGAAGGTGAAAAGTAAGGAACATTATGGTGATGCACTGTAAGTGATATTATCTGCCTTAGTCAAATAATTCTCTTTTCCCTAGTTGCAATAGAAACCATACATGGAATAGCTATGTTATGTATAGCAGGTACAAGTATACTCTATGGTAATGCTTATCATAAAACAGATACCTTATGATGTTAGGAATATGTTTACTGAATCCTAATTGTTTGTGTGAAAGTTGTACCTTAATACGATTTATGATTCTGACTATTCAATATTCATAAAAAGCTTGACATAGTGACAAATCATGCATGTTTTGTACTTAGTTGGGTTTTAATACTTGTTTCAGTCTTGATTTTGGGTTTACTTACCTCTGTTTGGCATATGTTGGTGGTGGGGTGAATCCATTGGATAGATTTATTCCTTTATATCCATTTCTTGAAGGAGTTGCCACCCTTCACAATAAATGAGTCACCACCCTTCATAGTAAATGAATCACCACCCTTCATGGCTGCCTTTTGAGATTCCAAGTTGATTGATGGATTTATTTCCAATTGATGATTTCTCCATAAGGAAATGATTCCCCTTTTATATTTGAGGGAGTCATAGGCTCTCACGCTTGACGGATCTCAACTTTTCACATGAGGAGAGTCACAACTTTTCATATTTGGAGAGTCACAACCTTTCATTTGAAGGGTCACAGCCTTTCACATTTGGAGTCACATCCTTTCTCACATCATCACTATTCTTGAGAACCTAATTTAATTCACTTGCAAAATCACTTACAGTTCTATTCTCAATTGAATTTTTCAATGATGTTATGGATGTCTTTCTCAAATGAAATGCTCTCTCCCTTTTATATCTCAAGTTTGAGGGAGTCGCACCTTTTCACTTCCATAGTTACAACTCTTCATTGTTGCATTTGGAGACTAATAATAATTTAATTTTAAAGAAGTTAATTTGTTAGTGGCATTGAGACACATTAGGCATGAAGCAAAACATATAGATATATGTAAGACATGAAGTATACACATAAATACACACAATACATGGAGTATACACATACACGTAATGCACAGAGTATACACATAAATACATGTAAGACACGAAGCATACACATAATACACGAAGTATACACATAAATACACGAAGTATACACATAAATAAACGTAATACACGAAGTATACATGTGAAAGACACACACATATAGAAATGTAATGTTGGCTCCTTGATTTTATTTTTTGATTTACTTAAGAAGAGGGCTGAATAGTTAATTCTAATTGAATGGTGGTTAAAGTCGGTTTGTCCAGTAGGTTGGCAAGATTAAGGCTTTGATACCAATTGTAATGTCCCCTATTTGGAGTATGCTTGAACTTGCCTTAAGGGACAATTACACAACATAAATTTTTTTTACAAATAATATTCCATTGTAAATTATACAACAAATATTGAACTTAAGAATAAATGAACTATTAACATTTATGAAATAATGAACAACAACTTAAACTTGAATCTAATCTATAGAATCCTTTCCAATAACCAATCATGGTAGGGATAGGCGAGAAACACATGATAGGGCGGTAGAAGAGGAACATCCAACCAAGACAATTCCTTTCCATCTTAGGAAAATCCACCAAGACAATTCCTTTAGGAACATCCACCAAGACAATTGCTAAGTCGCCTTTTGTTAATACGTCTCCTTGCCAACCTTACACATGATTGTTTAAAGAGAAAGATGTAAATTATATAATATGAATAGATTCACTATTTATTTACCAATTTATAACATATCTCCCTTATTGCCAATTAATCATTATGAGAGTAACTATACATATATTTATATGACCAGAAAATATATATATTAAATGTATATGCAACCAGTGCACACCAATCACTTATGGGATCAATAACTGCTGCTATTCTGAATGCAGATTTTATTATATTTTCTGATCTTCTTCCATATCAAACTTTATTGATTTCATTCCTTGGTGTCCACTTGCAAATGATGTGACTCGCCTCATATATCCCCAACGTATGCCTTAAGAATGGAGGTGACTCTTCCTTATGATTAACTGCTGTCCCTTCAAACTGATTGCAACCTATCATATTGTAATTGCTCCCTTTAAGAAGTAATCGCTGCTTTAGGCATAATATAGTTGTTGCCTCTTTATAATTAATTGCTGGCTTTCATAATTATCTTGCACCATACTTGTTAAGGTATTCGCTGCTCCTTGAATAATAATAATTGCTGCATCTAGACTTTGCTTCCTCCTTAACAATTGCCGCTCCTTCATTAGTCATTGATTATATATCAGACTTGGGCGATTAATAATTTGTTTATATGCTTTTGAATGTATATCAAGCTGTGGTCGGCCAGTATTATTTATATGCAAATTTTGGGCATCTTTCATGAGGTCGGCCCATGTTTTAATGAGAAGTTAATTTCAAATGGTGATAGGGATCGGCCAGCATTAAGATTGTATAGTATAGTTCTCAGCAGGGCCATGACATTAGGCATAAGTCTGACATGTCTATGAAAGCTACTAGATTTTCTACATCCTTTTTTCACCAAATAGAAACAATTGAGTGCATTAAATGCTATTTGAATGATGTGGATGGTCATTATGATAGTAGTAGTCCTATCTGATATTTCTTTTTGACTTGGACTAGTGATTGAAAACTTGCCAAACCTGTGAGTTCTCATTAGTTTCAAAGGGGATTGAGTAGCATGTGCACTTACTCGTGGGCAAGTTTTAGAGAATTGTAGGCTGAAACTCATGAGTATTTGGCAAGCTGGATTCTGCAATTTGGCCTGCTCAGGGAAGTGTGGTAAATTTGCAGATTTCCCCCACCTGTCCCCGTCCCGCTCCACCCCCTTCCCTTTTTAAGCCTACCACACCCTCCCTTCTCACTCACACAATCATTATCCTTTGAGCTCTTCATGTGGTGACGTGAGGTGATTGTGGATGCAAGATTTCAAAGATTTTCAAAGATCTTTCAAGTATGTCTTTTTTTTTTCAAGTTTTTCAAATTTGTTTAAAATTTGAATTTCTTTTCAAGCATTTAGAAATTATGTCTTTTACATTTACATTATTCATGTTATACATGTATTCGGATTAATCTACCCTAGCTAGGCTTCTGTATTTTTTCAATGCTAGGTTTTGTAGCAATTAAATTTGTTTTTTGCTGTTTGTTTTTTTTAGATGCTATGGTTGACACTTGGCATTAGGACATGGAAATGGAAGTGGAAGTTGGAACCTTGGCAACAAGGTTGCTGCTCGAAAGCATGGCATACTAGAATTGACCATGGGATTGATCATTTGCAACTATTTATTTTGAAAATTAATTGAGGTATCAATTGATGCAAATACTACCTTACCCAAATAATTGGCCACAACATCAAATTGTGTTCAAACTTTGAGTTGGAGGTTGTATGGGAGATCTATGTGGCCCTAGCTTTTACAAAGCAAAAAAGAATGAAGATAGGGAAACTTTCAACCATTGCAATAGTGGAAGATCCCAACATGGCACAGGAATTAGAGCCATAAACAAATACATAGTTTGTCGGATCCTCACATTGTCCCTGCATTTGTGACACATCCACTTCATTGAGCTCTAGTCGAATGCAATCACAAGGATTTTTGGTTCCACAAAACATCCCAGTTTTGCAACCTTCACTTGAAGGTACATGTTGGAACAAGAGGAAGCATGACAAAAAAGCATGGCTTGTGCAAATATTTGGTACTACAACAACCCTTTGTTCAATGTGGAAAAAAGTCCTTATTGGGAGAATTTGCTCACAACCTTGGACCTTATAGAGAAAGGGTTCTAGGTGTCTAGTCAACATGAATTAATTTTATCGGTGCTCCAAAAAACTGGCAAATACAAAGATGATATTTGAAGAACAAAAGAAACATAGGCGTAAGAATGGATGCACACCATTATTAGATGGGTGGATAGATGTAAAGAAATCACACACTCGTCAACTTTCAAGTGGCTTCAAATGGTCAAATGGTGTCCTTGGGGTCCATCAATACCTCTAACAAAGTAAAGAATGTTTAGAGTTTGAGTCAAACATTGGAGGTTATCTTAGGGGTTGGTATAGAAATGTGGTCTAAGTTATGGTGGATATTGCAATAGCATATGTGGGGGTAGGTAAACTACTTATTTTATAGGATCTTTCTCACTTTTCTAACTTGATAGAGAATGGGATGTTCATGTACATTGTAAACCATATGAAAATAACATTTAAATTACCTTTGAGATTCTTTTTCAAGATATATCATGGATTTAGTTGCTATTCTTTTTCATTTTTTTTATGAATTTAATGGTGTTGCTTACACTATGTCTTCTTGCAGCTCTGGAAAAGAACAAGGCTCTAGTTTCACTTGGAAGTGTAGTTGCCATCAAATTGTGTATGATTAGGTCTCACAACAATTTTGCCATTTCCTTTTTCTTTAGTTATTTCACTTAAGATGACTATATGTTATGAGTGGATTGAAAACAAGCTTTCCCTTCCTGTACAGCTTGTCTGTTAGTGCTCCCACCCCCTGTGCTGTATTCCATTTTCTGCTTGTTCAGCAAAGCATTCTAATCGGTCTTCCTTCCTTTTGTCATTGTCTTCATTTCATCTATTTTTTCGAAAGTTTAGCATGGTAAGTTCGTTTTTTTTGTCAATATCTGTCCTTTGCAGAATTTCTGTAATTTTCAATCCCATCTTGTTTATTGCCCACTGCTCCTATGCTTTTCGATGTCTGGTTCTAGTACAATGTGAAGAGCTTTAATTTTCCATAACTTTCAACTGGTAATTCAGGAATCGTTGTGGTGGTTCCTTACTAGATATTTTTATCTGGATCCCAGAGTATCCTTGAGATAACTAATTTTTGAGGAGGCTTGTAATTATGAAGGGAGTGATTTGAATCGTAGTTCAAAAACCCCTGTGGGTAACTCACTGACTTGTGAGCACTCCTGGGTCAAAACTAGCTGGCAAGTTTCTCTCTGGTTGCCCTTTTGCCAATAGATCTCCGTCTAGCAGAAAAGCTTTTTTTTTTTTTTTTAAATTGTTGTTTTTTCAGTGATGTAAATTTGAACAAATTTTTTCAACACTTCCTAGCTATCAAAGAATTAAATTCATTCCTGTGCTTTTTAATACTATTTTTGCATGTTATTAACTTTATTTTGTAAATTCATTGTTTTAATATGCCACGTTTTTGCCAAACCAGTTACAATAGAGAAGAACTAGGATAAGTGGATCTTCTGGTCTTAGGCTTGTGGAATTAGCAAATAAATGACTGTATTTATATTATCTGCAACATCACTAAAGGGCAGATTAGGGAGTAAGGCTTTTCAAGATGTGGATTCTAATCAAGTGAGGCATAATACAAATTTCAAGGCCTCAACAAGGTGCACTAAAAGAGAAATTTTGGGTTTTGTCTTTTTTGGGTTACCAGTAACACAGAGAAATTTGTAGGCTATGAGGCAGTGAATAGAGATTGCACGCTGTTTGTTTGCACATTTTTGTGTGGCAAAGTGCCCTTAAATAGTGCAATTGTGAAAAGGGTTCTCCAAAATTCCAAATATTGCAGTAGCTGCAGAAAATGCTGTTGTTCCTGATAATTTATGTCTAGAAATATCTATCCCAAAGTGTCTGATGCATGCTTGTACAATTGGAAACAGAGCAAGCATTTGTCTAATATCTGATAAGTTTTTATTTTTAAGGTCCAAAATGCACAGTTTGTACAGTCATATGACCAATGAATTATGCGTGGATACGTTATGGGTATTATTTCTAATCACTTTGATGTAGAAAAAGGATGATATAATGAAATGTAATTATGCATATCTTGTATTATTATCTTATAAATTGTAAAGGGATGACGATTGCAACACATTATGTGTTAGATATATAAATACCAAATGTATGCTTGTTTCAAGGGATACACTCTTACAGATGAAAGGGTATTGGGTATGCCAATAGTGGGTTTAAAATTTCTTTTGTAGCTGAGATAAATGAAGTATTATTGGTATATTATTGAATTATTAACCTGTTTTTTGGTCATTAGGAATATAAGATATGATGAATACAATTTTAATTGAGAACATCCCTCTGTTTTCTTATGCCTGAAGTATAGAACACTGATTCTTTAACTGCTGGGCTTTTTCTAGGAACACATTATTTTGATCTTCATATTTGAATTTTGAATAATCAAATAGTATTGTTTCTTTCTCTCAAGATCAGTTTGGTGCTTTTAAACATGTGGTTATTAATTGCAATTTTGTACTATGTAGTGCTATCATTTACAAATCACATAGCTGAAAATTTTCTTGTATTAACAATTGGTTATTGCAGCACTTCAAAAGAGATATCAGACCTGGAGGGTGAGTTGCTTTCAATTAGAAATTTACTTTCCACTCAGGCTGCCTTAATTCATGGACTCGCAGAGGGTGTTCATATGGATTCATTATCAAATAGTTCTGGGATTTCCTCAATTCAGGACTCTCCTGCCGCCGAAGATTATGAGATTTCAGATTTAGAGAAATGGTCCTTGGAACTTCCTGATGTTCTGGATGTTCTTTTAGCAGAACGAAGAGTGGATGAAGCTTTGGCTGCCCTAGATGAAGGTCAGCAAGTAGCTGCAGATGCACAACAGAAGGGGACTTTGAGTCCAACTGCACTCACTTTACTAGACAACTCTATATCTGATTGTAGACGTCGGCTTGCTGAGCAGCTTGCTGAAGCTGCTCACCAGCCATCCACTCGTGGTGCTGAACTTCGTGCTGCAATCTCTGCACTCAAAAGACTTGGTGATGGTCCTCGTGCACACACATTATTACTTAATGCTCATTACCAACGGCTTCAGTACAATATGCAAGGTTTACGGCCATCCAACACTTCTTATGGTGGTGCATATACTGCGGCCCTTTCACAACTTGTTTTTTCTGCTATTGCACAAGCTGCAAGTGATTCTTCGGTTGTTTTTGGAGAGGAATCAGCATATGCATCAGAGCTTGTAATGTGGGCTAGCAAACAAACTGAGGACTTTGCACTCCTTGTGAAGAGGCATGCACTTGCTTCTTCAGCAGCTGCTGGAGGGCTTCGAGCTGCTGCAGAATGTGTTCAGATAGCCTTAGGTCATTGCTCTTTGTTGGAAGCACAGGGCATTGCACTCTGTCCTGTTGTCCTAAAGCTGTTTAGACCCAGTGTGGAACAAGCATTGGATGCCAACTTAAAACGTATTGAGGAGAACACTGCTGCTCTTGCTGCAGCTGATGATTGGGTGCTGACACATTCACCGGCTGCTAGCCGGCCGTTCAGTCGAACTTCAAACATTCCTACCGGAGGAATTTCATTCCAGTTGAAGCTTTCAAGCAGTGCACACAGGTTCAATTCAATGGTTCAGGTGTTGTACTCAAATTTCTAAAGCCTGAAGACATCTATCTACATGACAATTTACAACCTTCTTATTCTGCTTAACACTTTGTTTACTGCACTTGTTGAAATTTACTAGAAAAAGTAGACTGAAGGATACTGTATTGTTTTTAAAGGAAGTATTTAAACATTGGAAATGCAATGTGCAAGCACATAAACTGAAACTTGTAAAATCTTGCATAAGGATCCACGATAGGGCCTAATGAATATTGATAATTAAGATTCCAGTCTGAAAATTATTGACATTTGTCACAGTGCTCAATAATGATAAGCTTGAGCACGAAGTGGTGAACCTTGTGTTGGTGTAAATAAATGTCTTGTACCTAGCTAATTCACTCACTAGGTAATTAGGGGACATATTCACATGTTAAGTTTACTTAGGATATAAGATTCTTTCTAGAAGTCTTAGTTGGATTTTCTAGAACTTATCTTATCTAGCTAGTATTGCTTGATTCCTAGGTGATTAGTTTTTTAGTTGTCTCATGTCATAGGATTAAGACACTTGTCATAATCTTGTTTAATCCTACATCTCTACCTTGCCTTTATAAGCAAGGCATCTCATGTACATTTGCAATTGAATCATAATTCAACCATTATTCAATCTTGCATTGTGAAGCAAGCTTTCTTGCCATTCTCTCTCTTGTGGAAGTGGGTTTGGTCGCAACTGTTCTTGGGGGTGTTGGGTAGTCACCATTTACTCCCACACCTTGTGTGCTGATTTGGATTTTTGCTTCGTTTAGGTGTAATTGTTTTTGGATAGAAAATAGAAATAATTTTAAGATACTTATACCATGTGCATAAAGTGAAAATATTCATAAAAAATTGGAACTATAAAAGTAACATTAAGTCATCCCACATACAAAATAGAGAACCTCATTGTAAAAATATCTGTAGGCTGTAAGAATTTTGTTTTTGGGGGAACAAAGCTCTTAGTTGCAAGGCTGGTGATTTTATTTGGCCAAGACAGTGTCTATACTTTATTGGATTCAGCTTGAGTTGGCATCCACACTTCCTCAGGGATGTTTTCTTTATATTATGTAATATTCCTCTATTTTCATTAATGTCCTAGCTCGCTTTTCTGTCCTGCTGTTAGAAAAAGAGTTGATTCTTGTTTTTCAACCGCTACAGATTTGACATCTTATATCTATCAGTTGCATAGTTTTGTTTCTCTAAAGTGTCAGAATGAGTTTCTCTATCTATAAATTTCAGATTTCCTGATTTTTACCTGTCAGTTTTCAAAAACACATGTTCATAGCATTATCATTTATATTTTTAGCATTTCTATCTTCAATTTCAGCAGCAACCGATTTAGGACAGCACCAATGCTGGATTCCTCTAGCCATTGTATATAACCTGGATTATAAAAATCATATTATCAGTAGCGTAAGTCATTAAAATCCTAATTTGAAGAAATGAAAGAAACCATGCATGATATGAGCAAAGTTGTTTGTTCATTGATTGTGCTTATGGAAAGGAGCAAAAGAGATGGGAATGGCATAAAAGGGAGGGGTATGAGAGAGCGTGAGATATGAGGATTGGTGTTAATCAGCATGACAGAAATCAAAAGCTTATTGCTAGGGGGATTAATCAAAGAAACCAGAATAATCAAGAAAGAAAAGAAAGAAATTGTATAAATTGATTGAGAAAATGCATACTCCTTATTTGGTGGGGTCAGTGAAGAGATTGACCCCAGAGTGTGGATAGGCAAGCTATTATGTTTCTTTGGATTGAATCCTATAGACAAGTTTGGAAAGAATTAATGTACCACCTTGTATCTTGATGGGCCTGCATTTGATTGGTTGCAAATGGATTGGGCCTTGTTGAGGGTGAACAAGAACAGGATAATGCATATTATCAACCTGAAATAACTACATGAGACCAATTTTTCACAATGTTATATTGTAATTTTAGTGACTACAGACAAAAAGATACTTCTTGGTTCTTAAAAAATGAAGTAACAAGGAACAATCACATGCTATTCCATGAAATTCTGCCAAGCTGCTTTTTGGTGGAGAATATATATATCCATTAAGGGAAGTTGTGATGTAAATTAATGGATTTAAAGACTCCATTAATGGGTATGTCAAGGTTTCAAAGCTCACCACTCTTGAGGAAGTTGTTCAGAAAGAAGAAGCCTAGTGTGAGCTGGTTGGGTGTTGACTTTCGGAAGGAACTATACCCAAAACCAGCTTGGCAGCAAAGGAGAAATCAAAAGGTATTGTGAAAATTAATTATCCCCTTAATTCAGTTGCTTGACAGCAGATGTGAAGAATAATAAACCCTGTTGTCAATGGTCTTTTACTCGCAAAGGGGCTCAGAAGCCTATTGTGAGGTGGTTAGGAGCTGATTTACAATAGATGATAACATTTGTCATAAGAGTCACATATATCTTATATCCAATAAAAATTTAAAACGTAGGTACTAGAAGAATGCAATTCTTCACTTGTTGCTAGTCACATTGGATCCTTTGAGAAATACTACAGCATTGTTGGCATAATTTTGGTATCTTGTATAGCAGTTATTGGCTCATTCACCTGGTTAGAGGTGATACTACATCGAAAGAAGTATATGTATTGCATTACTTAATGAGATTCTCAAAAACTAACAAAGAAGTAGGTACATGCATTCACATACATATGGACACACTATGTCCCTAACTGACTCTATTTATATCATATATATAACTTAATTACATCCCCAATGTCTATTTCTCTGCTTTACTCCCTATCTAATCTATCTCTTCCCTATGTCACTTTTATCACTCTACTTATTACAACCTCACAACATAAATACTGTTGGGTTACAATCCAATATGATAGAATATGATTGTTTTTCATGACTGATCTTCATCTTAGGTGGTAGGGGAGATGCTGTGAAGTTTTGAGTGATGCTGCACAGTTTTAGAGCTCCGATTCCTTTGTTCTACCCTGTTGTTGGCTCAAAAGGTGTTGCGGTATCTTTGGTGGCTCTACAATATTTGATAAGTTCTGAGTACCTTTGATGAAAAACTTGCCAACAAGCATAAGAAGAAGATATTTTTACAGAGGATTGAAATGAGCTGTTAGAAGATTTGTGGTTTCATGTGAAACCTGCCAAAGGAATAAAAAGCGATAATACGAGAAGCCCACATTTGTTGCAACCCTTGCCCATTCCCAACAAAAAATGGGAATCCACTAGCAAGGCAATTTTTTATTGACCGTACCATGGGTGTGAAGAAAAAATCAATTTATGTAGTGGTTGATCAGTGGACAAAGTACACCCATTTTATTTCTATGGATATTGAAGCATTCATAAAGCTTCATAAGGTGCTGAACTGTTTATTGAGAGTAATTATTGGTTGTATGATCATCAGAGAGGAACATCATCATTGATCAAGATCTGATATTTACTTGTAGTTTTTTGAAGTAGTTTAAATATGTTGGGACAGATTTACCTCCTAGTATTAGCTATTATCCACAAACAGATGGACAAACAAAAGTTGTTAAGAATTGTTTAGAGTTGTTGAAAATTTATATTGTAGATTGACTAACTGTATGACCAAAATGGTTGCATTTGATGGAGAATTGGTACAATTCAACATTTCATACGTCTATTAGTATGTCAACATTCAAGTCATTGTATGATAATGATCCCCCTTTATTTATTTATTTATTTTTAAATGGAGGAATCAATACCTGGCAGGACCCACGAAGTGAAGTCTTAACGCACACAACTATAACCTCCATCCACATGAGCTAGCCTCCACCATTGCAGGGAATCTAGGGGAATTGAACTTGCAACCATCGTCCATGTTTTGGAATGGCTTGACCGTCTAGTCTACCCCTAAGGGCTAATGATCCCTCTTTATTGATTGATTTTTCTATTAAAGATTTACATGTGTTGATTTTCTATAATTTCCTTTAAGTAACTAACATATTTTGAAGCAACTGTAGGAGAATTTGAAGGTAGCTCAAGCCATAATGAAATTTCAATAGGGCTAAGATTGAAGTGAGAGTGAGTTTGAGGTAGGTGAGTGGGTCTTCTTTAAGTTACAGCCTATATGCAAAAAATTCTTATAAGAAGGCTAGAAAAAAATGTTGGGCCTTGAAACTATGGGCTCTATAGGATTGTGGCACATGGGGAAAAGGTTATACACTCTTGAGTTGCCTATGGAAGCCCGGTTTGAAAGGATATTTAATTTTGACTCCAAAATGCCTCTTACAAAGTTGCTATCTAAATATTTTGATTTTCATGTAATTGGTGTTTCCGTAGTGTATCAAAGTATGTTATGATTTGTCAAGATTCAACAATGTAGTTTCGGGTCAATCTTCTTCACAACCCATATTTCATCGACAATGACTTCCAAGAAGCCATCTCCATGATGATGATTAGTCCACTTAGCACTCATTGCATCTAGGTGATGCATAGAAGGGTGAAGCACTAGGATTTCTTAGGCGGCCACCCATCCTAGTAGTACACCAACTCAAGCATGCTTAACCATGTAGTTTCCCCACAACCAAACCCACTTAGCTTGTTACCCATTTGCAAAAGCCTTCAGCAAGTGCATGCCTAATGAACCATTCATTATAGAGTTCCCTTGCTCATTCATTTTCATGTAGGTGGTGTTTCCATAGTGTATCAAGTTATGTGATGATTAATCGAGATTCAACTATCTAGTTTCAAGTTAGTCTTCATTGACTCATATTTCCATGTAGTGGTTCCCAGAAACCCATCACTCTTGATCATGAATGGTCCACTTAGCATTCATTGCATCTAGGTGATGGTCAGAGGGGTGAAGCATTGGGACTACCTGAGAGGTCCCCATCCTAGTACTACTCTGGTTTAAGGGCAGCATTTAACCATGGAATTTCCCTCCCAATCAAGCCTACCTAGCTTGCTACACCATTTGGAAAACCCTTCGGCAAGTGTTGTGCCCTATGAACCATTTATTATAGAGCTTCTTAGCTCATTGGTTTCCTGTAAACAATATGAGTATGAGAAGCTGCAATTTATACAAAGTTATACTGTTGTATGACAATTTTGCATTAGAGATAACAAATCTCAATGTCTTCACCCCTATCTTGAGTGGACATTAAACCATTGATCAAGGCTCCACTGTTAGACTTTTTAGGATCATTGTTTGCACTGTTTAATGTCTCGACTCTCAATGTCAACGACTTTATAAACAATCTAAGCAAATGCATCGTTTCCACAGTTGCTGTTTTCAAAGATGAGAAAAACCTGTTTTCTCAGTTGCTGCATTCATCGACTGAGAATAGAGTAATATCTCCAGTATTATTCTTTAAATGAATAAACATAGATACTAGAGTAGTAGGCTCCAGAGTGTTCCTAAGTAATGGATGTACTAGAGAATAGAATTTGACAAAGGGGTCCACAACAAGTTGTAGCTCCGATGTATATTCGTGGAATCCAAGCATCTTCACTAAGATCATTATATTTACTTTCTAAATCATTTGAATGATTCAATAACACAAAGTAGCATTACTTGGCATTAATATTAATTTGTCAAACTATAAGTTATAAACTAGGGCAGGGATCCAGGGGTGGCAGCCCCCACTAGGGTTGAGGGGCAGCCATCAAGCCCAAATTAAAGCCTTAGAGGTCACAAAGATCATTGTAGTGCATTAACCTTTTTTAATGTTAAATGACATTTTTTTTACATCCTACAGGGGACTTCTCCTTCCTCTTTCTCTTTTCATAATTGTAATATAGTGTGGACTAGCATATTTATAAGTTTTTCAGTGTCAGGTTCCTTGGTGGGCCCCCTTTCAGGTTTGATTTTTATTTTTTATTTAGTTTTTGGTTCAGTGACTTTGTTTTAATAAAATGTGGGGATGTTTTGTTGTCCCTGGGGTCAAGGGATGTCTGCAGGCCCCTCAGATGCCCCGGGGACAACAGAGCATCCTCAGATGTCCCCCCCAGTGGGGAACATCCCAGGGATGTCTCGGCATCTGCATGGCCAACCTGGGGATGGGTGCCCCTATGGGGATGCTGCCCAGGGGAATTGCTGCCGGGTGTTTCATCCCTGGCCTGCTGCCCCTGGCACATCCCTGTTCTTGCAAAATAGGGGTTTATCCCTGCCGGATACTGTTCGTTTTTTGTGTAAGCATTGTTTCTCCAGTGTATCAAATTAGAATCACAAGCAATTTGGGACAAAGCAATTCAAGGATAGGGAACTGTTACAATGCTTAATAAATAATAATAATGATCTTCAGCACCAGGCATTCGACCTTGTTAGGTGTATTTTTGTTGGTTAAGGAACTATAAGTAGCTTTAAGTTACGTATCCTAGATGCATAAAGTAAAAAAGGTTCACAAAGGGAAAGTAAATATAAAAGTAAGTTTTAAGTTATACGTTCACAAAGTGAAAAGGTTACAAGTGTGGGATCACTATAAAAAAGGACTTGAATGCTAGGCAGTAACAGTGTTATGTTTTTGGCAAAAGATGTTTTTGTGCATATGTTTGATGACTCTGTTTGGCCAAGACATCATACATTTTGTGTTGGATATGGCCTGAGGTCGGGGGTGGAATCCACACATCCTGAGGAAAGTCCTATTCTATCATACGTAATGTTCCTCTATTTTCGGTAGTGTTATAGCTTGTTTATCTTTTTCAACCTTGGGAAAAGAGACAGTTTTGATTTTTCAGCAGTTACAGATTGGATTTCTTATTCCAGCTGTTGCATGTTTTTGCTTTACTTAAGCTTTGGATTTAATTTCTTCATCCAGAAGTTTTAGATTTTCTGATCTCTATCAAATTCAATTTTTAAATGGAAAATTTGTTGATAGCACAATCAGTATATTTTCAGTTACAACAGCAATCTGTTCGGAATTGAAACTTCCTTTATCATTTAATGATTATTCAGAGTTACAAGATTTCTACTTACATGGGTTCATATGCACAATTTATTACTGCAATAAATATCCCAAGGTGTGGTACAAGTGAATATTTTTTAGGTGTCCATTTGGTTTTTGGGTTATTGGGTGAACTTTTAGTTTTGTTTGTTAGGAAAACAAAAACTAACTTTAAGTCAGTTATCCCACATTCATAAAGTGAAAAGGTACACACAGGGAAAGTAAATATAAAAGCAACTTGAGTTATTGGACAGTCAGGAAGTGAAAATATCACAAGGGGGGGACATTGAACACATCATAAAGAGACACCTAGGCAGTAAGTGTGTTATTTTTTTGGGGAAATAAACTCTTATGCTCTCTGATGAACCTGTCTGGCCAAGACATCATTTGTAGTGTGCTAGATTCTGATTAGGCGACCATACCTCCTCAGGAAAGTTGAATCCCATCTTATGTTTTTGGGGATCTGCAATTGTCAAATGGCAAATTCTAGCGAACCTTGTTTGTTTTATTTGAAAACTGAGGCAACTCTCTGTAGATGGTTCAGTCTTGGTATTGAGTCTATCAACAATAGTATTAGTAGGCTAATAGCTGAATGATTGGGTTGCTCTTGGAAGTGATCATACTGACCCATATTTATTGTAGTACTTAATGTGGTGACTGATCTTCTGATGACTGTTGTTTGATATTTATGTTGCCATGTCCAGACCATCTAAATGCAGAACTTAATAAACGTGGTATTATTTTGTCATGAAAAATATGCGCCTTCTCAGTCTACTACTTATTCTTCTAGTCCTAGGCTTGTGGATGATGAAGCATTTACTATAAAATGCGTGTTGTTTCTCTTGAAAAATCTGTTCTTTTTCAATCTGGTTATATCAGAAATTCAAGTAGTAAATCTAATGTGGAATAGCCTGTGTTTCTATCACACTTCCCTCAATTTACTTGGCTATCTTCGGTATGGTTTATGTTTTTGGTACTATCATTATTGAGGAAATGATTTTTACTGCAGGAGTTTTTTGATGATGTAGCACCACTTTTGAGCATGCAATTGGGAGGACCAACCTTGGATGGTCTGGCAAAGGTGTTTGACTCATATGTCAGCTTGTTGATAAAGGCTTTGCCTACTACAATTGAAGAGGATGGCAGCTTGGAGGTGTCAGAAAATAAAATAGTGAGATCAGCTGAGACTGAGACCCAACAAATTGCTCTCCTGGGAAACGCAGCTGCGCTAGCTGATGAGTTGCTACCACGTGCTGCACTAAAACTTGTCCCTCAGCAAACAAGTGGCAAGGAAGATCCTCGAAAGAGATTATCTGAAAAACAGAATCGTTCTCCTGAGCTCAGAGATTGGCGAAAGCGGTTACAGCGGAGTGTTGATAAATTGCGTGACAATTTCTGCCGGCAACATGCCCTAGATTTGATTTTTACTGAAGAAAGTGATGCACAATTAAGTGCAGATATGTATATATATTTAGATGAAAAGGCTGACAGTACTTCATGGCATCAAGATGCTTTTCCTTCTCCAATATTTCAGGTTTGTTTTCAATATTTCAAATGACATGTTTGTTTAGGTTTGTGTATTGTTTATAGTTGTGGTGGTTTGCAATGTTATTGGGTTCATTTAGTAAGGTGTATTATGATTTGTTTGTCACAATATTTCAAGAATTGTTTGTAAATTTTTTTATTTAATAAAATAAGAAAATGTAAATTAAATATTCTAGTATATGATAAAGATCATAGGATAAGTAGGAGCTATTTTTCCACAGCATGTCAAATTGTGATATTGCTATCAGAATTCAACTGTGTAGTTTTACGAGTCAAACTCATTGACCCATGTTTCATGAGTAGTGGTTCACAAGAACCCATCTCTCATGATAGTGAATGGTCCACTTAGCACTCATTGCATCTAGGTGATGCTCACAGAGGTGAAGCATTGGGCCTTCTTGAGAGGTCACCCATCCCAGTACTACTCCATTTCAAGCATGCTTAACAATGGTGTTTTTCTCCAAGGTTAAGTCCACTTAGCTTGCAACCCCATTTGCAAAACCTTTGGCAAGTTTTGTGCCTTATGAACCATTCAATATAGAGCCCCTTTAGCTCATCAATTGATAAGTAGGAGCTATTTTTCCACAACATGTCAAATTGTGATATTGCTATCAGGATTCAACGGTGTAGTTTTACGAGTCAAACTCATTGACCCATGTTTCATGAGTAGTGGAAACATGGGTCAATGAGTTTGACTCGTAAAACTACATGGTTGAATCCTGATAGCAATATCACAATTTGACATGCTGTAGAAAAATAGCTCCTACTATCAATTGATTGATGAGCTAAAGGAGCTTTATATTGAATGGTTCATAAGGCACAACACTTGCTGAAAGCCTGAAGGTTTTGCAAATGTGGTTGCAAGCTAAGTGGACTTAACCTTGGAGAAGAACTCCATTGTTAAGTGCGCTCGAGTTCGAGTAGTACTGGGATGGGTGACCTCTCGGGAAGGCCCAGTGCTTCACCTTTGTGAGCATCACCTAGATGCAATGAGTGCTTAGTGGACCATTCACTATCATGAGAGATGGGTTCTTGTGAACCACTACTCATGAAACATGGGTCAATGAGTTTCTACTCGTAAAACTACACGGTTGAATCTTGATAGCAATATCACAAAGATCATAGGATTTACTTATAATACTTGATAACTTGACAAATATGGTAAATTTAGATAAATTTTATATACAAATTTGGCTAATGTTTTTGAGTAATTTTACACAGAAGAAAAAATAAAGTGAGAAAAATTGCTAAGGGTATAGACAGTTGACAGAGATTAATTTAGATTAAAATCTGTAAAACAAAATTAGATTATAAATAATAATAAAATGCTCCAAACTAAAGTCTAAAATCAATAAACTGATTGCACATAAATGAGACTGTAGTTGGCTGATGGGAGGAGAGAGAATAAGTTCAACATTTCATTATCAGCGGTTTGTTTAAATTAGGCATTTCTCAAAATTTATAGACGCTTGAAAGTATATAAATAATATACCAATGTAATTAAATATGAAATTGATTTAATTAGAAGTATGGAATCAATAGTTGGTTATGTCTAATTTGACTTTGACTTAACAAATAACATTCTTTATTAATAGCCTCACTTGTTTTAAGTAATAGTTATTTTAAATCAACTATAGACCAACATGCTAAATGGACATTGATGCTCTATATTCCTTCTTAATGTCTATTTAAATAGCTTCACAGAATAAACATTTTGAACTGAAGACAAAAGCAACCATCTGACATGTCTTTGATAGCCATGAACATTCTCTTGTCTTCTTTCCTCTACCTTTTGTCCACTCCAGAAGTTGGAGAAAAATATTTTTCTTTTCTCTTCGAGTTTTTAAAATATGGAGTCCTATAGATCCTTGAATATAAATGACTTCGATAATATGTAGAATGTGGTGTATGAACACTGTTTCCATTCACATTCGGATTCCATTTTGTAGTTCTGTTAGCTTTTTCTATAAGAAACTTTTCTTTATAAACATACTCTCTTGTCTGCTTTGCACCCACTGTACTTCCTGCAATAAACAACCTGAAATCGTCTTGAGTTCTCAGGTTGCACAAACAGATGTTCCAACTGTCTTTTCATAATCTTCAGGCAAGCTCTCTTATACTCTTTACAATTTGGCTTCAGATGTCCTCCAAT
The DNA here is from genome assembly GCA_007258455.2 of Sequoia sempervirens. Taxonomy (NCBI): domain Eukaryota; kingdom Viridiplantae; phylum Streptophyta; class Pinopsida; order Cupressales; family Cupressaceae; genus Sequoia; species Sequoia sempervirens. The sequence continues at coordinate 28,938,325 of VDFB02047230.1, read as the reverse complement.
GCCTGTAGATGATAAGTATGAATACTTCTAGTAATTTTAAAACATGAGATTTGATATGCTAATATAAAGGATCTTTATATCAGTTCGAGACAGCATAGCATGCAGGTAACTGCTGCCACACAGAAACACAATTTTCTGAGTCAGGAATAGAGAGTACTACAATCTTAATATCAAAGAACTGAAAATTACCAGATGGTTTCAAGTTTATATGTATCAAACTTGTGATATGATTTATCCTTATCCGTGGTCCTTGTTTTGTTTCATCGATAGTACCCAACATACCTTTCACCCTAAAATATTTCTTTTAAGAGACTTTGTTAAAATGATTGCTTCAGAAAAACAGGAGTCTCAAATCAAATATTCAGTTTTATTTACACCAATTTAAAGCCTCCACAAAATGAGCACTGCACTATCAAATTAATCATCTGATGAAGATATTACTTTCAGCAAAAATTCTTTGCTGTCATCAAAATAACATCTTGACTCCCTTGGGCATCTGTTGTAAAAGTGATCGTCTTCATGAACAAAGATTTACTGAAAGTCAATTCATGCATATTGAATTTTAAATTTCTTACTTAAACAAAAAAGATAGCAGTCATATAAAATACTTCATCAAAACTTTCTGCAGAAAATTAATGCCTCTGTAATTGCAATAAATAAGACCACTCTGCATGATCTACCTGTCCACATAGAATTTCTATTTTCTTTTTTCTTTTTGAAAAAAATTGAGACAAAAGGTAAAAGTCTATTTTGAGACCTGTTATATAAATCTGAAGTTCTCCATCTATTGTAGGGCTGTTTTGCTGTCTCCATGTAAACAGGCTTCACAGAATATCTCTATCCAGAACTACTGCATTGATCTTTTCCAACACGTCTTCAAGCTGTCTGTGTGTCATACTGCTGCATTTAAACTTTCTGTTTCTGTCTAGTCACATCCAGACAGCTGCTGCTTGTTTCTTGAAGATGCCAATAAAAAATGTCTACAGGAATATTACTGCTTGGATATGGCATATTTCTCAGAGCTTTGCCGTCAGTTAAAGTAACAGAAAAAAATTCCTTGCACAATATCCTCAAACCATTCTTCTGTGCACTGCTATTTAAATGTATTTAGAATTTTCTCTCTAGGAGCTGCATTAAAATCCTACTAGGTGATGAGCTTGTCCTTTATGAGGCCAATGACAATGACATTTTGTGTGATTTTCTTATACTGGAATGGGGAACCAACTAATATGGATATACTGCTAATTTTTCTGAAAAAGCTATTGAGGAATAAATTGTCCACACTCTGCGAGGTCCAGTCCCCCCCCCCCATCCCCGTGGTACCAGAGGGCGTTTTGTGTCAGTGTCACCTGTCACACGAAAAAAGTTTACCAGGCGCACTGCAGTTTATAGGGGAGGCTACCTGATTCCTACGGTCTAAAGAAAAATAAAATTATCCACACTCCTGGATATCTTCATCCTTAATATAAATTTCCTTATATTTTGTAGCTATATGGATCAAGAATAATGAATGTTTTGTTAAGTTGTGGAATATTGAATATCAAAGAATCGTTGCTTGTTTTTATTCCTTATTTAGGGCCCTGGAAGCTCGAAGGCTATGGGGGAATTCTTTATATGCAGTAGAAACATCCATAAGTACAGTAGTTAATTTACATGACTGTGCTTAGATGTTTCTATAGTTCTAGGGTAATTTAATTTGGCCGAGCAATTTTCCAATGACAGGTCACCTTCTTACACTTCAAACTTGTAGTTTGAAGTCTTTTGTGTATTAATTTGATTTTTGAAGTAAGTCAAGGCCATCTTTTGCTGCTTTTTGTGCCTTCGTTGTTCTTTTACTTTCTGTTCTTCTCAACCTTAGATACTGGTATAATTAATCTCAATAATCTGCATTTATTTTTCTCATCACAACTGGACGGAAAAAGCAGTGAGAGTCCTTTAGTTATCTTTTGGATTTGAACTGTAATTTTGAAGTCAGTAAATATTTTTGATGACTACCAATTCATTCAGAAGATTATTTGAATCAACTTTTCTAAAACAAGCATGTTTCTTTTTATGCAGGAACTCTTTACTAAGTTGAACAGGTTGTCATACATTGCCACAGAAATGTTACCTGGCAGAGAAAGAGTCATCACTGTGCTATTGATGAGACTTACTGAAACTGTTATAATCTGGCTTTCTGATGATCAAACTTTCTGGGAGGATATTGAAGATGGGCCTAAGCCTCTAGGACCTTTGGGGTTGCAGCAGGTTAGTGATTGAATGAAGTACTGAGAAGGTCTTTTGCTCTCCATTCGGAGAAATATTTCAATTATATTTTTACTTGATATTGCAAACATTTGTTGGGTGCAGTTTGTGCTGGATATGCAGTTTGTTATGCAGTTTGCATCTCAAGGGCGCTACTTATCCAGACACATGCACCAAGTAGTTAGGGACATTATCTCAAGAGCTATAAATGTCTTTGCTAACACTGGGATGGATCCAAACAGGTAATTATAGTTGTATAGAACTCTAAGAGTGTCTCTTGTTTTCTTAATTTCTGATTGTTTCTTGTATATCTCTTAGCTTGCCTGTAAAAATTCGAAGTATAAAATTTTAGTTTCTGAAAGAGAAATTTTTTCTACTAGAAGTTGCATAAAATACTAGGCTACCTAATTATGTAAATGTTCTTTTCACAATTTGAGGAGCATATTTAAGCAAATAAATCCAATATGAACATTCATCAAAGCTTTTGGACAGAGCAAAAAACCTGAACAATTTTTAAGGGTTCAAACATAGACCTGATGTTTGAGAGAGAAACTTGTTCAAGCACCATATTCCATACTAAGATTTTTTTCACGTTCACTTGTATACATTAACCTGCTTCCATATAAATATTGATTGATAATTATTCATTGCTCTTCTCATGAAAATTCAAATAAATATATCCACTCTTATTCCGAAATAATGAATGACATTAATTCAATTATAAATTTATATCTCAAATCAGCATGTAGCTCTACATTTATATAAAGATGTTGAAGTATCTTTCAGAAGTATAATATATTGTGATTAACCCATTCACAATCAGATCAAGCAGCACTGTACCTTTATCCCAAGAAAGAGTAGCAATCTTAGTTTGATCGGCAAAGGATAGAACTATATAATACTATAGTGCTATTTATTGAACCTTAAAATTTTCCACACATCAAAAGAGTTGTCAACCGAGGGATTGGACATCTTCAAAAAGCATCCATTCCCATTTTGAACATAAAGTCTTACAATGCTACCAGTCTAGGATTAAAAGTATAATTTTGATACACATGTAAACTAAGTTGCTGAATTGGAATCACGTACAAATATGTGGGTATGTTATGCTAGTACAGCAAATTTTTGGAAGAGTCCTCTGTATGGCCATAGAAAAAGCATAGAAAAATCATATATAGAAAAGTATAAATTTGATACACATGTAAACTAAGTTGCTGAATTGGAATCACGTACAAGTATGTGGGTACGTTATGCTAGTACGGCAAATTTTTGGAAGGGTCCTGTACGGCCATAGAAAATGCATAGAAATATATATACATATTACAAACAAAATGACCATAAATATTACAAATTTAAACTTACAGTATATTTGGTATCAATTTATCAAACTTAAATGTCATAAATTATAATAAATATTAATTGTTCATAATATTATGAATAAATAGGAATTTATTTATTTCTGTGCTTAATTACTTTGCTACATCTTGTCTGACATAGTTGGTTTTGATGTCTTGACAGTGTTTTGCCTGAGGATGATTGGTTTGTTGATGTTGCTCAAGATGCCATGCTTAAATTAAGTGGAAGATCAAGAAGTGTTAATGGGGATAGAGAACCAAACAGTCCCACAGCATCTGTGTCTGCACAGTCTATGTCTTCAGTGAGGTCACATGGAAGTTCATAATTATTTACTTGAGTAATTTTACATGAGGGTTTCACAGGACATGTTGCTATTGTCACCTACTTTCTGAATCAGCCTTGCAGTTTGTAAGAGATACTGATCATGAAAATTTGTGTTTTAGAAGCTATCAAGAGTTTCTTTCGTACATGGAGCATTTTGATGTTGTTATAATGTACATCATTTTTTGGAGTGTTTGTATTATTGATTCCATCAACTTCAAGAGCTTTTCAAGCGTTCAATATAAAGTGGATGTTGGAACATGACTACATGTATACTAGCACGTTGGAGAGGAGTCACTTTGTACTTAAATCTATTTTTCTCCAAGTACAAATTGTAAAGATGATGGCAACTTCATGTGGAGGAAGTTTGCCATGTAATTTTTTGGGTTTATAGTGAATGGATAGTTTGGAAGATACACTACTGGTAATAATAACATTTAGCCCAAGTTTCACAGGTACACGTTCTTTGCTTTACATTCATAGTAATTACTTGTTTGATATAATGCAATGCAATTCATTTTGCCTTGAATCGTCGAATTGTTGGCTTGAAGAATAGTTTAATGTCTCTACATTTGACATCTTGCATGAGGTTATATTTTTAAACATGGAAAGATGTATCAAAGCACAGAAGATTCAACTTTACTACCCAAGGTAATTGAACCTGTGGAGTATGAGAGAGTCTCCTTGTCTGATTGAGTCAATTATTGATTCATGCCTGCCTGACTGTAGCGAACTAATTTAATCAACAAATTTTTTTTGGTGTTAAATTCCATTATATATATGCTGTGAATAAGGATTACATCTGTCCCTAAACAGTTAGCTGATAAGTGGAAGTGCATTAAACACTAAACTACTATTGTGGTTCATTTCATTGGAGTCTAACCTGTAAGTTCTGTAAATTACTGGAAGAAAGCCTGAAGATTGAGCCTTGCGAATTACTGTAGTTTAGTTACTAGGAGTGTGAAACAGTAGAGTTCATTGTCTTATTCTGTTTATTGAGACCAGGCATATCGATGTTATGTTGTTGGCTTTATCCTTATTTGATTAATCAAAGATAACAGAAACAAGATGTGTAAGAAATATTATCATTTAGTTAACATCTTTGAATAGTAGTAGCTAAATATTTCTTTTCATGGATTGCAGGCTGGCTTTGTTGTATGCAGTCATCATGCAAGGAGCATTTATGAGTCCTACTCTGAAGAAACTGCTACTGCCAGCATGCTTTCTTGACAAACTTTCTCACTTCATGGGAAATTCTGTTGCCTTTGTTGCTTGAAAATTCCAATGCCTTTGCATATAATTTTTTGCTTTTCCTGTCGTGCTGTTGCCCAAGATGCTGACCATATTGTATTGTTAAGAAATAATAAAATCTCCGTAAGTGAGAAAATGTAATTTTTGCTCCATAGTTAATTTTCCTGGCATCAATTTTATTAGCATTTCATTATTTCACTGTTACATTTTTACATATTGTGACATGGATATCTGACTGATTCAACTAATTCCTGGTGGAAAGACGCCCACTGAATCCTTTGTTTGATGCCTGACTATAATTAAAGTTAGAAGGCGGTTTATTCTTTTCATCGATTTAATTATTGATGCAAATGGCAATATTTCTTAATATATTAATTTGTCTTGTAAATTGCGAACCTTTATTGTGGGAATAATTGGTATGTGTTAAAACTTAATATTAAAGTTTTCAAAGTTAAAATTGCTGTTCTACAATGAGGAAAATAACTACCTTGGTTGTGGGTGCTTTCTTGTATTGGCAGGGGCAATTTATTTATCATATGGCCATCTAAATATGTGGGAGTGAAAAAATATTACTTACCTAATTTTGTCTCATTTTTTCTGTCGGTTCAAATCAATATTTGTTTTAATTCTCTATTTACCAGTGGGTTTGTAACTGTCATCTTTTTAATAATACAATTTATCGTTATATCTAAGTTGTGTGTGTTGGTGCTTCCAACTGACAGCTTGAAGTATTCTAAAGATTTGCCATGTCCTATGATCAAACACTTTTAAGTTGGCCAATTGACAAAGAATCGCCCTCAAGATAGTTACTCTCTGCACTTCAGGTTCTACAGAACCTAGGTGGGTTTCCCTATATGGTACTGCATATGGCTTTCCCTATATTGCAGCACCTAGCAGATATTATTCTCACACCTTATGAAAAGATCTGGTTAGAGTTTGGCAAAGGTATCGATACAACTCTAGTGGCATTAGGCTTATGTGTGAGATGGTACAGGTCAAAAAATAAAATAAAATAGAAATTAGAGAATATGATTTAAAGGTTTGGAACTATCCAGGGAGTTGCAAAGAATTGATCGATGCCTATAATTGGGCTACAAAATCACATTTCATGCGTTTTATATCATAATGTTATAACATAATTTGATCTACTCAGTGGTTGTCACCTTATGACAACTAGATCACTATGAGCCTATTATGCAACCATACTTAGGAATACATTTGAAAGAATAACACTCCTACTATCCTTATGCAAGCATTTAAAACACTCTTTGATTGAACAACAAACAAAAGAACAATTCAAACAACAATTGTGCTTGAAGAACCTATATAATCTTTGATTATTCAATTAAAAACCTATTACATTATAGAGTTGGAGATAGTTAAATAGTAGTATACATTCATATATGGTGTAGATCATATTATAGGAGCATTACAATGTATTGGTTGATGGATAAGGACCTTTGTCTGTTACATACGAAAACAATCTCCTTACAAGACCTTTTTCTCCCAAAAACAAAACTCTTGAAATGAAAACAAAAGTTCCCTTATAGATTAGGCATAATTGAAACGACACATCACCGAAGACCTACCCCTAGGTGCAAGTGTAGATAACATTTGCAAATATGTGGGTAATGCCCACTGATAGGTAAAATGATGTTTGACATTAAGGAAAAGCAGTGAGATTGTAGAAGATTAGCAATTTAGGATGGTCGAAAGCTTTTGAAGTGACAAAAGATGTCTTGGGCAGTAATAAATAAGCATGGTTTTTGTGCCAACCAACCTATAGGACTTGTAGAATTGTTCATGATGTCGTCCTAGAGTATCAAGCTTTGGAAATGGTAGATGGAGTAGTTGGAAGGATTAAAGGTGACTCCTGTGTTGAAAACACACCTTTCGAAAATTGTTGTCGAAGAAGGTGGTTTGGCAAACCTTCATCGAAGTTGACATTGGTTCTTAAAACTAACAAAACTTAACACTTTGCTTCCCTCTCCCCTTTGTTTGTCTGCTTTCACTACCCTCTTATCAAAGAGAAGACATGTTCTAAGAACCTTTGTTGGAGCTGACAGTGGTTTTGAAAACCACCAAAATTGTCGATGTTGAACTTGTTTTGCTTCTTTTCTTCTTCGGTGAACCTTGCTGGCATGTAATGAAGTCTTGAAAACCTCATTGGCAATCGATAGAGGTTTTGAAACCTATTGGAGATGCCGAAATATGAATTTTACTTGCTTGGTTGCCCTCTTTCCTCTGTTTGTCAGCCCTCACGAAGAACTTTAGGACTTTGTCGAAGAAACGAGAGGTTTAGTGAAACTTTGTCAGAGCTGACAATGGTTCTTGAAACCACGAGAAACTTCAACAAAACACTTAGTTGATATTTTACCTTGCCCTGCAAATCTCCCCTTGTTGCTTGTTGATGATTGGGCCTCAATGGTTAACCTTCAACAGTGTTGAAACTTTGAGAGGTTCTAGAAATCTTTGTTGGAGTCAAAAGTGTTTCTTAGAATCACATGAGATTTTGATTGGTCATAACTTGGCCAATTCTCCAATCTTTGTCAAGCTTGCAATTTCAGATACACATTTGACCCTTTTATTAGATGGAGAATTCAATGTTGCAAGTATGAAAGTGTATGAAGGTGTTGTCATTGATGTCAACTGGTTAACTGGTTTCCAACTGGTTGTTGTTGTCATTAATGCTATGAATGATGGTTATTGACTGTATATGTCAAGGATATTGAGAAAATTGTAATAAAGGAAGGTTGTAGGTATTTAGTGTTTGCTCCAGATTTGTTGCTATGTTGATGAGGATATGAGGTATTGTTCATGGTTGTTGGAAGTTGCTATATCTAGATTTTGGGTTTCTAGATCGTTGTGTAGTGCAAATTATGTTCACCAGTTGTGAACTGTGCTTTTTTGTGTATCTGGCTGAGGTCCAGGAGAAATGGCGTTGCTTTGAATTTCTTCTTGTTCGAGTCTTACAACTTGCAGTTTTTAGGATAAGTAGTTGAGGTTGTGTTTAAGTTAATTTTGTCATCTGGAAAGATTGGATCGTGCTAAGGTTGCGTGTGCTTAATTGATTATGTGTTTTACATTGGTTTGGCCGACCTTGTGTTTAACACTACTTACGAAGTTTATGGAAGCGTGTTGGGACTCATTTGGGTCCTCATTAGATGTATGTTTGGGTCACTCTCATTCTAATTCCACCGTAGAATGCTTTGGCGCCAACCTAATTTGAATTTGCAAATACAAATGGTGTGTGGCCGACTTTGGATGTGTTTCAAAGTTGAGGACGGTATAAATATAAGTTGAGATGTTTGTGAAGGATGAATGCAAGCAAGATAGATTTGAGATAGATGTGAGACAGTGTGTAAGTGATGCGAGTTTGAGCAAATCAATGCGAAACCTAATTGTGTGTTTCCAGAAGCAGTGAGCTGAAGGCATACTCCATCATTCAAGCATGTTTGCAAGTGTGTGAGTGAATTGTGGTGGAAATCTCCGTTACATTGAGATTGTTTTCTCTTTGTAACATATCTCTTCTATCTTCTTTGTAATTATGTGGTAGTGAGCCCCATGGGTGGTTAACCCTTGTTGGACAGTGAGTCCTGATCCAAACAGTGAGTCCCGTTTTGGCAGTGGGCCTTTGTATTTGGTTTTGATATTCTCTATATTGTGAGCTAATCCTCACCGTAGTTTTTCCCTTATTGGGTTTTCCACGTAAATCTGGTGTTATTGTGTGTGATGTTTTTCAATTTATGCTTTTGCACTTAATGATTAATCGCATTAGCAACGTAAAGGATTTGTGAATGCTAATTGATCTAATCACTGGTGGAAGTTCTTAAAGATTAAAATCTGTTACAATTGATTCACACCCCTCTCAGTTGTCTAGTTCAACATTCAAAACATCAGACAACCAAATTTTGGGAAATCTAAAACTTGAGTTTTTGTTAAAGCAACGAGGAGTTTTGCATGTGCTAACAATGTGGTCAAAATACTATTGGTGTGATAAATTATGCAAGGGAAAATGGAAGGGTTTTGTAATTGAACATGTCATGTTTTTCATTGCAAAGTTGTAACTTTGAGCCATTGCTCATCACAATGAGGCTTTTAATGTACACTCTTATTCAAGTTCTCTAACATGCTTTTTGGGCAAGAATCTTGTTTTTTAGAGAGGTAATACTTTATTTAGATAATAGCATAGTTCCACAACATTTTGGAATGGTGGAGGGGGGGTGGAGGGCTAGTTATAGTGATGGGTTTTAGGGATGGGGGACCAAGGGCCTAAGTTTGGGGATGGTGAGAGGACAACATGGCAAGTACTTGACGAATTAGTTATAAAAAATGTATAAGAAATAACAATTGAAATTGTAAATTGCCTAATACAAAATACATTGCATTAGACAATAAAAATGTTAAATATCAATATATTATTATATTCAAAATGTCAATACATGAACATATTTAAAATTGAATTGAAATTCAATTGTCTAATATCTCTAATCATCCCAAAGGTTATGACAAATTCCTAATCACTAGAATTGTTGGATCTTTTGAGCTCAAGCTATTACAACTAATACCAACTATCTTGTTTGTGCTACATCACCAACATATGTTTGATATTAATAGCTCACATCCCATTGGGATGCTAGATTCCGATTATACATAAATGTGTATGCTCAATCAAATACAAGATGAAATGTACACCTACAAGCTTCTTTGTCCTCCAAGAGGCAAACTTAGAATGGATGAAGCTATATATGTAGACTAGTTCATCTCAGTGATGGAAAAACTAGAAGTTTGAGACAATAGGGTTATGTGTAGTGAGGTTGTCAATTAATGAGGCCAATGCATGTACCACCATAATATTGAGTCATTATATGTTATAGTCTTCTTATTTAGCTTGGCTTTTTTGGATATATTCCTATAGGGTGAGAAATTTTGTCCATGTAGTATGAATGATGGTGGCATCTTCAACACCATATATCTTTTGGATAGCTTTCATGAACCTTGCTTTCACCTTTGCATATATAAGCACTTCAAGCTTTGCTAAATGATAGGATGCATATGTTAATGATAGAATTGCAAGGACTTTTCTCTTGTAGAACCAATTTTATTTTGCCAAGCATATTGCTAATGCATTTGTACACCTCTCCAAGGTAAGTGCATTAATGTCCTTTTATTTGATGATTGTGAAGAGTGGAGGTATGATAAAGAATGTATTTCACATTAGCCCAAAAAATGCCTCTCTTCACTAAACTTCATCCTTTTTCCTCTATTGATAGAATTAGATCAACAATTCTAGTCTTGTAGCATGACCTTTAGTTGCAACACCTCTTGCAACTCAAGCATCCTCTTCAAGAGAAAATAATGATGCTTATTTGGTCCATACAATTTTCTCATTGCTTTGCACATAGGCCGCATTTGTCACAATTCACACCACATTGTCTAGGCCAACCTACTCAATACCATCTCTAAGGATTTGAAAGTTATAATTGACATCTTTATGGTGCCTTTGAATAATTGAATAGTTGACATCTTTGCAGTGCCTTTATTTCTCGTTCCATAAGCAATTCTAGTCAAAGCAATTCCACATTTATTTGACATTACTACTTGCTCTCATGTGCCCTAGTTTCCTACAATTGGCAATAAGTTGTAAAGCCATTGAATTGTGATTGTTGAAGTTATTCATCAAAAGAAGAGTATAGGTTTTTCAAGAGAACTAATAAGAATTCAAATTATCTAAGTAGAGTAAGCACATTGAGATTTTTGTTCACTAGTAACATGTTTCTTGAATTATTGTAGTCAATTGCAATGGTTCCTTATTGAAAATCAAGTGTAGGTGTTCTTAGGTAAGTTAAATTTTAGCTCCCCTATTTCATGATTATATTTTTTTGCCATTAAGAGATTGTATCCAAGTTTGCATAGGTTAGTGTTTCTTTTGTTGATTTCATAGAAATGTGGAGTTTTATTATAAAACTATTGTGGTAGGTTTTTCATTTGCATACTTATGTCTTATCCCCTATTGTGCTAAAATATTTATGCTATAAGTATTATACTATTGCAAAACCTAACCTTGTCAAGAACCCTAACATATATATTAAAAAAAAACTAAAATTGGATCGAAGAGAATAAGTGAAAACACTGTTGTTATCATCCCTTGGGATTCAAAAAAGTATAAGAAAACCACTAGGAAGGGCCCCATTCTTACAAATCATTTTGTGGATGCCAAGGGAGGTATAGGGAATTGTGATAACTATCTCTAGGAAAGACCTATTTGGAAGTATGTTTAGTAAGTAAAATGTCTAGAGGCCCATTGTAACATATGGAGGTTGGATTTTTCCTAGGTGGTATTGCCTACTTTTATAGACCCGTACATTTTGATATGGACATGAAAAATGTATAATGAAAAGGAAAGGAAAATGAAAAGATAGTGTAGGGAATATGTTTTTCATTTGAAATAATTAATTTATCTAGAAGGTTTTTAGAATTAGACAAGATGCCACCAAAACATTGAATTTGCAAATACTGACAGCCTTATATAAAAAAGACTATTATATCTACTAGTAAGGTTGCCCTGTTTCAATTGTAGGGAAATAGGTGCTCCATTGGTAACTATCCCTTACGAGGAAGATGAACCCCTCAATGTTTCCTAATTTGAGTATTACTTCCAAGAGGTTTATAAGTGCCTATGTCTATTTTTGGAGATATATGTAGACAAAAAGATGAACCTAGGTATGCTAGCTTACTATGAAGGCATTCAAAATGTTTATGCTAATACCCTATTTAATAATGGTGCACTTAGACATGATGATTCCCTAACTTTCCATTGGAGTTTTAAACAATCTTATCCCACTTGTTGCAATGATTGTCTCATCCATCCATGGAAAGATTCCTCCTATGGGTGGTTCTCTTGCTCTGGGTGGTTGTGGGGCTTCCTCTTTTTATGTGTTGTGTTGCTACCCTTTCAAGGCATGTTTCACATAGTTCTCTAGCACGAGCTCATTATGGTTTCCCTACTCTCGACCTTTGTTTAGGGATTCTTATGCCTTTGATTTGGATGGCATGCTCACAAACCCCTATATGGTGAGTATGCCTCCTATGTCTACTACTAGTGAGGTTAGGGATTCAAAAGAAGGTCATGCTCCTTTGATGAAAAATATATAATATTTGATACCAAATGTTGGGAAATTTTAATATCTATCCAAATAATCAAGTTATGATTTCAATGGATGAGATACAAGGCTTAGACTATTACAATATGATTTTTTTTTTTTTTTTGCAAATATGAAATTAAGTGACCTTAATGTGGAATTTCCACGATTAGATCCATCTTCTTCATGGTGCTAAAAATCAGTCAACATATCATGCTTATCAACACTACCTTAAGTGAAGTAATAATAACAATAAATAAAGAATAATATCACCATAAAATAGCATCAAATAGGCATGAATCAACACCATAAGAGCATCCAATAACACATGATTTACATGGAGAAACCCTTAGGGGAAAAAAACTCCACCAAGAAGAGAGGCCAAGTATGTATTATCTTTGAGGTGGGGGTCGTGGCTCGATTGGATAAAGCATCTTATTGTAGGAAAAGGATAATGAGGTCTAGTCTCCCCCCATCCTTATGGTATTAGAGGGTGTGTCACGCCAATGTCTCTGATCACATGAAAAAAGTTTACCAGGAACACTACAATTTATAGGGGGATACTAGATTTTCACAATCTAAAAAAAGTACGTATTATCTTCAAATAATTGAGATTACAATACATTCAATTCCATTCTCCTCTTTTCCTCCAACATGGTAGCACCTGTGTACCTATGAACAACCTCTTTATTCCTTAGCCTGTCCTTGTTCCTATAGAGTAACACTACATTCAATTGTTCCCCTCTATTTCTACATCCAAGGAGTTGATTTTATAGATTTGCGAAGAGGTCTTAAGCTCCAAACATGGCACCCAAAGATGAATTCATTCCAAACGTCCCCAACCCTTGGATTTCCTCCTTAGAATGTGAAATGACACTAGTTTTGGCTCCAATAATTTCCCTCCAACTTGAGTGCCCAAACTTAGAAAAAATATTACCTTAAATACAATAAATGATGGAATACCAAGAGACACTTGTTGCCTCTTTCCAAGCACGCAATTGGAGAATCCTAACAGTCACTCATTTTTCCACTTCACTTTTCTTTTATCATCCCATTTTAGGCATCCACATGTTGGGAAAACAATATTAAATATTCATGTCCACAAGTCACCTTTACCGCTACTTGTGGAACCCATCATTCCTTATGAATGTATTGCAAACAATGGTGAAAGTTAATATTACTAAATATTTTCTCAATACACCCTAAGTGCCTAAGGACACATTCCAAGGATGTTGGAACCATGCAATATGACATAGGATTTACAAGGTAGATGAAACCTTAATTCAAACATTCTCCCACTTGACATCATACATTGCAAAGACACCCATAGGAATCATAAACAAGGGAAAAACATCCCTTAGCCAATTATGTACCACTTGAATATTCACCATGCTCTCATGCTCCAACAAGATACCTACAAAAACAACCATGATAACCACCATCAATAAAAAAACTTCTCATATCCTCTAAAATGACACCCATGTAAGAAAAATGAACATGCCAAGGTGATTCATACCAACTGTCACTAAAACTTGCACCAATTTTTGCATGAACACAAGCACCAAATTCAAATGATAACAAAGGCTTTGAGTAGTTACCTTACTCATACCAGTTGGATAACAACTACAACAAATTGTAACTCATCCAAGTTAACCATACCTCAAACCAAGGTATACAAATCATAGGTAGAACTTCAATTTATCAACATACCAACCTAAAATCTGTAATCAAGTCTCTGTATATCCATCCTCATATCTCAAATGCAACATACCAATGTATAAATGACTAAAAAAAATCCAACCAACAAAGTCTACACCAACATTGAAACAATATTGTGGATTTAGATAGTCCACATTCGAGTCATCCCATTGCAACAAAATGGGTCGCCAACCCAACTAAATTCATAAATCGTAGATCCTAATCCAATGAAAGAAGAAAAATCATCACCACAACAATAATAACAAACCAAGATATCTAAGAGGATAACCAAACACATATCTCCAAAAAATCCCACTACACAAGTAATGTCAAATCTAAAAATAGATCAAGGCATACCAAGTCTACCTATAGTACTTCACATAGAGGATGTGACTAAATCCTCTATTACATAGGGTTAAGGAAACATACATTGATATTTAGATCCTACAAAAAAATATGCTGCAATACATCTCTCACCACTAGTCTCCATAACTCTCCCAAGTTCTTCACACTCAACCATGTGAATACAAACATCCAGGAAGAAGAACACAACCAAAGAGAGAACTTGCAAATCAAACCATATCCTTGTTCTACACTAGCATATGCCAAGCTATGAAAAGTAAGATCTCCTTCACCATTCTCATACTAAAAGGATATCAACATCTAACATTCAAATTAAATGAAAACATGACAACAATAGATGTAAACCTCTCATAGTGAATGTAGATCAAACAAACCAATCAATCCCATAACAAAGGGAATATTCCAAAAGACACATACTATTTCATGTACCTCCCCAAAAAAATCCTTAAAAATAGATCCATAGCTTAAGAACAAAACAAGGAGAATAACAGAAATCCATATAACCATGCATCTTCTTCTTAACAAGTCTTCAAAATTTTTATACATTCAAGACAACCTCATATGAGAAGAAAAGAAAAAATTAAGAATGCATTTGATATTCAAGTGAGAAATACCTCTCAGATCATTCAATTGTTGAGTAGACCAAGAGTAGGATACAAGATTTTTTTGTGCACACAACACTAAGCAATGACGATCTTCTCTTTAGGTTCATAATGGATTCACATTCATAACTAGGTGTATGGTGCAGGAGCACCTAAACATTTTTGTCAAAATTTGATCATTTGAAGTTGGTCAGTGGTTGAGTCAAGGGTAGATAGGGGTGTTTGAGTCTATCTATATAAATAAGGTCTAAAAAGACCATTTTCTATGTAATTGGATGGGTTTTCGGTTATAGGTGTCAAATATGTAAAAAGTTGCAATTTTTTTTTTGTAAATGTTGTCAAAAAGTAGAAATTGTCAAAATGAAACTTTAGGGAATAGGAAAGGTCATGGAAGTTTAAAAAGTAGTTATGAACGTTGGAATGGTTAGTATTCAATTTTAATTGCTATATAAAGCCTACACAAACTTCCAATAAGAATACAATGTTTCTTCTGTATTTTTCTGTGTTTTCTGAACCTTTCCTATTTTGTATGGCCTACACAGACTTTATGATGCTTTGAAATCTCTTGTGAATCATAGTAGCATGTATCAGCTTTCATTTCCATCCATTTTGAGAGTCTAAAACTCAATTTTGTGGAAGATCTCTTTAAATTTTTGTGGTAGCCCTATTTTTACAGTTTTAAAGGGTTGAAGAGTCTCTAAAATGGAAAAAAGACCCATTCCACTTTCTGTACCTATTGTTTCTCATGGAATGGGTCAAATACTCTCTAACTTATGTGTTTCCATGTTTTGGTAGGCTGTGGAATTGAGTTGTGTGAAATGGAGTGATGCCCTAGGGCTGGGCAGTGAAGTTTTCATAGTGAGAAGGTGGTGTTGTGATAGGGTCTTGTTAAATTGTTGAAGAATCTATCAATGTAAGGGTTGATTAACCTTGTGTAGGGTATTTATGACCTGTTGGATGTGTTGGTTGAGTTTGGTAAGCCCAGGAGTCTTGTTTTTCAATAAACCCTAAGTATCTTTCATGAAGAGTGAGGGTTTGATGAAACATCAATCTAGAAGCCTTAGATATGAGAATAAATGTTGGAATTAGGTGTTTTGATACACAATTAGTGACTTTTTGTGGAGATTTGGCAGAAACTTGGAGTTTAGGAAGTACTTCCTTTGATAAATAGGGCTAATTGAGTAGCCTAAAACAGGGGCAGTTGTGAGGTTTTCAAATTTGTCACAAAGAATCCTTGTGAAGTCTATTGGTATGTTGTGTTGGGAGATTTTATGAGTCTCAAAGGGTGTTAAGAAGGTTCTTGAACAACCTTCTCTAAATGATATTAAGCAAAGTCAAGTTTTGAAGGCTACAAGGCTCTTGTTGAGTGTTTTGGGAAAGTTGGGTGTTTTGTGTTTAAGGGAAGGTTTCCTTGCTTGAGTCAGGTTATTTTGAGTTGGAAAGTGAGATATCACCATCTTGCTTGCATTAGGTGGTATCAGAGCTTAGGGACAAGGTCTCTTGTGATTGAATTTTGCAGGTTTGAAGGAAAGTGATTGGAAGGTGAAAAGATAAATTGGTGAAGATGCCTCTGAAGGGTGTTGGTGCTTCTAGAGAGTTGTAGGAATTGAAAGAGAAACATGCTAAGCTTCTAGAGTCACATAATAATGTATTGGAAAGGCTTGCTGCCTTGGAGACAAAGAAAAGAAGAGATGAGAATGAAGAGAGTGAAATAGAGGAAGGTGATGAAGACTATGAAGATGTTGATGAGGAATTAGACCCTAAAGATCAGAGGATGGTAAAGTTGATCAATGCAGTCAAAGGTGATTCTCATAAGGTAAAAGTTTATCTTCCTGTGTATGGTGGTAATTTAAATGAAGAGGATTTGCTTGATTGGATTGCTGCTATGGATAATTACTTTGAACGTGAAGACATTTTAGATGAGCAGATGGTGAAGGTGGCAAAGACTAAACTCAAAGGTCATGCTCTTATATGGTGGGACTATGAGCAAGCAGAAAGGAGAAAACAAGGAAAGTTGAGGATAACCTCTTGGGACAAAATGGTACAAAAAATGAAAGGTAAGTTTCTTCCGAAGGATTATGAAGTTCAATTGTATAAAAGATTGCAAGGATTGAAGCAAAAAGATCTAGATGTTAAGGCCTACACTGATGAATTTTACAAACTAAGTATAAGGTCAAGAAGGAATGAAGATGAGGCTGAAAAAGTGGCTAGATATTTAGGTGGTCTCAGATTCAATATTCAAGATGAACTTGTTGTTGCTAACCCAAAGATCGTTGAAGAGTGTTTTCAATTAGCTATCAGGGTGGAGGAAAAGCTCAAAAGAAGGCAAGAGAAGTCAGTTAGAGGAAGAGGTACTAGTACAAGAGGGAGAGGAACAATCCGTACACCAAAGCAGCCAAATGAGGAACAAGAAGAAGTAAATAGAGGTAAGGAGCAAGGTGTTGATACAAGAGGAGGATTATGAGAGTACAAATTCTGCAGGTTTAAGAGCTGCTCCTAAAATAGGGGAAATGCTAATGATGAAGAAGATTGCATTGAAGGCAGCCAAGGAGGTGGAACCATTGCAAAGAAACAACCTCTTTAAGACCACATGTAAGTGCAAGAACAAGGTATGTAAAATTGTTATGATTTTGGCTCTACAGAGAATATGGTGTCAAGTGAGATGGTTAAGAAACTAAATTTACAAAAAGTTCCTCATAAGTTACCCTATAAAGTGTCTTGGTTGAGTGATGGGTAGTCTTTGTTGGTCAATGAACAAGCTGTGGTAGAGTTTTTGATTGGAGGTTATAAAGATCAAGTATTTTGTGATGTTCTTCCTATGGATTGTTGTCATTTTCTCCTAGGTAGGCCCTGGCAATATGACAGGCGTGCAATGTATGATGGAAGAGAGAACACATATACCATAGTAAAAGATGGGTGTAAGTTTGTTTTAAATCCTTTGGTGGAAGATGAGAAAGGTAAGGAAAACATAATCATGTGTGGAAAGAAGGAATTGGTAAAGGATGTAAAGGAAGACACAAGGGTGAGTACTGCAGTCAGTTTGAAGATTGAAAAGGCTTTGATAGCAGGTGAGAAAGTTGCTTCAGATTTGTGGACAGTGAATTGGAATACAAATGTCGTGGTAGGGTCCATTGTTTGTCCATTAATTGGAAATGATGTTGCAAAGCATGAAGGTTCTATAGGGACAATGGATTATATATTTGATGGTATAGTAGGTTTTAAGTCTTACAGTATAGAGGTACTTGGTGTTGAAAAAACAAAAAGTATGATGACAGTGATGCAGGGACAAAGTGTAAAAGAAGTTAAGGGTAGATGCAAGGATGAAGTTGAAAAAAAGAAGTCAATACAAGGGGTTGCTAATAGTTGTTTTTTTGCAGGTATGAATAAAGGAGTACAGGCAAGATTTGATCAAGGAGCAGGGAAAAGACCATTGTCAGGTCTGAATGCAAAGTTGGGGACACATTCAAGTGCAAACAAAGTCAAGAGTGCAAGGTAGATTACAAGTTCATTGTGTATGAACCAGAGGAAGGTGTTTTAGATCAAAGAGAATATGGAGCAAAGATGGATCATGGTACAAGATCTAACTCATGTGGCATGAGTTCTTTTTTTGTAGGGGTGTATGGTGCAGGAGCACCTAAACATTTTTGTCAAAATTTGATCATTTGAAGTTGGTTAGTGGTTGAGTCAAGGGTAGATAGGGGTGTTTGAGTCTATCTATATTAAATAAGGTCTAAAAAGACCATTTTCTATGTAATTGTATGGCTTTTTGGTTATAGGTGTCAAATATGTAAAAAGTTGCAAAAACAAAATTGTAAATGTTGTTAAAAAGTAGAAATTGTCAAAATGCAACTTTAGGGAATAGGAAAGGTGGAAGTTTAAAAAGCAGTTATGAGTATTGGAATGGTTAGTATTCATGTGTAATTGCTATATAAATCCTCTCCATGGCTCGAGAAGGAGTTTTTGGTTGTTGTGTTAAAGAATTCCAATAAGAATACAACGTTTCTTTTGTATTTTTTCTGTGTTTTATGAAGTTTTCCTATTATGTATGACCCGTAAAAACTTTATGATTCTTTGAAATATCTTGTGAATCATAGTAGCATGTATTATCTTTCATTTCCATCCATGTTGAGAGTCTAAAACTCAATTTTGTGGAAGATCTCTTTAAATTTATGTGGTAGCCCTGTTTTAATAGTTTTAAAGGGTTGAAGGGTCTCTAAAATGGAAAAATGACCCATTCCACTTTATGTACCTAGTGTTTCCCATGGAATGGGTCAAATAATTCTAACTTATGTGTTTCCATGTTTTGGTAGGCTGTGGAATTGAGTTGTGTGAAATGGAGTGATGTCCTAGGGTTGGGCAGTGAATTTTTCATAGTGAAAAGGTGGTGTTGTGATAGGGTTTTGTTAAATTGTTGAGGAATCTATCAATGTAAGGGTTGATTAACTTTGTGTAGGGTATTTGTGACTTGTTGGATGTTTTGGTTGAGTTTGGTAAGCCCAGGAGTCTTTTTTTTCAATAAATGCTAGGTATCTTTCTTGAAGAGTGAGGGTTTGATGGAACAATGATCTAGAAGCCTTAGATCTGAGAATACATGTTGGAATTAGGTGTTTTGACACACAATTAGTGATTGTTTGTGGAGATTTGGCAAAAAATTGGAGTTTAGGAAGTACTTCCTTTGATAAATAGTGTTGAAGTTGAGAAATACAACCTTAGAGAACCCAATGAACACCTGCAAGAAAATAACCTGTCACATAAAAGAGATACCAAAAACACAAGAATAGTGCTTTGCTTGCCTGTGAAGCAAAAATGCATTAAAGAAGAATTGAATAATTACAAAGAGATCAATCCTTATGAAAGTAGATGAAAACCCTAAAGGGAAACCCTAGTGTGCACACTTAATAATTAATAAATAATTAATTACTAATGTGCCTAAGTTTAGCTCAAGTAAAACCAAAGTAATAAGTGACTTAATTAATTAACCAATATGATTAAATTAATTAAGTGAAATAACTTATTACTCTAACACCCCCCCTTAAGTTGAACTTAGGAAGTAGCTAAAACACTAAGGAAAAGATGCATGAAAGCAAAGATGGGTCCCAACAACAAGGCCTGATCAGATACCCATGAACACATTCAATGCAAACTAAACCAAACAAGGTAAAGGAGAAAACCATGTGGGAACAAAAATCCTCCCCAAAATAGGATGCAAAACACAACTAAGTGATGAAAGATGGAGGACTCCATAAGACCCGCCAAGGACACCATCCATCATAAAGATACATGAAAGAACCCCCCAGAAGAGAGGAAGAAAGAGACCACATAGGCCCCCCATAATGAAGTAGCTCCAATTTTTTTGAAGAAACCACATCTCCTAAAAGAAGTGAGAGGGAAGAAGCCTCATGAATGCAATCTCTAAAGGTGAATTGGGTGTAGCCCAAGATGTCTCCACATAAGCATGTGTGACCTCAACCAATGAAGAAGTCAAAGTAGGTGAAGACTGAAGAGAAACCTCCAAAGATGAATGATCAACTAGGTCCCGTTGCACTGAAACAGAAGAAACCACATCTGTAGCCATAGAGGTATCAACAACTGCAACAGTAGGTGGAGGAGATGGAATGGATGGCTCAAGAATTGGATCCAAAGTGAGAACACCAATGTTCAAGAAGTCAAATGTTTCCTTTGAATGATGATTCACACTAGAAGTGTGATGAACAGCTGTAGGAATAGAAACACCATCAAAAGCAAAATCTACAAAGGAATATAACTGAGATGAGTGATCCACCACCCCAGTAGCAATAACCTCTCTACTCTCCAAGTCTTTGATGATAATGAAATCAGGTGTGAACTCCATAGATCTCCCATTTCCTCCATGTGTGATCTGATATATGGAAAGAAGGTTGTTCATCATATGAGGAACACACAAGACATCCTGAAAAGTGTTGTCCCCAAAAATAATAGACCCCTTCCCTGTAACACTCATGTATGTATTGTTTCCCATCAAAATAGGAGACATAGTGCAAGGCTCAAAGGAAGTGAACATAGAATGTGAAGATGCCATATGATGAAATGCTCCTAAATCTAGAAGCCATCTCCCTGATCCAAGACCTGAATAAGCATAAAGAGCATGTCCCTTCATATATGATGAAGTATGTAAACCAATTCTGCCCCTGTCATGCTGCTCTGAAGAAGAAGAATGAGGGGAAGGAGATGATGCAAACATCCTAGAAGGAAAATCAATTTGATATTTTTGAAGAAGATGCTTTAGCTCATCAGTGTCCTTATAGCAACTATGTTCTGCATGTCCTTCCCTCTTGCAATATGCACATGTTACCTTTTCCTTCTTAGATGATTTGCCCTTAAAAGAGGAGGATGAATCTGAGGACTCCTTTTGCTGCTCATGATATTTGGAATCCTTTTGTTTCTGTTTCTTGCCTTTTCCTGTAGAAGCCTTCTGATCTTTGGGCTCCTGTGATGCAATAAGTGCCTGTGATGTAGAAGGTTTCAACTTGCCCATGCTAGCCAACTTGGCTTGCTCCCGAGTGAGAGAAGAAGAAAAATCATCAAAGGAAGGCATAGTAAACCTATTACCAAGAGCATCCCTAGTGGCATAAAAGGTAGATACAAAAACTAAATAATCTGGTCCAAGCTCAGAAAGAATGGACAATATCAACTAAGAGTCTTCCTTCTGAACACCACACTGTGAAAGTTGCAATCTGAGAGACTTAAGATTTTTGAAGAACTCCTGGATGCTATCAAAATCCCTAGGATTTAAGCCAATAAGCTCATTCTCCAACTAAAACCCTCTCATAGTATCTTGCTTCCCAAACAAAGACTCCAAAGTAGTCCAGATCTGATGGGGTGTAGTGTAAGACTCAATATGGAAAAGAAGATCAGGAGAAATAGACAAGCATAAAGTACCAAAAGCCTTATCACACCTATTAAACCACTTTCTCTTTTCAGTAGCACCTGTAGGTTCAACTTTTGTACCCATGGTCACCCTGTACAACCCTTTGTGCATCAAATGAATCTCAATTTGTTTTTTCCAACCAAAGTAGTTGAATGAAGTAAGGGATACAATATTATGTGAATCCATGATGAAAACAATAGTATATACTCTCAATACAATTTTTTTTTCTCTTTGATCTAAAAAAAATAGCCTAATTGCACATTTCCCAAGAAAATAGCCAAGAAAGGAAAAGCTGAGATTTGACAAAAATCAAATACCTGGTAAAAATTATGGAAAAATAAAGTTTGAGATTTATGTAGAGGGTAGAGTCGACTTTCTGATGTCGTGAGATTGGCGAAAAACAGAGTCCGGAGTCAAAAGTTATGCCTCCAAGATTGAAAACAGCTAGTTATGACTTCAGAGGCCGAAAAAAATCATCAAAAAGGAAAAACCATAAAATCAAACCTGCACCATTGGATAGTTCTCGAAACCAGCTTTCTGACGATATCTCGTTTTCGAATATCCGAGTTCGCATGCAAAAGTTATGGCCAAAATACCAAAACTGCTCCAAAAGGGTTTGGGGGTTAAGCCTGGTGGTTTGTCTAGACTCTAGCATTAACCACTAGCGGTTAACTAACGGTGGCACCCTGCATCACTGGTTTTTTAATTTTTTTTCTCGGATTGCATGCCATACTAGGCCGTACGCCCCAAAAATGGAAAAAAATTGCCTCCTGGAGTCACTATGTCCGATTTCGACGATTTGACAGTCGATTTTGGGGTTTTTGGGTGCTCTAAACGTGATGGTGAGGTCCGTTTGGGCTCAAAACGCTCCAAAATTGTAGGTACGCTCTAGATCTAGAAACCTTCATAAACTTGAAACCCTCGTAGATTTGATGCCGTGAATCCAAATTTGATGAAACAAAGGTCAATCTTGACTGATTTGAGCATTCTAGACGCAATGGTGAGGTCCAATTTGACTCAAGATGCACAAAAAATGTCACTTTCAGGACATGATCCCTCAAAAAATGAACAGGAAGCAGCAGATCTGTAGCTTTGATACCATATTGAAGTTGAGAAATACAACCTCACAGAACCTAGTGAACACTTGGAAGCAAATAACCTGTCACATAGAAGAGATACCAAAAACCCAAGAATAGTGCTTTGCTTTCCCGTGAAGCAAAAATGCATTAAACAAGAATTGAATAATTACAAAGAGATCAATCCTTATGAAAGGAGATCAAAACCCTAAAGGGAAACCCTAGTGTGCACACTTAATAATTAATAAATAATTAATTATTAATGTGCCTAAGTTTAGCTTAAGTAAAACTAAAGTGAAAAGTGACTTAATTAATTAACCAATATGATTAAATTAATTAAGTGAAATGAATTATTACTCTAACAAATAGGGCTAATTGAGTAGCCTAAAACAGGGGTAGTTGTGAGGTTTTCAAATTTGTCACAAAGAATCCTTGTGAAGTCTGTTGGTATGTTGTGTTGTGAGATGTTATGAGTCTTAGAGGGTGTTAAGAAGGTTCTTGAACGACCTTCTCTAAAAGATATTAAGCAAAGTCAAGTTTTGAAGGCTACAAGCCTCTTGTTGAGTGTTTTGGGAAAGTTGGGTGTTTTGTGTTTAAGGGAAAGTTTGCTTGATTGAGTCAAGTTATTTTGAGTTGGAAAGTGAGATAACACCACCTTGCTTACATCAGGTTGTATCAGAGCTCAGGGACAAGGTCTCTTGTGATTGAATTATCAAATCACAAAATTCCCTTACCCTTATCTCCTGCTATCAAATAACAAAATGCCCTTACCCTACCTCCATACATAAGCACCCCTCACCCTTATCTCCTGCAATCAAATCACAAACCCCATCGATCTAAATGCCATCATCCTTATCTCCTGCTATCAAATCAAATCAAAAACTTACATACTATATAAGTACCTATTTTACGATCGTAAAATAGGTACTTATATAGTATGTAAGTTTTTGATTTGATTTGATAGCAGGAGATAAGGATGATGGCATTTAGATCGATGGGGTTTGTGATTTGATTGCAGGAGATAAGGGTAAGGGCATTTTGTGATTTGATAGTAGGAGATAAGGGTAAGGGCATTTTTGTAGGTTTGAAGGAAAGTGATTGGAAGGTGAAAAGATAAATTGGTGAAGATGCCTTCCAAGGGTGTTGGTGCTGCTAGAGAGTTGCAGGAATTGAAAGAGAAGCATGCTAAGATTCTAGAGTCACATAATACTGTATTGGAAAGGCTTATTGCCTTGGAGACAAAAAAAAGAAGAGATGAGAATGAAGAGAGTGAAACATAGGAAGATGATGAAGAATATGAAGATGTTGATGAGGAATTAGACCCTGAGGATTAGAGGATGGTAAAGTTGATCAATGCAGTCAAAGGTGATTCTCATAAGGTAAAAGTTGATCTTCCTATGTACGGTGGTAATTTAAATGAAGAGGAGTTGCTTGATTGGATTGCTGCTATGGATAATTACTTTGAATGTGAAGACATTTCAGATGAGCATATGGTGAAGGTGGCAAAGACTAAACTCAAAGGTCATGCTCTTCTATGGTGGGACTATGAACACATAGAAAGGAGAAAACAAGGAAAGTCAAGGATAACTTCTTGGGACAAGATGGTACAAAAAATGAAAGGTAAGTTTCTTCCGAAGGATTATGAAGTTCAATTGTATAAAAGATTGCAAGGATTGAAGAAAAAAGATCTAGATGTTAAGGCCTACACTGATGAATTTTACAAACTAAGTATAAGGTCAAGAAGGGATGAAGATGAGGCTGAAAAAGTGGCTAGATATTTAGGTGGTATCAGATTCAATATTCAAGATGAACTTGTTGTTGCTAACCCAAAGACTGTTGAAGAGTGTTTTCAATTAGCTATCAGGGTGGAGGAAAAGCTCAAAAGAAGGCAAGAAAAATTAGTTAGAGGAAGAGGTACTAGTACAAGAGGGAGATGAACAATCCGTACACCAAAGTAGCCAAATGAGGAACAAGAAGAAGAAAATAGAGGTAAGGAGCAAGGTGTTGATACAAGAGGAGAATTGTGAGAGTACAAATTATGCAAGTTTAAGAGCTACTCCTGAAACATGGGAAATGCTGATGATGAGGAAGACTATATTGAAGGCAGCCAAAGAGGTGGAACCATTGCAAAGAAAGAACCTCTTTAAGACCACTTGTAAGTGAAAGAACAAGGTATGCAAAATTGCTATTGATTTTGGCTCTACAGAGAATATGGTGTCAAGTGAGATGGTCAATAAACTGAATTTACAAAAATTTCCTCATAAGTTACCCTATAAAGTGTCTTGGTTGAGTGATGGGTAGTCTTTGTTGGTCAATGAACAAGCTGTGGTAGAGTTTTAGATTGGAGGTTATAAAGATTAGGTAGTTTGTGATGTTCTTCCTATGGATTGTTGTCATTTACTCCTAGGTAGGCCCTGGCAATATGGCAAGCGTGCAATGTATGATGGAAGAGAGAACATATATACCATAATAAAAGATGGGTGTAAGTTTGTTTTGACTCCTTTGGTAGAAGATGAGAAAGGTAAGGAAATAGTAATCATGTGTGGAAAGAAGGAATTGGTAAAGGATGTAAAGGAAGATACAAGGGTGAGTACGACAGTCAATTTGATGATTGAAAAGGCTCTGACAACAGGTGAGAAAGTTGCTTCAGATTTATGGACAGTGAATTGCAATACAAATGTCATGGTAGGGTCCATTTTTTGTCCATTAATGGTTGGAAATGATGTTGCAAAGCATGAAGGTTCTACAGGGATAGTGTGTTACCAGATTTTCACCTATGGCTCAATCAGGTAGAGCCTATTGATATTTAAAAGAAAATGGTACATTTTTATCTCCCCTACATTGCATTCATGTGTACAAATGAAATAACTTAAGATTACAAAAATTTAAATAATTGCATTTATACAGATGCATGAAACATAAGAAAGATTTTTACAAATCTTTTCTGAAAAAGTAATCTTTGTTGAATGTAGAAATGTTCATTTGACTCACACAAGCCGTGAGTTTAACTATTGCTTATTCAATACAAATCAAGATAGAAATATACATGAATAAGTAAATGAAGAGAAAAGATTCACCATGTAGGGAGGGTAACCAGTCATTACTTGAGAATGACTCGTTCTGCTGTGTCTTCTTGTCCAATTGCTGCCCAAGTTGACTTGTCCTTCCTAGCTCCTGTACTTTTGTTTCCTACATTAAGTCAAAGCAATGTGTTAGAGCAGTGCTCTAAGCAATGAAAGGTTACATACCATACATGATAACTTACCTATGCACATATAAATCCATCTCAATATGCATTAAACAAACATTTATATCCTGGATGTCCCAGAGAAAACATTGAAGCCATCAAAATAACACACCTAAAACATCCATGTTTTTTCTAACTTATTTGCTTCATGTGCAGATATAGGAAATAAATTTTGCTCTTTTGTCAAAATTAAAGCACGTGGGGTAAATGTGGCTCCCACAAGGGTTGAGCCCAATGTACTTTGTTGTGTTTTGAAAGGTAATTCATTTCTTTATGATTCCTTCAAACAACCATACATCATCTATGATAGTGAATTTCTGTCTCTATCATAGGTTATATATACCCATTCAAGGTGATCACGAAGAATGTAGACAATATCATGAAAGTTGAAAAATGGTGCTACCTGATACAATCACATGGAGTAGATTTTATTAAGATAAAGAGATCTGACTATTTCAAGAGTCATTCACTTTTCAGTGAAGTTAAGCTAAAGACTTGGAAAGGAAAGTTTCATTAGAATACATCATAATGATCCACTGAATGCAAGGACAATCCATAAATGGATTTATGGAAACAATATGACATTTGTAGCATGATAATCATAACCCTATAATGGATCAACAAGGTTCAAATCATGGAGTAATCAATAGAGGCAGAGTTTTAATGAACTAGGCAGTGACAGTCATAAGTCAAGGGTATTATGATTGGTTTGTTCTTTCAAGAAGCTACAAGCTGAAAATAATCATCTGCTATTTTTGTACAAATGATGAGAATGCTTGGTGTCCTTAAGGACTACAAGAATTATAGAAAATGCAAATATCTTGGACTAGATGGGTCTTCAACCATGATAACTATCATGAAATGGTCAGGGAATTTCAAACCATCGTGAGAGTGATCGGGATCCAACATAAGTTAAGTAGGCTATGGATAGGTCACACAGACTTGGATACACTAAAAATGTCACTATGTATATGATGTTTTGTGGGGGTGTATTGAAGCATTAAGAATACTTCAGAAGGATAGTCATCAAATGCATATGGTTCTATGTCATCTCATAAATAAAATATCAAAGACTGATGCATCATGATAGTCCTATCAGTAAGTAGATTGCTAAGGGAAGAGAGAGGATAATGACAATCTTCATATCAAAAGGGGGAGCAACCTTCCTATTTTAAAACACAGTCAAGGTTACTCAGGGCAGTGCACTTATGATGTGATAGTAGAAGCTAAATTTTTTCATATAACAATTATTAAGAGTGATATTTCATTATGAACATACATCATGAGGGTTCTAAAATGTTGAATCAAAGGACAGTATGGGAGGTGACCTTTCTTAGCATCTTAGCTTTTATGAAGTCACAAGTTTGAGTTTTAGAAGGAGCTTATCATTGCTACTTTGCTAATGTCAAAAATAGAAGATAACAATGCTATGAAATAAACAAGATATTGAATCTTCATAATTAGTGACCATAGCAACAAAATAGTGATGAGAGCTATGTCATAAAATGAGACAAAAAGCACTGATTGAAAAGTTTAGTTATAAAGTATTTGTTAAGATCATGGAATACAGCGGATAATTCTCATGAAAATGTCAAATGAGTTATTGCAAGGAGAGTAGTGGTATTGCATCTTGAAGGGTTCCTTAGAGATAAAGGAATCACAACCAAAGCTAGGGTTTCATGTAGAAACCTGGATACACAGTCCGTGGGATTCAAAGACCTAGAATGGTGAAATAACAGGAATTACAAAGGAAAATCATTTGGGGTTTGTTGTTAGAACAAATGTAGAGAGGATATGAGCTTGGCCTAATGGTAAAGTGTAAAAAGAGAAGCATCAAAGCCTCAATTCCTATTATGAATGCTAGCCACGACCAATATAGGAGATTAATCATAAATATCAGAATAGAAAAAATAGATGCAAAAAGTTCCAACAAATTGATGGTGCAACCATGGCTAATAAAGCTATAGAGGCTGAGTTTTCCCAAAATAGAACCCATGGCGGCCATCAAACCCATATGGGTTTATCTTTTTAATCTAAGTCAAATGGAAGACACAAGACAAACCCTTAATAGGATTTTCTAATGAAATAAAATGATAGAGAGTGCTGATTACAAAATAAAAGCCCGCGGCCTGTCACATGCAGTATACATTCAACATTCATGAGAGATAATGGATTCAAAGGAGTTTTCATTTTATGCTAAAAATCTCAATTTCAAGCTTTTGTATTCTCAGAAATAATGTGACAAATGATGGAAATAGCTTACCCTTTTTATTGCTGGGAAGAAATACAAAACCGCAGCCTCTGAAGACAAGGCTTACAAAAGCTTTCAAAATGTACAAAGATCCTCCTGATTCGAAGACAAAACCAAAACTTCACAATGGCGTACAAAGCAACAAATTTCTAGCAAAAGGTCGATAGGGTTTGCTAATGGCGGCCAGGCTTCTTCCTGAAGCTTCTTTGAAAAATGAGGCAAAAAATTCTTTCTTTTGTTTTTAGGGTTTCAAACCCTAATGTCAGGCCGATTAAGATAGGTTTTTACCTTCTTTTAAAGAAAATACATTGTCAATTATAAGGCCGTGGTCAAGACTTTGTGTCTTGTTACTTTTGTATGCCTTACTCTTGTATTTTGGTATTACAAGAATGTCGCTTTATGACTTAGATGTCTAAGTCATTTTGATTTGGTGATCTCTATTCCTTAGAGATTTATATCAATACATGAAGTGAAACTTTTATGTTTGTATTTTATTAATATTGTAAATGCTTAATTTAAATGATTATTTATAAATCATTTAAATTAAGTCATCCTTTAAATGCAAATAGAGACATGTCCATATGAATAAGTCATAGGAGGTTTCCAACATATGGAAATGAGGAGAGAAAAATATGCTTGTGTAGATGACAATTCCAAGAATGGAGGGAGGTTATTTTCAGTTGGCCAACATGTGGAAGGAATGTAGGGGAGCCTATTTTCTTTGTTGGAGGTTTTTTTTAGCTTTAAAGCACTTGGAAAACATTTGGAGCAAAATTAGGCTTTTTTACTCAGTTTGGAGCCATTTTGAGTTGTCATCCTGTTTGACATAGTCAAACTTGACCATTTCAATGCTTTGGAGCTTTTGTGGATAAAATCTAGTTGCTATATTTTTGGCTTTTTGAAGCCATCCGACCCAAGATGCTTCTAGAGCTTTTTTAGTGGAGCTTGGCTACTTAGCCCATTTTGTAACTCATTATTGAGTAGTTTTGAATTATGCAATTTTTAGAGACAGTGACTCTTGCAGTCCTTTTTACAATTTTTGTGCATACTTTTGTAACTCTGGAGATATGGAATAACGTCAATATCTTACCTATTTTTGGTGATCAACTCTTGCCTTTTTGATCTCACAGCTTAGTGTATGTTTATGATTGATCAAATTTTATGTGAAGCTTATCTAATTTCCTTACTATTTTTTCTCATGTGTTATACTTTTTCTGTGATTAGTGTGTTTATTCAGGTTATTGACTATGTTTATAAGATACAAACTTCTCTATAATTGTGAAGTCTTTCTTCCTTTTATAGGTTGTGGTATTTAACCTCTTAGTAAAGTACTTATGCATGAACACATTGTAACAAATTGAGCAAATTTAGTTTTAACTAGTTTTCAACTGAGTGTAAAATTTTGAGTTCCATTGTCTCTCATTGGTTTGGTGTATCACCCAGTATTTCCATTCTAAGAAGTTCATTTTTAGCAATATTTCTCCCTTTTGTCCTCAAGAAGTAGTAGTGTAGGTGATATTACCAGCTAGGAAGCCGGCCTATCCATAGGTTCATTCTCAATTTTGGGTGACCCACAACCCAAGAATATTCCCATGTTTCTCTAGCTAACTGAGTTTCTCAACTCAGTCTAGGTGCAAGATATAGAGTTAACACATTGGATTATAGATTTGATGGTATATAGGGTGTAAGTCTGACAGTACAAAGGTACTTGGTGTTGACAAAACAAAAATTCTGATGACAATGATGCAGGGACAAAGTGTACAAGAAGTTAAGGGCAGATGCAAGGATGAATTTGAAACAAAGAAGAAGTCAGTACAAGGGGTTACTAACAATTGTTTTTTTGCAGGTATGAATAAAGGAGTATAGGCAGGATTTGATCAAGGAGCAGGGAAAAGACCATTGTTAGGTCTGAATACAAAGTTTGGGACACATTCAAGTGCAAACAAAGTCAAGAGTGTAGGGAAGATTACAAGTTCATTGTGTATGAACCAGAGGAAGGTTTTTTCATATGAAAGAGCATATGGAGTAAATATGGAGCATGGTACAAGATCTAACTCATGTGGCATGAGTTCTTTTTTTGTGGGGGTGTATGGTGCAGGAGCACCTAAACATTTTTGTCAAAATTTGATCATTTGAAGTTGGTTAGTGGTTGAGTCAAGGGTAGATAGGGGTGTTTGAGTCTATCTATATTAAATAAGGTCTAAAAATACCATTTTCTATGTAATTGTATGGGTTTTTGGTTATAGGTGTTAGATATGTAAAAATTTGCAAAAACAAAATTGTAAATGTTGTCAAAAAGCAGAAATTGTCAAAATGCAACTTTAGGGAATATGAAAGGTCATGGAAGTTTAAAAAGTAGTTATGAACATTGGAATGGTTAGTATTCAAGTGTAATTTCTATATAAATCCTCTCCATGGCTCGAGAAGGGGTTGTTTGTTGCTGTGTTAAATAATTCCAATAAGAATACAATATTTCTTTTGTATTTTTCTACATTTTTTGAACTTTTCCTATTTTGTAGGGCCCGTACAGACTTTATGATGCTTTGAAATCTCTTGTGAATCATAGTAGCATGTATTATCTCTCATTTCCATCCGTTTTGAGAGTCTAAAACTCAATTTTGCTGAAGATCTCTTTAAATTTATGTGGTAGCCTTGTTTTAATAGTTTTAAAGGGTTGAAGGGACTCTAAAATGGAAAAATGACCCATTCCACTTTCTGTACCTACTGTTTCTCATGGAGTGGGCCAAATACTCTCTAAGTTATGTGTTTCCATGTTTTGGTAGGTTGTGGAATTGAGTTGTGTGAAATGGAGTAATGCCCTATGGCTGGGCAGTGATGTGTTCATAGTGAAAAGGTGGTGTTGTTATAGGGTTTTGTTAAATTGTTGAAGAATCTATCAATGTAAGGGTTGATTAACCTTATGCAGGGTATTTGTGACCTGTTGGATGTTTTGGTTGAGTTTGGTAAGCCCAGGAGTCTTGTTTTTCAATAAACCCTAGGTATCTTTCTTGAAGAGTGTGGGTTTGATGGAACAACGATCTAGAAGCCTTAGATCTGAGAATAAATGTTGGAATTAGGTGTTTTGACACAAAACTAGTGACTTTTTGTGGATATTTGGCAAAAAAATGGAGTTTAGGAAGTACTTCCTTTGTTAAATAGGGCTAATTGAGTAGCCTAAAACAGGGGCAGTTGTGAGGTTTTCAAATTTGTCACAAAGAATCCTTGTGAAGTCTATTGGTATGTTGTGTTGGGAGATGTTATGAGTCTTAGAGGGTGTTAAGAAGGTTCTTGAATGACCTTCTCTAAAAGATATTAAGCAAAGTCAAGTTTTGAAGGCTACAAGGCTCTTGTTGAGTGTTTTGGGAAAGTTGGGTGTTTTGTGTTTAAGGGCAGGTTTCCTTGATTGAGTCAGGTTATTTTGAGTTGGAAAGTGGGATATCAACACCTTGCTTACATATGTGTAGGATCCTCAATCTTTCTGCTGAAATCCTCATCAAAGATTAGTCATCTCAACATAAAATTCTCAATAAAATAAGAGATCTGTTAGCCTCACCCAAGTCTCCCTAGCATCCATGAGCATCAATTGATAAATCCATGCCAGTTCTTCTAATGAAACCCTATAAAATTATGAAGCTTCAAGCAAATAATTAATACTCAAAATGAAATAGAAAAAATACAAGACCACTGTTAATGTTCCAAATGTATAATTAAAAAAAAAAACATGGCATCATGATCTAACATCTCCTCTTATGAGATCATATGTTCTAAATGAACATACTGAAAACCAACACTTCACCAAAGACTCAAGAATCCTCCATGACAAACCAAGATCTCAAAATATCCAATCACATGAAGATAACCATCTATCATCAAATGGCGAACACATCACCGCCAAAGATCCCATTGAATCGTGTAACCAAACTCTCTAGGTATCATGATAACTATATCCTAACTGAAGATCCTCCATGACACCAACACAATAAAATAACTCAACACCATGAGATCCCAAAAGTTAAAGTCAAACCAAAATATCCAAACCAACAAGATACAATCACCACACATCCTTTTTCAATATAACCAAAGATGCCATCAATCTCTCATTGCAATTTGAAGGCAAAATTAAAGAGCTCTTTATGACACCGACAAGCATTGAAAAAGATAATCCATCTTCTAATCATATATTATCTATGGCTCACTACACACTATAAAAATAAAAAATTAGAACCAAAATCTTGAAATAAAGAAGATAAAACATATTATGTAACTACATAAAGCTCCCATTGATAGTGATACCAAGTTATGCATGAAATTATGACCAATATCATTGCCAACACTCTATTGAAAGTGAACAAAGCTTCTCATGCACCATAAACTATTGTTATAGATTCAAATGAACAACTATATCAGGTACTCTCAATAACCTTTTCTCACTACAATAAACATACCAATGTAATAATAGTGACAAAGAATATGGCCTACCAAAAATAATATATATCAGATAATTTTACGAGATCTGCACATATGTAACATCTGAAAGAAGAAATACATAATCAATGCTTCAATATCAAATAACTAAAAAATAGATTCAACCCCACATTAATAACACGCAAAATAGAGATAGTAAAGCATAACATGCAGATATCCAAGACTTAAAAACCAAGATCAACAATATACTTTATTTTCCAAACAAACCCACATAAGAGTAACCATAGATCAATAAGAACTCTTCAAGCAGCCATGCAAACCTTTAACTATTTTATCCATAACACCTTGAATACAATCTTATCACATATCTACATTCCACATATTTTTGTTAACATGTAAAACCTACAAAACCATCTCTATAAAATTTAAATCTATTTAAAAGTCTAGACATTCACATGAAACATGTCATCCAAATAATAGAATAAGTATATATCTACAAACCCACAACTAAAAACAAGAAAAAACACAAACCCAAAAGGAAAACTAGGTTTTCCAAGAGCTTATAACATATGAAACATATAAGCTCCACAACTCACAAAGAGGTCAGTGACTTATCTTCCAATGCTTTCATGTAACCAAGGGCTAAAACTATGAAGCCAATATAAGCACTCCATTATATATTCCAAATAGTGGATGTATCCATGTGATTGGGATGTTAAAAGTACCCATCCAACATGAACCCCATCTCATTGCACATGAACGAAAGGAAAATGAACAAAACCACCAAACAAAAGGATACTCACATATTACCAAAAAAGAGCTCCAAGTTACCAAAAAATAACCAACTTCTTGAAGATTCACAATCACGAGCTTCCAATTCCCAAAATAGATCACATTGACAATATCCATGGTTTTCAATCCCATAGATCTATAAAATAAAGCTAACTCACAAAACATTCATTGCAGCCCAACAAGACTCCAACAACCTTCAATTCCTTCTAAGAGATTCCCACAATCTTTCCAAACCAAGAAATAAAAAATGAAGGAATACCCAAAACCTTGTTAACCCTCAACTTTGATACTAAATGATGAGAAATATCTGAAATTAAGTGACCTTAATGTGGATTTACCATGACTAGATCCATCTTCTTTATGATGCTAAAAATCAGCCAACATATCTTTTGTGTGGTCTCATAACACGCCCAATTTTTCCCCTTGGAAAAATGTGGACCCCCTTTTTTTTCCTCTATTCCCTTTCGCTTTTGTTTGCTTTGGTGTCATTATGTGGCTTGGTTGGTTGCTAATCTTATTTTCAATTTTGCTGGGTCTTTTTGTTTTATCTTTTTCCTCCCCGGATTCGGTGTTTCGGTCTTTTCATAAAAGTTTATTATATTATTGGAAACTAGAATCCCAGAGTCCTACATTTGCATCAAGGTGAATTGTATCTTCATTTGGTCCTAGCTCCACCCGGTATTTCATTGACCAGACTCGTCAATCTCGGTAATATCCTTTTTATCAGAGTCCGGTACTATTTTATTATTTCCTTTTCTTTTTCTTATTCGGAAGTCAGAAACCAGAGAGTTTGTTTTGAAATTCATTAATCTCTCTTGATCCCAGTTCCTGGTCTTTTCTCTTGTTATGATTTTCTCTTTCTAAAGTTAGAGGTAAATTCCCAGATCCCGGTGTTTCTTCTCAAAGTCAATATTGAAAAGTCTCAATCTCGGTGATTAAAAATTGATCACGTATCTTTAATATCCTATACCTTATAGAGAATCAACATGACATCTGATTGCCACGTATAATCATCGCACCATCTTTCTCCTCTAGTAGCGAGCTTGCACAAAAATATAGGTGTTCATAATTTGGACCCTAATCCGTAATGATTGCACCTTTATTTGAGGAATTAATGCAAAATAATAGGTAATTAATGAAGATGGTGAACTACCTATGTACTTGGCACCACCTCAAGCATGCAGTTGCTTTTGTAACACTCCACTTTGCATCATGTTGCAAATTTGCAAAGGACATTGAAAGAACGAAACAATACAGGTGCGCAAGGAGAGGTAAATTTTGAGAATCAAGAAACACAACTACCAAGGGTTTTGAAGTTGCATTCTGAAAGAATATTATCATTGACCAAAACCAGGTATGTTTCGGATAACTAACACTTTGCTAGTGATTTTCAAGCTGAAAAATCTCAAAAATGGTATTTCTCTTTAGAAATTGAAATGTTGATTATTCTTTGATTTTTGAATTTAATTGAAAAATGAACTGAAAATTTTATAAACTGTAAGTTTTGGTTAAATTTAACCCTAACTCGCACACAAGACACACATTCTGAAAAATGTAGAACACATGAAAGAAAATGAGTACTTCTGACACAAAGATAGAAGATAAATTCAAATATTGCAATTCACAAGCCATACCAATCAATGTGGTAGTCACATACACTCATATGGGATGGTCTTCTGATATTGAAATCTGTTCGTGGGTATTACAAGAAAATGCTTCTCAATGTACCAAAAATGCTGCTGCAAATGGGTTACTTTCAACAGGAGGGTTTCCACCAACAATGGAGGCCCTTGAATTGGTTATGCAATGTATGAATTACTACAACCCAGCCAAAAGGGTCATTGAGAAAGAAGGGAGAATTTATACAGACCTCTCACAAAAAGGAATTATATACACATTTGGTCTCCCCATTTACACACAAATGTACAATGTTGATATGAAAGCAAAGGGAAAGACGTATTAGAATGCCAAAGAATGCAACAGAGAAATTATGAGTACCGAATGGTGCCAAGAGCCGATTACACCATAGACCAAAGTGATTCAGAGGTCTATGTTCAACCAAGAAATGCAAGATATTATAATTCTACTGAGTAGGGTAGCTGGTTTAAGAGATGCAAGCAAATTTGAACCTTGGATGTTTGTAGTAATATCCAGCCTGATGGAAAGTCCCGTGCAATTGCATTGGGGAAAGCTTATAAGTGACAGGTTATATGAACAAATAACAACATTTCCCAAAAATAAATGCTTTTATATGTCATCATATGTGATTTACTCCTGTTCCATGAGAGCAAGCAAGTAAGGGTTGAAACAGATTGGTAATCTGGGCACGAAGGTAGGAAATAGTTTGATATATGTAGATTTACCCTAGATCACCATCCTTGGATATAAAGATAATTATAGGAAAGTCAATGATCCGTTCTCCATGAAACTGGTCAGAACAATGGAAGGTGATAAAGCCAAAAGATTGTCCTTGGAAGCACAAAGTGTCATTTGACCAATGGGAGGCTGGTACATTCAGTCCCCTACTTACTCCTACATTAGGATGGAGGGATTTGATGGACATCCATTCATGCTGCCCAAGTACCCAATAGAAAAAAATGTTTTATTAGAATTGGTGAGACAGTTGAAACAGTATCAGGCTCTTTATAGCCATGCTTGCAAGAAGGCCTCTTTCAAATTTCCCATTGTGATAGGAAATTATAAGTGTAATGCAATCAAAGTGATTGACTTGTGTGAAGAAGAATTAAGAACATATAATTTTGAAGAGTTCCCAGTTCAAAGAATATATTATGATATTGAGGGAAATATTGCCAAGAATATAGTTGGTTATCGTGCTCATGTACCACATTTAGAAGATTATTGGTTTAATTATGAAGATGAGAACATAGTAAGAAGAATAAAATATGAAAGTCTCTAAAATATGCCTGGATTCTCAAGCTTCATGACATTCTAGATCAGTTGGAAGAGGATGATGGCCAAGTGTTGAATAAAGTTTATAATGAAGACATGGTATAATATGATGAACCCATCCTAGACCTAGGTTATGATGATGAAGATATGACATCAATTGATGAGTTCTCTAGACTAGTTTTAATATATACTCAACACTGGATTGATGATTTTTGCAACGCTTTGAGAGAAAGAGGAATCAAGTCCACATTCTTAGAAGACAAAAGAAGAAAGGAAAGAGATGAAACAACATTTGAGGGTGGAGAGCCTACTAAGAAGAGAAGCAAAAATAGTAAGGCTACTCTTGGTATAAGAATTGAAGAAAGAACCCTTGAAATTCCAAGACAAGAAATTCCTATGAAACCATCTGATAAGCAAAAAGATGTAGAAAAAGGTAAAGATAAATCAAAAGTAAGACCCAAAGGTGCATCTTCCTCTACAACGAAGCCAAGAACTAAACCGGTTATTGATGAAGAAGCAGGAGTAACAGAAAATGTTGGTACACAAACTAGGTCTGCGTCTCAAAGGGCTGTAACACTATTTAATTCTTCTTCTGTTAACATGGCTAGTATGAAACAAGCACTAGGAGGAACTCCTACAGTTTTGGAGGAAATTTCTAAAGAAGATGAAGCCAGAATTAAAGAACAGATGGATAGATGGGGTGCTATGTGGGAGAAAGTGAAAGAAAAGAAGTCTAAAGACAAACCCATGGTACATCTAGTGATAGAAGAGATTCAGGATACAGGTTCTAATCCTATAAATGTTGAAGAAGAAGAGTTTATACAAGGAGCACTCGCCTTAAAGGTGGGAAACCCTAATATCCTTGAGATGGAAACATGGGAGACTACAGAGCAGGATCCTATTGATGAAATAATTTTTGAAGATACTTTTGATTCCCAGCCTTCGCTCGAGAATGTTTCACATGTTAATGAATAGTCACAGGTCTTTGAGGAACCAGAGAAATTCCATGTTGAAATTGAAATTGAAATCAAGAAAGAAGAAGCTACATAGTTTTGAAGTGATGGAATGGAAAATGAGGAAAACCCTGATGAAGCAGAGAATAAAGAAAGTAATGTACAGAGAGATGATGTTGAACATATAGATAGACAATAAGATATAAGTCTTCAAACAAAGGAGATAGTGCCAAACCCTACTAATCCCGAATCTAGGCCAGAAATTACTGAGGAAATTCCCATTTGAGAGGATGTGACAGATAAAAGAGAGGAAGTTCTTGAATCAAGTGGAAATCAAGAACAAAGAAATGTTATAGAGGTAAATCAAGGTGACGATACACCTAATTTGTTGATTAGGGAATTGGCTTCCCAAATGGAAGTAGAAGTATTGCGTTTGAATCTTAATAAAAAATATGAAGCAGATAGAGTGCAAATGAATGATATTATACTCTAGGTATCTGAAGAATATACTAGGCTTAAACTCACCCAAAGGGTAGTACAAGGGATTTTGAAAGAACATATGTATCAAGTATTAAACACTTTTTGAGAGTACCAGTTGAAGAAAGGCAAAGAAAAGATCCCAGAGCCCAAGCCTTGAGTGAAGAGATGAAGAACTGGATACCAGACACTGGAAGTGTGATGGAGGTTTTTTTTTTGTTTGCAATTTTGAGTTTGTAGGTTATCCCGGTCCCAGTGGATGTTCCTCATTCCAGTATTTCAGAAAGAAGTTGATAGCCTCGATATATGCAAAGTGTTTAGTGCTAGAGTATGAAGTGAAAGTGTTGTTGCTGATGAAGTGAAAGCTTTGACTTGGTTTAGAATATTCTGATGACAGTTGGTGAATGCCACGTGCTACATTTTAATTTGTTATTTCTAATTCTCTGGATAGCCTTTAAGTTGAACTTTTGATTCCTTATTCTTATAAAAGACTGTTTCCTGCTTTATTTTTATTTTAAGTTCAAAATTTGTGGATGTCAGAAGAGCATAATTTTTTTTCAAGTTTTATTATTTTTTCCTATTTTTTGAACCATTCTGGCGTAAAATTTTGTATGCACATAGAAATTTATTAATAGCAGAGCCAATTAGATAGCTACCTATCTCATGAATCTTTTGTAGATGGTTTTGTTAGTTCAGCCAAACAAGACTGTATGCTGCGTTGTTTAAGGGTGCATACAGAACCTACTCGGTGTCCAAAAATGAAACCCTTCTCTTTAAAAGCTTGCACTGTTTTATATGTAGTTGTGAAGCAATCTAGTGAAGTATAAAGTGGTTTTCTCTATTTTAATTGATTCTTTGGGGCATGCATGAAGAATAACTAGGAGAAAATTTTATTTTTTAGTATTTTTATGCTTTATTTTAGAGTAGATGTTTAAATTATTGAAAATGTTCCAAA
Source organism: Sequoia sempervirens (assembly GCA_007258455.2). NCBI lineage: Eukaryota > Viridiplantae > Streptophyta > Pinopsida > Cupressales > Cupressaceae > Sequoia > Sequoia sempervirens. Next base: position 28,899,355 of record VDFB02047230.1, on the reverse strand, counting down.
ATTTGAATGAATGGATGAAATTTTATTGAAAATCTTTCGTTTCCTTTGAAAAAAATGAAAAATTTCCAGTAAGGGATTTTTTGGCCACCAAATTCACCTTATTGAAAAACCAAAGAAGTGAAGTAGCCCCCCCCTTAGGATGGTGCATGCGAATCAAAGGAGAATGTGGTATCCTAAGGAAAAAAAGAAAAGGTAGTGATGTTGTGGCCCATGAGACATAGCGAGATGTAAATGTGGAAATGTTGTCATGCACACAAGAGACAAAACGTAAGTGCCACAACAGGGTATGTGTAGGATCATCATGGAAAAAATAGGCCCTTAAGTGGTGAAAAATTCAAAAAAATCAGAGTTAGGCAACTTGACATAAAAATTTGAATAGGTTATCTATATTATTTCAAAAATATGTAAGAATAGAGTCTATAGAAAATTGAATGTAGTTTCTAAACTACTAGGTTTATTTTAAAAAAAAATCTATTTGGTGACAATTTGAAATTTCAATCCAGTAGTACTTAAATTTTAGGAAAAAAATAAGTAGGTGTCTGTCTGACCACCCTAACCACATTAAAATGATAATATTTTTTTATAATATTTTAGATATAAGTAGAGGACTCATGTCCTGATGTGATGCATATTTTTTTGTAATTTTTTTCCAAGTGAATAATTATTTATGAATTTTTTATTACAAATTAAAAAAAATATAAAAAATCGTATGTCTAACCACCTTAACTTGGTCAAAACCCCATGAAATTCAATTTTATTTTTTAATCCTATAGTATGCAAAGCATAGAATGTGGCGCATGTTTCAGATTCAAAAAATGTAATATCGTTTGAAAGCTATAGATGTTTTTCAATCATCCTATCAATCAAGACTTTAGTCATAATTCAAATAGAAAATCAATAATAATTATTTATTAAATTCAAATTAAAGCATAATTCATATTGGTGGAAAGTTGGGAATCTCCTTTAAAAACCCTTTTCGTTTCATCAATTTTGGGTAAAAAAAAAGTCGTTAGCCACATACCCTACACATACCTATCATATCGCCACTTTTTGGCCCATCATGATCCTGCACATACCCAACATCACAAAGCAATCAGAAAGAGAAGCAAGCAAAGACAAAGAAGTAAGTAACATGAAGAGATGAAGAAATCAAGAGACAGGGGGATCTGGGAGTTCGGGGTCATACCAGTTCTTATAGGTAACTCGTAAGGTATGTGAACAAAAGATCATCAGTCACCAAAGCTCCCAGATCTAAAGAAGAGCACATGAAGAAAAAATGAAAATATAAAAATTGGGTCAACATGGAAGGAAGGCCTAAATGCCCCCAACACTTTGCATCGGCCCCAATTGTTGAATTTTTTTTTACAACATATAGAAGAATGATGAAACATATAGAGGAAGTTTATGACACATTTTCACTCCTATATCCAAGCACCTATAAGGGTAGCAAGGGTCCTCTAGGAACACGTAAAACAAGCACGAAGGAAACACAACACACACAAATCTAATATACAAATAAAGAAGAGGTACCCCCTAGTCCTCATCAACCAGGAGGTCATCATTCTCCCAATCTAGATGATTATATGGGGATGATCTTTCAAGGGTGGGATAGCAAGGGGAGCATCCTATGACTCTCCTACAATAAGAGCTAAGGAAGCAGGCCCCTCAAGGTCTCCCTCACTCAACTCCTTTGAAGTAAAAGTCATCGATCTCGTAAAGATCACTGACAGAGCTGAGAAATAATCCAACGAGTTAAACATGCCCTTAACTAGAGTTCCATGTGTTAATCAAGTGGGAGAAGAAGGAGGCACTCGAGATCCACCATCAACCTCATAAAGAGGGATAGTGACAAACTCAGGGGATGTCGGGGTTGCCTTTGTCACAAGGATGATGTAAGACAAAGAAAAACCCCTTTCTAAAGAAGGCGATCCCTTCTTCTAACCTCCACTTGAAGTGAGGTCATCCTCTAACTTACTCTTTAGCGGAGGATGCATGATCCCCACAGAAGAAGTGAAAGGTGAGGAGGAAGAGGACAAAGCTGCAATGGACACCACCATGGTTTTCGACATGTCCATGGGCTAGGGAAAAGGATGAATGTTTAGAAGGGACATCAAAAGAGGGGGCTCCACTAAGGGAGTGATGAACACCTACACCCTTTTGGGGTGAGGGTCATTAGCATTCGTTAGGGGAGTTAGAAGAAGAACTGAGGCGAGTGGAACTGAAGCAGAAGGAGCATAAGGATGAGGCACACAAGGAGGTGCTGAAATAAGAGCTACTAGCTCCCCTTCTGCTTTTTGCAAGGTGGCTTGTTCAGCTGCCAGAGCCTTTCTTTGGCACTTACGCTCACACACAAGCCAGTTTCGTCGACTTCGGGAACTAGAAGTCACTGCCTGAGAAGGAACAAGAGGCTCTTATTTTTCCATAGGAGTTTCCTCCACAACTGTTGTCAATGGAAGGGCAGCCTCCTGAGCAGGAGAAGGAGCAGGAAGTGCAGGGGTGAAAAAAAGTAGGTGGAGAAGCAGACATAGGCGCCTCAACAATGAGACTCTTCCCATTCATTGTCGAAGGGGCAAGAGCAAAAGGAGGTTGCGGAGGTCGAGAGGTGGGGGAAACTCCACAAGGGCCCTTCCCCTTTCCATACATAACATGCCTTGGCACTGTGGGAAAGATGAGAAGTTTGAACACTTGACGCTTGGATTTTTTCCAAGTGGGCACCATTGGGCTCCCCATGCGAGGCATGGGAGCAAGAGCCAAAGGCACTACAATAGGGTGAGAAGAGGAAGTGGATGGAGAAAAAGAAGAGGAAGGCTCTTGGGTGTGAGCAAGATTCCCCTTCCCCTATTGTTGAGAGGAGGCATCTTGCTACTGTATTGTAGACACCCAAATTTGATCACTCCCATATGATCAAATTTACCCCTTTATTCATCAATTCTGTTAATATTAATTTATTTAATTAATATTGCGCTTCCCACATAAGACTCTTAAAGTGTTTAATTTAATAATTAAATACTTTATTTGGTGCTTTTATCTTCTCTAAATTAAATAAATACACCAATTTATTTAATTTAGTCATCCTAATCTATTGAATTAAAATCAATTTAAAATTCTTCTTTTCTCACTCCTTGTCACATCCTCCATAATCCATCTCTAATATGAATTAATTTAATTAATTCATATTTAGGGTGTGCATCCTCTTAATCAAGGATTAATGTCACATCCTCCTACATTTGCCACTTGTCTCTAATCTTCCATTAATTATCATAATCAAGTATTTGCACAACTTTAATCAAAGTCATTAACCATTTTTGGCACCACTTTTTAGTCAATCTTTCCATTTTTCCTCTTTGGACATTGACCCTCTTTCCCATGAGAATTTTTAATTCTCATTTATTCATCCTATGTCTCTCTCCTCACCATGTGAATTTTTAATTCACATTTTGTCTTCCCTAGGCTTCTAGAATATTTGACATGTCACCTCATGTACATGTGACCAATTCCCACCTTTTTGGAGACCCTCTCTTATCCTTTAGACTCTCCTAAGAATGTGAATTTTTAATTCACATTTATTTCTCCAATCACCTCTCCTTTTCCCATGGAGATTTTTGAGGAATTCCAAAATTCCTCAAATGTCCCTTTCACTCTCACTTGGGGACAAGAAATCCCTTTTTGAGGAAATCTTCTCACTCCCCAAGGTACTTGGAAGGTACTTGTCCTTCCTCCACCTCATGTACCGTTTGGCCACCTCATTTACACCTCACCTCCTCTTAGCCACTTCACCATCCACATGTCAAGATGTGAGGGCTTGTGAGTTCTCAACCCACCATAGCCCTTCATCTTGACCTTGTTGGATCAATCTCAACCGTTGAATTATCTAGAGAATTCAAATTCTCCTATAAATACCCCCTCCTCAAGGGCATTTTGAACACTTAGCCATTTTGCAACTAAATGCAGCCATTTTGTGCACTCATTTAGCCATCAATTCCATCCATTTGCATTAGCATTCAAGCACATAGTCTAATCCTTCATTTTAAATCATATCAAGAGTCATCAAGGAGCATACAAATCAATTCAAATCAAGGGCCAACCAAGGAGTTTTAGCTGCAAAAAGGAAGGTATAACCATCTATCTACATTTAACATTTTCCTCTTTGTATTTTCAAATTCCTTAGGCTAATCTTGAGGTGTTTCATTATGTTTTCCATTGCATGTTAATTGCTTAGAATAGGTTAAACATCTTGATATCACATTTCTGGCACGCCCGGTGGGACCCACAAATAGGTTCCTATACTTCACGTTTGCTGTTGTTGAGATTTTTGCAGGAACACGTCACAGTGGGACGACTACGCCCCTAATTTTTCCGCAGTGGGGCGAATACGCCCCTGATTTTTCCGCAGTGGGGCAAGTACGCCCCTAATTTTTTTGTAGTGGGGCGACTGTGCCCCTGATTTTTCGCAGTGAGGCGATGACGCCCCTGATTTTCTGCAGTGAGGTGACTACGCCCCCTTGGCTGAAAATTATTTTCTGTGCTAACACTTTACTGCAGTGAGGCGATTACGCCCCCCTTGGCTGAAAATTATTTTCTGTGCTAACACTTTACTGCAGTGAGGCGATTACACCCCCCCTTGGCTGAAAATTATTTTCTGTGCTAACACTTTTCTGCAGTGAGGCGATTACGCCCCTTTGGCTGAAAATTATTTTTTGTGCTAACACTTTACTGTAGTGAGGCGATTACCCCCCCCTTGGCTGAAAATTATTTTCTGTGCTAACACTTTATAGTGAGGCGATTACCCCCCCCTTGGCTGAAAATTAGTGCTAACACTTTATTTTGGCGAAAATTACAGGCTAACACTTTTTCTCCTGAGGCCTTTGGCTGAAAATTATTTTCTGTGCTAACACTTTACTGCAGTGAGGCCCCCTTGGGTTGAAATTTGTGCTAACACTTTTCTGCAGTGGGGACTACGCCTTGATTTTCGTAGTGGAGAAATTACGCCCCATAAGAGGGGCGACATATTGATATACCGCAGTGAGGTGACTACACCCCTGATTTACTGCAGTGAGGCGATTACGCCCCTGATTTTTCGCAGTGAGGCGATTACGCCCCTGATTTGCTGCAGAAGGGTGACTGCGCCCCCTGGAAGGTAAAACTGTTATCTTGGCTTCAGTTTTCTTTGCTATTTTCTCCCTAACATTGTTCTTGCAAGGATACATGTGTTTTTTGCTAACTTTTTGTAGCATATTCTTGTGAAGTTGATGGAGAAAGCGGGATAAAACATCTAACATTTGCTTGCAGGGCTATCCGTTCGCTCAAACTTTTTAAACTATCCTTGCTGTTTACATTAATCTAAGAACATAGTTTAATTAGAGGCAGTAATAGTCATTGCTTGTTGTGCTTGTCTTTTTGTGTTACCTAAAGGGAGCATTAGCTTGTTTTCGCTTTCCCCTTGCACTTCGTGTGAGCTTGGGGAGTAGTTGGAGACGGTTAGTGCTTTCTTTATAGTGGGACCTGCTTGGGGATTTCATCACCCCAAGGGACGATTCCAACCACGCATACCGGTGGGGTATATAAAGGGGGGAGAGCGAAAGCTGTACCCCAATCCAGTCACGTTGTAATTGGCGGAGTGTCGAAACTAGGGTAATACCTAGATAGACGTGAAGAGTTGGTCTGAGCCCTTCAATATCTCGCTGGGGTTCCTGACTCACGCTTGTGACGGGATGGTGTTCACGGTTGTGCCTCACGTACCGAGAGTATATCGAGGACTCCCTAGACACCTTGTGCATTCTAGATTAAGACCTCTTTGGCCATACCCTTAACACTAATCATAGGGTTGTGTTTGCTTGAGAGTGTTTTCTTGTGAGAAACCTATGAAATTTTGACAATTTGGCCTTATCATTGTCATTTTAAAGTCCTTTCCATAGTCATTTTCATCAAACCAAGCCCCTAATTTACCGCAGTGAGACAATTACGCCCCTGATTTACCACAGTGAGGCGATTACACCCCTGATTTACCGCAGTGAGGCTATTACGCCCTTGATTTACTGTAGAGGGGAGAATTTTCCCTCTTGAACACCCGAAATCACCCCATTTGGATCCGTTTAGCCTCTAAACCATCATTTAACCATTCCCAACCATTATCTCATCATCCCAAGCCTCCGTTTTGTCACTCTAAACCTCCAAAAACCTCCATTTGACCATTTTAAACCTCCATCTCATCATTCCAAACTTTCGTTTAGCCATTCTAAATCCCTGTTCATTCTCCACAATTATCTTCAATCCACCCGTTCATTTTAATTTCCCCATAATCCATTTAAAAGTCCATACCCTCACCTAACGAACACCATAATTTTACCATTTACATCGCCAAACACCACCCATAACCAAACCATCCAAACCTTGTATTACAAAGTGGTTACCCAAATTGACCATATCACTTGAACTTGATTATTAGTCCTTAACTTCGACCCAAATCAATTTGCTTCCATCTTGAGGTGAATTCGGTGTCGTAAGTTATCATCCTCGGCCCAATCAATCCATTCCTATCTTAAGGTGGATTCGGTGCCGTGATCATCCTCTTAATCAATTAAAGCTCTTGGTCACTAAGGGTAACTTCCTTTGGTTAAAATCAAGGTCTCTCTCACATCTTTCATCATTCAATCATACCCATCCAATCATCCAAATCTATCAAAATCAATCATTCGATCAAATTATCCAATCAACCAAATCACATCCGTTCAACCAATGCAATCCTATTGATCTTAATATTCCAATCCAATTCAATCAAAATATGATCCCATCAACATCCGATCCAATCCAATATATCCAAACAAAATATGATCAAAATCCAAATCCTATCAAATTCACATCTCATCTAACTACAATCAAATCATTCGTCAAAAGCATTTTTATAATCCACTCATAGCACATTTGCATGCCCGTTCAGACCCGATCACAGGCAAAGAAAATGGCTGACCAACAAGCCCAGAATGCCCAATCAAACAACCCTCAAGATCCCAACAACACAATGAACGTCTCATCAGATCCTAACAAGGGTACTAACATCCCTCACGATCCTCATAATGGTACTTCATCGCACTCCAACACCGAAAATTAGAACAACTCACCACACGGTGAAGAAAGTATGGCTAATCAACCTGAACTCACACTTGAGGAACATTTTAGTAATCCCACCAATGTGCAAATGACTGACCGTCTGCTTGAAAAACATGGGGAAGAAATTTTAGCCCACCTAATTGAGAAGGGTGTTAAACCCCCCTCGAGTGTTGACTTTTCCAAATATAGGAGTTCCCCATCTAACGTACTCCAAGGTTCACAAAATGCACCAGAAGGTTCGTACTTCCCCAATGTTCCTCCAGTTGAAGGTTGGCATCAACCTGAATTTGGCAATACTGTTCTTTAACATGTTAACCATCCCCCACATGCTTCAACCTCAGTCATGGGAGGTCCTCAAGTGCCTGATCCCGATAATCCTTTTGCCTATGGTATGCCACAAAATGTTCCACAACCCCCACCATTATCACTAACAACACCCCCTCTTTCGAGTCAGCCTATAGTCAACACTAGGAGCACCACCTTTACCACATCGCTTCCACCTCCTGGGACCACAAAATCTACCATCATCTTCATATACATCTCAACAGCTTCACCAATCCAACATTCCGCCTCAATTACCTCCACAAGGCGCACCCCAGCTGAACGTTTTGGGTAGTACCCAACAACCCCCTTTACAAAATGCTTCTACGCTACCTCAGCCATCTCATCAGCAATCACCTATACATAATGCTTTGGTCTCTTCACAACAACCACCCTACCAACCACAAGGCAATCCATCTCGACCTATTGCTCAGACCATATCCCCTTTTCTCGCATCCATTTTGCGCCCGCAGGCTCAACCACAACACAATATCCCATCACGGCCCATACAACAGTTGACGTCACAACAACAACCCCCCCAACACTACTACTATCACAATCAGTAGCAACTGCACCAACAACCGCCTTATGTGACCTCCCAACAATCACAACAATACCTTCAACACCAACAAACCAATACGCAACATCCCATCCAAGCTCCTCAACAACCTACCCCACACTTTTATCAAACAAATCCGTACTATCCCCCACAACAATAGCCCCTGTATCAACAAAATCCCCCGTCTTACCAGCAAGGCATATCATCATCCAACCATCCAAACCAATATTTCAACAATCCGATGCTTTCTCAGCAGGATCCTTTATCATCCTATCGTCAATATCCCCCTAACCCGCCACCGGCCAACTCAGATCTGTTGGAAATCAAAGCTGCTCTGAAAGACCTTCAAGCCAGGGCTACCAAACAATCATTCAAATTTGAGGACATATGCCCATATCCATTTGATCCCTCCATCTCATTAATCTCGTTTCCTAAACATTTTGAGATACCAAAGTTTGACAAATACAAGGGAAACAAAGACCCTAAGGCTCACTTGCAAGAGTTTTACTCCCAGTGTCAAGAAGTTATGTACAATGACAACTATCTCTTGCGCCTATTCCCACGAAGCCTGGCAAGCCACACCCTAGATTGGTTCATGACTCTCGAAAAAGGATCCATAAAAACTTTTGCAGACTTGTCAGAAAAATTTGTATCCTACTTCTCTTTCAATTTGGAGAAGGATACGGACACCTTAGATCTCCTCAAAGAGAAACAACATGAGGGAGAAACCTTTACTAGCTACCTACAACGGTGGTGTGCATTAGCAAGCTGAATGAAGACCCCTCTGAAGGAAAAAGACATGGTCACTCTTTTCGTGGAAAACTCTCATCCTGACATGGCCCATAATTTTAGGTTGCATTGTGTCACCACCTTCGCGGAGATAGTGGAAAAGGGACCCATCCTTGAACGTGCCCTTATTGCCAAAGGACACATCAAAATACATGGTCATGATAAAGAGAGGTCATTTGGCGATAAACCACGATTCTAGAACAAGAACAAGAATGCAGTGAATGATGGCATGGCAGACACTAAACATGTCCAAGTGGCTAGTACATCCCAAAAATAACAATCGTCTGTACCCAACACCATATCTGTACCACAGGGGGCACCTCGTCCTCCTCAATAGTCAAACCAGAACAATCAGGGGAACACAAAATGTCAATACACTCAATTAGGAGAACCTCTGAGTGTTGTTTTTAATAAATTGTTACAAATCAATTATCCCATCACATACCCTATCACCAAGCCATTTGATGAGTCCAAACCCAAGCCCGCATGGTTTAAGGAAAATGAATATTGTGAGTTCCATAAAATCAAGGGACACTCTTTGAATAAATGTCAGGGTCTAAAAAACTATGTCCAAGATCTCATTGATCGAGGAGATATCAAGGTTGACACTAGTCAAGCCTCATCGTCTAATGCTCAATTGCAGATATATTAGAAGACCTTTCCGAACCATAATCAAGGCCCAAGCACATCTAGCAATAATCCCCAAGGAAATAGCACAAATAATGTGAGCTACAAGAATGTACCCTTCAATTACAAGGGTGTTATTCATTACATTGAGCAGGTGGAACCTCGTGTATCCATGATACATGTCAAAGCCAAAGACCCTCAATGTGTTGTTACTACACGACGAGCCTGCATCACTGTCCCTGCAGCCTCTACACCCGCCCAATCAACTCTTGTAAACTCCCAGTACATCCTTGATCACTTAGGAAAGACCCTTGCTCATATATCTATTTTGGATTTACTTAAGTCTTCCCCTGTGCATCAAGAAATCCTCAACAGAGCCCTGCAAGAAACCCGTGTGCCAAATGACATCGACCCCACGCAATTCTAAGCTTTGGTAGGTCACCTGGCTTTATCTTATCAACTGCACTTCAGTCAAAATGATATGCCAAATATCGATGTCAATCATAATCGCCCCTTACATATCGAAGTCATGGTTGCCCATCACAAAATAAAAAGGGTCTTGGTAGATAATGGCTCTGCCCTCAATTTGTGTACTCTAAAATTCATAAAATAGGTGGGGTATACTCAAGCGGATTTAAGCAACCAGATCATCACAATCAAGACCTATGATAATGCAGAAAGAAATTCAGAGGGAATTATCAGTCTTCCTATCCAAGTGGGACCTGTGCTTCAATATACTACCTGTCATGTCCTTGATTTGGACTTACCATATAATCTCCTCCTTGGCCGCCCATGGCTCCATGCTATGCAAGCCGTCCCCTCCACGTACCATCAGTGCTTAAAATTCCCCGTCAATGGACAAGAAGTCACCATCTACACTGACCCCCAACCATTTGAATATTTCTGCACTTTAGAAGCGTCATTTCCCCATTTACATTACTGTCCCGGGGTTGAAATGGGGGCATCCCGGTCATCATCCGTGAATCCACCCTCCATCGCGATAACCACTCCATCCTCCACCACCGATCCTATAGTCACCAAAGTCCAGATCATTGACAAAGGGTGTGGTGAATATGAAATGCATACAACTCTCAATGTAGCAACCATGCCATCGACACCACACAAGTATGGTCAACCTTCGCATGCTACACAAAAGGAAGACAAGACTATCACCTTCAGTGGTAAAGACATCCCTACCACCACTTTCAGATCCCCAAGTGTCAAGATAGATGCACCAGAAGAGGACATAAGTCAATGGGTCTACTGAGAAGAACCCCAGCCGGACCCTCCTCTAAAGGAATATTTTCAGGAAGCATATCCGTGGTCAGCTAAGTTTGCAGAAAAATATAACTACCAAGGCAGGGGCCTAGGTAAAGAAGAACAAGGGCGGTTGCAACCTATTGATACACCAAAGCTACCAAAAAACATAGGCATTGGGTATGATAGAAAACAGAAAAGCCTTGCAACATCACCTAATACTTCCAATAGTATCGCCGTGGACAATGGCTCATTGGAAGACATACCCAAGGAGGAATCCATCATACATGCGTACGATGATGTCGATCACACCGACTTATCATCCATGTTCGAATGCATCCATTTGCACCATTAGCCTATCTCTTTGTCACCCTGAGCTTATTGATTGGGACCTAGGTAATACCACACCTGTCAATATGTCTGCGGATACATATGTCAACCTTATGGGATTGGGGGAGGATGAACACTCCAGTCGCAAAAATAAGAATAAGAAAAGTAAAAAATGGTCATCTAGTGAAAACCTCCCTGAGGTGCTTCCTGACCTTGAAAAAGTAAAAATAAAGGACGCATCCGATGGCGAAAACCTTGAAGAGGCGCTAGATGATGGAGATGTTCATCTTCCCCTTGTAGGAACTCAGTTATCTTCCCGATCATCCATTCTAATTGAAGAGACTCAAGAAGTTAATCTGGGTACTGCAGAAAATCCTAAAATCACCTATGTGGCTAAGTCACTCTCAGAACAAGAGTATCTAGTCATCACGCAGCTACTCCAAGAAGGAATCATCAACTTTGCTTGGTCATATTTAGACATGCTAGGCTTAGACCCCGCCTTAGTGGTTCATCATCTAGATGTTCGCCCAGATGCCAAGCCTGTCAAACAAAAGCTCCGCAAAATGCACCCGTAGGTAGCGTTGTTAGTCAAAAAAGAATTGGAAAAGTTACTAGAGGTAGGTTTTATTCGGCCAATTGACTACTCTGAGTGGATCTCCAATATAGTACCAGTTGCCAAACCAAATGGAGACATTCAGGTCTGCACAGACTTCAGGGACCTTAACAAGGCCTGCCCAAAAGACAACTTCCCTCTGCCTAACATTGACATGTTAGTCGACCTCATAGCAGGACATGAGATGCTCTCCCTTATGGATGGCTTCTCTGGTTATAATCATATTTGAATCACACCTGAAGACCAACACAAGACCACCTTCACAACACCTTGGGGCACTTTCTGTTACAATGTTATGCCCTTTGGTCTCAAAAATGCGGGGGCAACATATCAGAGAGTGATGACGGTCATCTTCCATGACCTCATCCATATCATCATGGAGGATTATGTTGATGACTTGCTAGGAAAATCAAAAACACGAGCAGAACATCCTACAGTCTTGAAGCAGATCTTTGAACAGTTAGAACATTACAAGTTGCGGCTAAATCCAAAAAAGTGCGTCTTTGGGGTTACATCAGGAAAATTGTTTGGTTTTATAGTCTCCCGAAGGGGTATTGAAGTTGATCCCACCAAGGTAAAGGCTATTTTGGACATGCCACCTCCACGCAATCTGAAGCAGTTAAGAAGCCTCCAGAGGAAGATGCAGTCCATCCGTTGGTTCATAGCCCAGCTAGCAGATAAATTTCAGCCATTCACCTATCTTTTGAAGAAAGACTCCACCTTCCGATGGACCCAGTAGTGTCAGATGGGTTTCGACAAAATTAAGGAATATTTAGCTCATCCACCGATCTTGATGCCGCCTATTCCAGGAAAACCCCTCCTGCTTTACATCTATGCTACTTCAGTCGCGCTGGGGGCATTATTGGCACAACATGATGAATCGTTCAAAGAGAGGGAAATCTACTCCATCAGTCGAACATTGGTTGGCTATGAGTTAAACTACTCCCCCATGGAAAAAGCTTGCCTTGCGCTAGCCTTCAGAACACAGAAACTCCGTCATTACATGGTCAGCCATCCAGTCAAATTAATCGCTAAAATTGATCCCCTGAGGTATTTGTTATCTATAACCACTCTGACTGGCCGCATGGCCAAATGGGTCATGCTCCTAAGAGAATTTGACATAGAGTATGTAGAGCGAAAAGCCATAAAAGGACAGGTCATCGCTGATCAATTGGCTGAAGCACCATTAGTAGATGCCTACCCACTAGACACTGAATTCCCATATGAAGAAATCTACACAGTTACAGAAGCACCAACTTGGACGCTATATTTCGATGGATCATACATTTATAGTGGATCTGGAGCAGGAATTTTATTAGTTACCCCTCAAGGTGACTACATCCCAAAATCATTCAGGATAACATTCCCATGTACCAACAATATGGTAGAGTACGAAGCTCTCCTCACCAGCCTCAGAATTGCAAAGCAGTGGCACATAACTCATTTGAAAGTCTTTGGTGATTATTTGCTAGTCATTAGACAAGTTAATGATGAATTCCTTACGAAAGATGATAAACTGTTACCCTATAAACGCATGGTGGACGATTTCAAGAAATACTTCACTTTCATACAGTTTGATCAAATTCCTTAGGTACAGAATAAAGTGGCAGATGCAATGGCCACTATTGGTTCCCTGATTGACATGCCTAAAGACCGAACAAAATATGAGTTTCTTGTTGAACAACTTTTAATCCCTGCATATGATGTTCCTGAGACTGATATGGTGTGCGATATTGTAGGTCCTGCCTCCCCTTGGTATCAAGACATATACTCTTATCTCCATGATAATATCATACCCCCAGAACTTACACGCAACCAACACAAATCCTTTATTCATCGCTCCTCCCGATACATCATTGTTGGTGATACGCTCTATTGTCGTGGGTATGATGGAATCCTCCTTAAAACTCTGAATGAGACTGAGGCCCGCACGGTACTAATGGAAGTACATGGTGGTATTTGTGGAGATCACTCAAATGGTATGGCTCTAGCCAAAAGGATCCTACGAGCTGGATATTATTGGCCTACATTGGAGCATGATGCTTGTGAATTTGTAAAGAAGTGCCTTCCGTGCCAACAACATGCAGATTTGATTCACGCCCCAGCACAAGATCTTCAACCCCTCCTAGCACTGTGGCCCTTTTCTCAATGGGGTTTCAACTTGATTGGAAAGATTTACCCACCATCGTCTGATGGCCATACATTCATAATTACTGCCACCGAATACTTCACTAAGTGGGTAGAAGCAATACCACTCTCACAAATCACCGGTACCCAAATCTCAAAATTTATCCTTTACCATATCCTCTGTAGATATGGTATCCCATCAGCCATCCTCTCTGATAACGGAAAACCCTTCAAGAACCAAGCCGTGAAAAACCTTTGCGACACCTTTCATATCCATCACCGTTGGTCAACGCCTTATTACCCCTAGGGAAATGGTCAGGCGGAAGCAACCAACAAGACCCTTTTCCGCATCCTCAAAAAGGTTGTCAATAACATTGGACGAGATTGGCACCTTCATATTCATCCTGCCCTCTGGGCATATTGTACCTCCATCCGCACCCCGACAGGTGCCACCCCCTATTCTTTAGTATATGGTGTTGAAGCCATCTTGCCAATTGAAGTTGAGCTCCCATCACTGAGGATTTCTCTAAAGAATCTTATCAACGAAGAAGATGCTCGTGTTGCACGACTTGCATAGCTGGAATTACTAGATGAACGAAGAATAAAGGCCTACAATCATCTGCAAGCATACCAAAACCGCCTCAAACGTAATTACAATAAAAAGGTCCGTCCTCGACAATTCCAGGTTGGCGAACTCATTCTTAAAGAGAACCAGCATACTCAACATGATCGTGATAAAAAGGGAAAATTTGAGGCAAACTGGTTAGGGCCTTATATCGTAGCCGCCAAATATGGATCTGGGGCCTACAGGTTGACTACTCTTGAAGGAGATCCCCTTGATGAACCCGTCAATATCATGCATCTGAAGAAGTTCTATGCCTAAGTCCGCTTGGTAACTCCATCAAAAAATCAAAAATCAAAAATCAAAAAAAAAAAAAATCAAAAATCAAAAAATCAAAAAATCAAAAAAATCAAAAAATAAAAAAAGTAACAAAAATCCCAAAAATAGTAAAGAAAAATAAATCCGTCTTATGGTGAAAACCACCTCTTGGTGGCGCCTTGGATAAGTATGGATGGTGAAAACCTGGTGACAGGCGTCATCCGTAGAGGGCTTAATCATTATCTACCTGACATCCTAGTTATTTTATGCTTTCATCCGCACTATTGTCCTCACCCACCTTAGCCTAGGCCACTTGGTATATATTGATTGAGCATTGGACGAACCATCTAGCCTATCCCCCATCTTGAGCTTTTCTGTATCCCACTTTGAGCTTATGTCATTCATTCCCTTTGTCGGTCGGTCCGTGTCACCATCTAGGATCATCCATCGTGTTAGTCTCCATCTAGATCTTGTCCTTCCGCATCTCTAGTCGAACTACGTTGCCCCTGCGCTTTCACATAGGCAAGGTTGATCATTTGATCTGCCCCTGGGGTATTCTGACTGTCGCATCTTGATCATCCATCATTCGCCTTCATCATCCTCTTTCCGCTTTATCCATGGTATTTTTATGAACTACGAGGGCTCTGCGCTTTCACGTAGGCAAGGCTAATCTCTGATCGGCCCCCGACCCCCTAGGTCTATAAGATGTGTCAGTCTGTGTTTCCATCTGGCCTATTATTCTCAAATAAATTCCTCAATTTATCGAAAGATTTAGTTAACGAAAAGCATCTGGCGTCAAACTGGGTCAGTCTAGTTTAGTATCCATCATCGGTCTCAATAGGATGCACCCTTCCTAGCAGACCTCATCGATCCTATCCATCACCCAGATCCTATGGCAAAGGACTTTTTGATTTTAATTGTGATCTTTTGATGTTTTGGAATTTATTTTTCATTTGAGCTCATTATCAACACTTGCCATGGTCACCTTGATCCATCATATCATGGTGTGCTTTGACTAGTCGACATATGGGTTCATCTTGGTCTTTTATTTGTTGCTTCCTTTTTTGGTTGTCCCACGTAGTACCCACCAGGATCCATGGGGTATTTTGTTACGTTGGGGCATCCTTGTGTGTTTGTGGTTATCCCAATGCCTGGCCCGACCAAGGTCATCGTGACCTTGGGGTGGGTGTTGGGGTAGCCCCCTTTTGCTTGCTGTGTTTTTTTTATGCATTGGATGCCTATTGGCCCTGGTCTTATATATCAGGGTATCTGGTATCTTATGCTATAGCAAATATCAATGCTCCAAAGATGGCAACTCATATTAGGATTGCATTTCATCATCCGTCGCATTGCATTCACCCTATGATTTTGGTTGTGCAAATACTTTCTCCCCCTCTTTCCCATTCTTCTCAGTATACTCATGATTTTTGACAGATGCCACATGACACCCATTTTCACAATCACTACATACCCACCTTCCCTTATTCTGTCAGTTCTTATTGGCACTTATGGCCATGTGTTACTACCTACAAAATTACAAAAGCACTATTGCATATCAAAATCATTCTATTAACCACGCATCCATCACCACCTGCATCACCACATGTTAGATCCATGCATACATCGCCATCTGCATTACAAAGTGTCAGACTCATCATACATCACATCCTGCATATGTAAAATGTCCATACAAAATCCATCATACACATATACATACATGATAAATAAGTTAACTAGGCATCCATACATATAAATCATCATAAATGCAACATGTGTGCATATCATATCACCATAAACATCTAATATCATCTACCTATGCATAAATAACCCAAAATACCCATCCACATAAGTAGGAAGTATCATATAAGCATGCATACGGTCACCCATCAAAATCTATCATATATCCAATAAGAAACATACTACATAATGCCAATAAGAACTGTCTCATGTCATAATAATTTAATGAGTGTCACATACATCAAAATCTATCATATATCCATCACATAATCAACTACAAAATCCAGAGATGTGGAACCTCTCTGATCTCTGTCGATAAATCCTACATGCTCCACCCTGCATCTGTCAAAAAATCAGTAACCTGTCACCTCTCGAATGAGCTACCCACATCTGATCTCTGTGGGGAATCCGGTACTGATCTCCTATCTGGTGTAGCACCCGGTGAATCGCTGTAACCTTGAGTCCATGTCCCCAGCAACTGAGATGGCGCTAGCATCTGGGGTGCCTGTCGGGTATACTGAAATATCTGCTAGGTCGGGTCTGGAACTGAATGGTAGTATGCGGCCATCCAAAATCCTGCCTCTCTCGCATTCTCCTCTCGCTCCGCAACCTGAACCCGAGTGGAATTCTGCTCCTGACGATACCTGTCCCGATCCCTCGTAATCCTCCTCCTCTCCTGCTCCCAAGCCTCCTGGGATAAGCGTAACTGCGTCATCTTCGCCTGCATCCGATCTCTCATCTCCTCAGTAGCCACTGCCTTGGCTACTGCTGCATCCCTCTCCCTCTGTAATCCATGCATATCTCTCCCTATCACATCACTACCCTGCATAGACTGCCACTGTCCCACTACTGCATCTCGCTCCCCCTGCAGTGTCTGCATCTGTACCTCTGCAGCATCTCTCTCCCTCTGAGCGGCCTGACACTGAACCACTACTCCATCCCTCTCCCCCTGCAACTCCTGGACTCTCAACACCACTGCATCTCGCTCGCCCTGCAGTACTAATACCTCTGAGGCTGCCTCCTCTCTCCTCCTCTAAAGAGACTGAATCTGTGCCTCTATCAACTCTCTCTTATCCTGCAGCACCTGAACTCGCGCTTGCGCTGTATCCCTCTTTGCCTCCACTGCCTGTACCCACGCCTGTGCTGCATCTCTCTCCGCCTGCATAATACGAACCTGCTCCCTCGCCTGTCTCTCCCTCTCTTGCATCACCCCCATCTCTCCCACCATCTGCTCTAAGCAAAACACTCTGTCTCGTAGCTCATCTCGCTCCCGCTGGAGATCATCCACCTGCTGCCCACTACCTGCTAATACATGATCAGTCATCCCCACTGCCGCCCCTTTGGCCTGCAATATAATGGTCTCTGCCTGTAGTCTATCACGGTCCCAACTGATAGCATCTAACTCATCTCGTAGCCCCTGTATGTCAGCCAGCAGTACCTCCCTCTCTCTCCCCATCACCTCTACCATAAATCTATTAGTCCTCTGACCTGCTACTAGTGCTCTCAATAGCTCAAATCTGAGTCTGATCACCTCTGCCTCTGCCACCCTTCACCTCTGATCTATACTTTGAAGACTCTCCATAGTGTCTCTCGGTTGAACAATCGAATCCCCTGAGGAAATGACAGGAACCACCGCCAATAGCTCTACATCCCAAATATCCATATCTGACACATCACCGTCTATCTCCATAACATCATCGCTCTCCCTATCCTCCTCCTCCTGCCGATCCTCCAAGTCCTCCATGGAAGGATAGACTTGCACTCTCCGTGGCTAACCATGCCTCCCCACTCTCATCAATCTCCTCGGCTCTCCTATCTCCGGCTGCTCCTGATCCTCACTCTCCCCTATCTTTACAATGGGAGGCTCCTGCCCTGATACCATATGCCCCCCCCTCTACCGTCCCCTACTCCCCATCCTCTCTGGCTGACTCCTGGCCTCAGTCTCCTCTTGGGCACCCTCTTGGTCTATCACGGTCTATACCCTCATCAGTCGCCTCCTGCCCGCTATCAACTCTGGCTGACTCCTGGGCTCCGTCTCCTCCTGACCTCCATCTTGCTGTCTCTCCCCTCCCTACTCCACCCGTACCAACACTCTCCTCTGTCGTACTCTGCCCCCTATACCAGTCTGCCGACCCCCTCTACCCTCCACTGCGTGTATCATCTCCACCTCTGACTCCTCCTATCCTCCCGCATCAGGCTTTAGATCTCTCCTACCCTCCTGTCGTACCACCTCTCTCACCCTCCTCCGCTGCCCCCTGGTCCCCCTCCTCCTCCTCCTCCTACCTGCCCGTCCCACTTCCTCCATGCTCTCCTCCCATCTCTGGCTCGGGACCTCTCCCACCCTCATGTCGTACTCCCTCTCT
The DNA here is from genome assembly GCA_007258455.2 of Sequoia sempervirens. NCBI lineage: Eukaryota > Viridiplantae > Streptophyta > Pinopsida > Cupressales > Cupressaceae > Sequoia > Sequoia sempervirens. Next base: position 28,880,645 of record VDFB02047230.1, on the reverse strand, counting down.
GGCCCCACGCCGCTCATACTCTGATCCAAATCCGACGGCTCCTACAATCGGCACCAATGGTGTAATCCTCTCCCATAGGTGGTTGCGAAACCACCGGTCATATTGCTCTGTCACTCCTGCATCCTCTACTCCCACACATCTCCTAGGATAGGCTACCTGCACTGTCACCACGCATGATGCCCTGGCCTCCCTCGGGCTAATCGCCCGCCCCCATGGTCGCTCTCTAGTGAGCCGCCGAAATATCACCGGCGCACCAGGAATATCCTGTGTCAACCCAAACTGTCTCATCACCCTGTCTGGTCGGTGCATCTCCACTATCCGTAGAAGAAGCCCAATCAGGACACACTGAGCCATAAAATACCCACTCTGTCTCGCAGTCTACTCTCTCCATCCCCTGAAGCGTCAATGCATATAGGGTCGCCACACTATGATATCAACAGCTTCAGGATACGCCATACATCCTCCAATGTCACTGTAATCTCCCCCGTCGGTAGCCGAAATGTCGATGTCTCTAAGCTCCATCTCTCTATCAGGGCCGTCAGCATCGCTTGATGCGCCCTCATCACTGGCACCTCTAAAAAATGTAATAACCCTGCATGATCTAAGGCCGCATGATCCACGCCCATCATTGCTGCTAGAGCCGCTGTCAGTGCCTTTGACCGTCGCTCATGTGTCCGTATCCGCCCTAAACCCTGCATCCACATCAACCATTTATCAATACACAATCTTCCTGGCCTCGGGACGTCTTTACTTTTATTCTTTCTTCATCCTCATCTTGCCCCCCATCGGGGCAGTCTTTCTCTTTGACATCCATCGCCCCATCCCTCTTCCCCCTTTCTTCTTTCTTTTTGCGGCGGCTCCGCTTCCGCTTAGGATGGCTCCGTCTCCTCTGCCCGCGCTCCCAGGGCATGTCCACCCCTCCCCCGGGGCGGCTCTGCCCCCTCGGGGCGTTTCCGCCCAGCCTCGGGGCGGCTCCGCCCGGTCGGGGCGTCTACGCCCCTTGCAGGGGCGGCTGTGCCCCTTCTCGGGGCATGTCCGCCTCGTTGGGGCGGCTCCACCCCTATCCGGGGTGGCTACCCCAGCTGGGGGCTGCACCCCGCGTGGGGCGTTAATAAAATCCAGCGCTCACCATACGCGGCTAGGCGGCTCGGGGTGTGTGGGCCCCGCGGCCGGGATGTAGGAGTAGCCCATGCCGGACTTCATACTGTCCGGCTTCCGCCCGCATCGGCGGCCCATTGCGGTGTGCGCCCATTCACCCCGCTCCCCCCCCCAAATTTATTTATTTATTTATTTATTTTTATTTTCTGCCAATTCAACAACCTACCCAGTTTCCCATTTCCCCCTGCCCACCAAACCCATGTGCTACATTTTTTATTTATCTGAAAAAAACATGTTTCAATATTTAAAATAAATAACATGGGTTTTCGTTCTCACCTTGCGGGGCACCGCAAAGTGGGTCCATCGTCTCCGCAGGTCATCTGCTCGGTGAATGATCTCGGTGTCATAATCCCGTGGCATTGTTGCTCCGTCTCCTCTCCCTCTTCTTCACCCTTTCCTCACTTGCTACAGTCACAATGAAACAAGGTAGTTCTTCAAATTACCTTTTAACCCCTCTTTTCCCCCCTTTTTCAAATAAAAGGTATTTTTTACCTTTTATTTACCTTTTTTTCCTTTCAATTAATCCCCTTCCTTCCCGGAGCCGCCATTTGCAAACTGTACGTCCAATCGACTCCGTTCAAAAGGAAAAGTTGCTTAGTTTTTCGCCCTCTATCCAACGGTCTCCTCCATTTCTTTCTATCGAGAAGTCATCTGGGGCCCCTTCTTTCTTCCCCAACCGCCCTCTCGAGGGGGCATACCCTATCACTTTCTTCCATCCATTTGAAGCCAGGCACTGGGGCATCCCTCTCCTTATCTTTCAGGCTGGGGCATCAATCCCTATCCCTTTCTTCATCCCCGACATTTATTTTTCTTCGAAACATTGTTATTTTAACAATATTTCGAAGAGGGGCAAAATGTAGACACCCAAATTTGATCACTCCTATATGATCAAATTTACCCCTTTATTCATCAATTCTGTTAATATTAATTTATTTAATTAATATTGCGCTTCCCACATAAGACTCTTAAAGTGTTTAATTTAATAATTAAATACTTTATTTGGTGCTTTTATCTTCTTAAATTAAATAAATACACCAATTTATTTAATTTAGTCATCCTAATCTATTGAATTAAAATCAATTTAAAATTCTTCTTTTCTCACTCCTTGTCACATCCTCCATAATCCATCTCTAATATGAATTAATTTAATTAATTCATATTTAGGGTGTGCATCCTCTTAATCAAGGATTAATGTCACATCCTCCTACATTTGCCACTTGTCTCTAATCTTCCATTAATTATCATAATCAAGTATTTGCACAACTTTAATCAAAGTCATTAACCATTTTAGGCACCACTTTTTAGTCAATCTTTCCATTTTTCCTCTTTGGACATTGACCCTCTTTCCCATGAGAATTTTTAATTCTCATTTATTCATCCTATGTCTCTCTCCTCACCATGTGAATTTTTAATTCACATTTTGTCTTCCCTAGGCTTCTAGAATATTTGACATGTCACCTCATGTACATGTGACCAATTCCCACCTTTTTGGAGACCCTCTCTTATCCTTTAGACTCTCCTAAGAATGTGAATTTTTAATTCACATTTATTTCTCCAATCACCTCTCCTTTTCCCATGGAGATTTTTGAGGAATTCCAAAATTCCTCAAATGTCCCTTTCACTCTCACTTGGGGACAAGAAATCCCTTTTTGAGGAAATCTTCTCACTCCCCAAGGTACTTGGAAGGTACTTGTCCTTCCTCCACCTCATGTACCTTTTGGCCACCTCATTTACACCTCACCTCCTCTTAGCCACTTCACCATCCACATGTTAAGATGTGAGGGCTTGTGAGTTCTCAACCCACCATAGCCCTTCATCTTGACCTTGTTGGATCAATCTCAACCGTTGAATTATCTAGAGAATTCAAATTCTCCTATAAATACCCCCTCCTCAAGGGCATTTTGAACACTTAGCCATTTTGCAACTAAATGCTGCCATTTTGTGCACTCATTTAGCCATCAATTCCATCCATTTGCATTAGCATTCAAGCACATAGTCTAATCCTTCATTTTAAATCATATCAAGAGTCATCAAGGAGCATACAAATCAATCCAAATCAAGGGCCAACCAAGGAGTTTCAGCTGCAAAAAGGAAGGTATAACCATCTATCTACATTTAACATTTTCCTCTTTGTATTTTCAAATTCCTTAGGCTAATCTTGAGGTGTTTCATTATGTTTTCCATTGCATTTTAATTGCTTAGAATAGGTTAAACATCTTGATATCACATGTACAATCATGCAACCTTTGACAGAGATGGCGTAGGGAGAAGCTAGATAAGTCACCTTCAGTTTTGTGCTCCTAGTGTTATACTTGACATAGGCACAATATAGCAAGTCTATCCTCAGAGGAAGAAGATAGACAAAGATAATCCAAAAGTGATCTAATGAGTAGCCCACACACGACACCAGTGGTTTGCAACCGGTGTCGTGCATGATGTGCACATAGCCCTCATGAGAAAACTTAAGAAACTTATGAATAACCAAAGCAATTCCATTCATGGAAACCAACCATGTAATGCCTAGTTTCACCCTGAATAAAGCTGACTCTGGAATGATATTAAAAGAGGTATCTATGGCCTTGGGCCCCACCAAGACCAAAAGAGAGATAGAACCAATTAGAGGGATAGAGAGTCCATCATGCGTACGTATGGTGGTATTCAACTTCTCATATCCCTCCCTATGCAAAAAGTTTATTAGTAGAGTATCCTTCTTTATAACATTCACACAACTCATGGGGTCAACTAGGACACTAGTTACGATGTTCCTATCGATGCGAGCAGGAATGTACAAGGGCAAGGTTCTTTGTTTATAGGCAGGTCCTGCGATGTGAATGTTATATCTGGCGATTCATTCACAAGCTGGGTAGGAGGAATGCATGTAAATGAGACCATATTTACATACTCTGATGGAACAAACTCAGTGTAAATCAAAGGTTTGGCAACTAAATTTGTAGAATGAGATGGAAATGGATTAGTGTAAATCTGCAATTTGTTGTTGGCCTTTTCCACAAACTTGTTAGCATTTTTCTTCTTCCCATCGAGATGGATGGTACCATCATCGATGCGATCCTGAATCTCATGACATAGTGCATGCATCTTTCAGTATCATGCCCATGAAATCAATGGTATTGGAAAAACGTGTGCTTATCATACCAATTGGGGTAGGGCTCAGTGAGAGGTCAGGGATATGGAAAATTCAATACTTTATCTTTTAGCAACTTCTTTAAAATAGTAGAATATGATTTAGACAATTTTGTAAAGCACCTATTGCATTTGAAGCCTTTTTCATCAGTTGAAGAGACCATATTTGCAATGGTCTTGGTTTTTCCAGAGATCGACACTATAGACCTACCCTCAGAATGGGAGCACAAGGAGGATCCCCTAAACTGAGAAACAATCTGTTGATATTCTCACAATGCGACACATAGATGTGCAAAAGGATATTTCATCAAGAAACATTTATCTTGCCAAGATCTCTGCAAGTTCCTGATGAAAACCTTTTGGAAATCCGAGTTGGGAAAAGGATAAGAAATTTGTGAGAATAATGCTTGATAACAAGTTATGAAATCAATTATCTTTTCATGTTCTCCCTGCTTACACCAAACGAGATTTGAGAAGGTCATCTTTGGCCCGATGTTTTCTTGGAACTGTCTTAGAAATTGATTCACAAGCTGATAAAATGAGAATATGGAATTTTTAGGTAAGGAATAGTACCATTCAACGGTTGTATACTTAAGAGACCTAGGAAAAAACTTAGCCATAAGCATATCATGGTGGAAGAAATCTATACACATGGCATTGAATGCAGAAACATGCATTTATGAATCTCCCTTACCACCATATTTATCGAACTTTATAATCTCCATCCCCTCGGGGATACGAGTATTAAGAATTTCTATTGACAAAGGATTATGATGAAATAAGGGTTAAAAGATGGACTGAGAGGTGGCCTGGGACAATTTCTCTAACTGATTCTACATTTGGCCTATGTTTTGCAAAAAGGTGTTCAAAACAGGATCAGACGACGAGACAAGACCAATGGAACCACCATCAAAACCATCGTGACTACTAGACCCACCAACCCCCTTTCCAACAGGAACCCCACTACCCAAGCTAACACTAGCCTCAAGATTACCGCCAGGAGCATTAGGAGTAGTGGAGCTAAATCCCAAAGGGACCTTATTTACTTTGATGATGGGGGGTGCTTCAGGAGCGAAGATGGAGGGGCCTATTTCAGCCATGTTCATCGACACCCTAGGCATTGAGATTTCTATCTATCTCTCAAAATATTAGGCCTAGGTCCTCATAAAACACTCGATATAGGGTTGTATGATGGGAAATTAGTTTTCATTATGTCAGTAAGGCCTCAGAGAAATTCCAAACCTACCCAGTCCTTATCCAACATATGTCTAATCTCATTAACCACCCTAATAGCCCTACTTGTGGTATTTTCTTTCCCCAAATAGTTCCCAAATTCTAGAAGCCTTTGATCTAGGGAAAGAGTTACTCCATAGGGATCATGAGAGCTTCATCTTTCTCCACAAATGAGGACATAGGAGAAATGGGAGAAGTAGGGACACGCATGGTTTCTCCAAAGAAATTTGTATCCATTCCTAAAACCATCTCATCAAAATTAGGAGCCATGGTGATCTTCATAAAATCCATCTCTAAGTGTTGCACGCTTCTTTTGACGATGTTCTTGGAGGTTGTAGATTGAGTTTTAAAGCTCACAAATCCTTACAATGCACAAGTCTGTAACACACCTCAATGCTAGAGAAGAAGTCTCAAACCAAGGATACAAATTAAAGAGGTTCACATTAGGTTCACCAAAATATAGAGAGGGGGGTCGGCTGCTCTGAGACTCTAGGTCATGAGAGAGTCCTAAGAAATGAGCTACCTTGATCTACCTCAAGTTTGCTAAGAAAATTGGAAAGGTCAAGATTTTAGGGCTTGAAAAGGAAGAGCAATCTGGGTGTTGTCCTTCTACTAAACTAAATGTTTCACAAGGCCAGACGAGCTAGATTTGAGGGTTTCAATTTACTGTCGAGACAACTCATTGTCTAAGGACAACAACAAAAATTATGAACTCCAATGCGGTGCACTGACATCTTAGATGTGTGGTGGCATTCGTATGGACTGAGGGTCTTAGAAACAGACTAAAAACACCAAGAGACTTACTAATAGTTTGACTAATAGATTTTTACACTACGATGGAATGCCAAAAAGATATAAAACTGAAATATAACAAGGATAATACTATATTTAATTATGCTTGGAATGACAAATAGGGTGAGAAAGCAATGTCAAACTTCTTACAACTCAATTCTTCGAACAACACCACTTGAGAACACCTACACACACAAGAACAAGGAAAATATTGGGGTTGTTTTTATAGGACTGCCTCAGTCAATCCCCCGCTTTGGTGTTTCCACCTCCACAGACAACCAGATAGCAATAGAGTATGGAAAATGGTGTAGAAACAAAAAGGAAATAGTGCTAAGAGAAATCACCAACAACAAGAATCCTACGTAAATACACAAAGTGATGCAAAGAGCAATAGTAAAATACAATACCATCTCCACAGCTATGAGCGCTCAAGGAAAGTAGTGGGAGGAGAGAGATTGCAAGTCCAACAACAACATTGTCACAACAAACGGAGTGTAGGATCCAATAACCAGTAGCTTTCAGCCACTAAAGAGTGATGTAGAAGCTTGAAAGTGTGAGAATGAAGTCAAGAGCGTGAAGAGAATCAAGAAGGAATGAAAGAATGGAGATATATATCATTTGAAATTACAAAAGGAGGCAATAGACTCATTTATTGTTGTTCAAGGGAGGAAGAGATGTTACACTTCGTCGCTAATGGAGAAACGTAACGCCTCTACGGATTCCAGAGGTAGGAATCCTATCAAGATGGCAGCGTGACATGTAGATGTTTGTATGACACATGTGTGTCCCCAACAAGGATTTCGCCATGGACACCAAAATGAGTTTCCAAGTGGATGGAGAAAGGTGGCAGATGTGGAATTGCATCATCAAATTTTCATTTTCTAAGGTAAGGGTGATGTAAATGGGGAATTTACCTAGGTGTGCAAATTCGCTCCATTACAACAAGAATGTCATTTCCTACAAGTGGTTCACTACACCTAAAAAGGGTAAGTCTCAATTTCCCAAGAAGTTACAAAGAACTCACTTTGGGGATGAAATTTCTGACATAATTGTGATTCTACATATATTAAAGGGTAGTGATAAAGCCCATGATTTTGAGGATTGGATGTATTTCTTTGTCCAAATAATTATTTAAGGTGAGTAGTATTTGGATTGGACACAACTTATATGTGACCAGGTACATGCGATGATTATCTATTTTCTAGTCAAGAAGTTCTTTTACATGTCCTCTTACTTGTTTTATGCCATTTCTATACAAGACCTTGGCTAGGTCTGGGACCAATTGTAATTCAAGATCAAGATGTTCAAATTTATGATTATTATGGTAATTTGTAGTTAGACAAGAGATACAAAATTTTTAGGAGTAAATGATGCATTTACCATGGGGATGTTTAGGGAAATCTAGGGAGATATAGGACCAAGGATATCTCATGAAGCTATGCAGTTAGTTGATACATATGGAAGTCATTTTATACAATTTTAGAGATTTACCTATATCAGATTTGGAGGTTTCAATGGAATTCCATATAACCTACTTAAGTATGCAGAAGAAAATTTTGTCTTAATAGGGGTATGGAGGGAAATCATAGAAGTGAATAAGAGATATCAAGAAAGGAAGAAGGTAGGTGTACAATTCCCCATTGGATTTGGCCACTATTCTTGCAACTCTCTGTTTGATGCTCTCAATATTGAAAGGGATCTAGTCAGGTACACAATGTAATTTTATGAAAGAAGATTCCCTTTCGATATATTTTTTTTTGTTAAGGATAATTACAATTAGGTCTTGGTTTCTATCACATTCTAGACCTAGAAGACTATTGGGAAAATTGTGCAAACAAATATGAGGTACACAAAATAAGTTGGATGAGATTAACTTTGAGACAAATAGTAACATTCAAATTAAATTGGGATATCCAAGGTTTGGATGATGATGAATTTCATTTGTTAGACCCAGTTGTCATTCATTATATTCAAAATCAGCCCATTGTGTCTATTGATTGGAGTATCAAGGAAGTAGAGACCCTTGAGGAAAATCCTGCAATGGTGTTAAGAAGAACACAAGACTGGGTAGAAAAGAAAACTATAGAAAAGCAAAATGCTCCTCCCTGCAAGTCTCAAGAAACTCAAAAATAAGAAAAGAGCAGTCAAACATCATCATCAGTAGGTATGCAATCATTAGCCACCAAGAAGATGAATCCAAGAGGACAAGGGGATGATGATGAAGAGCCTCTAGAGAAATGGTTGCTAGAAAAGACCTGCAGAGAAGATGCTCCAGAACAAGCACATAAAGACAAGGAGAAACAAGTGGTGGATGAAGAAGAAATGATCAATGTATCTAATTTACCTTCACAATCAAGTGATCCTTCTTCTCCCGATTCTTCTCCTCCTAGAGAAATAAAAACTTCTCCTAGGATAGGTCCTACTCTACCCTCTTCACCTAAAGTGAGAAATTTTGATACTCCTCCTCTTAGGATAGTCTTGCAATTTACTTCCCATAGTTCTAGATATGTTGCTACACATACTTCCACCTCTTGGTTAGAGCAAAACTTTTCTAAGAAGAGAAAAAAAATCCAGCTTAGTCTCCCTAATAAAAATTTTGTTGGTAAAATAATCCAAAGAACTCCCAAGACTAGGTAGTTAAAGACTACATCTAGATTATTGGAATATGATAAGACTGGGAATATGTATGTAGAAGTGGCACATCCCTCAATGCATAAGGAAGCAATCCAAGATACTTTTCGTGATTACAATATCACTAAGGTAAATCTGGGACCTTCTACTAGGGATGGCGATGTACACAATTTCTAGGTGATAGAAGCAAGATTGGTAGAGAGAACAACTAGAGACAAACAAAGTAAATATGAACTAAAGAATCAGGTAAAGATTTTAATTGATTGCTTAAAATATATATTAGACATAGCTCCACAACCAATCAGTCAGTCCAAGGCTATGTTTGATCCAACATATTCTATGGGACGAGAAATGGTAAAGTGAAATATTATAAGGCTTATGGGAAAGCTACTAAAGAATGGGCTTTAGACATCTTGTCTAAGGGAACTAAGTTCATCTCTGATATGAAAAGGATATGCAAATACGTTGATGTTATGAAAACTGAAATTGAAAAGGTTAGCTAAGCATGAGGATTCAATTTGGACAAAGACTGACACTGCATTTAAAGGTATGATAGAATTAGGTGTAAAAAAATTGGTCAACAAGCAAATTTTACAAAACATTGGAGACAACAGGTGCATTATATGGAAGAGAAGCATAGAGTGGAAACTCTTTGTTGTGAAACAAAATATTGGAACATGTCAAAGTATTGAACGAATGTAACACAATAAGAACTAAAATTCATAAGAATCTTCTTTGTATTGGTCTCTATCTCAAGAATGAGGGTAGCTTTGATGATGAAGATGATGAAACATTAAAGGGAAGCCTCAAAGGGATGATCGACAATCTTTATGATAAACAACAATTAATTGTAGAGAGCATGAGGAGGTTTAGTGGTATTGACCTGACATTGATTCAGTTTAGTGGACTCACCACTACTTACACAAAAAAGATTGAAGCAACTAAAGAAAATAAAGCTCTTTGGAAATTAAGAGCTAAGAATGTTATCATTCCCCAACATGGAGATATGTCACCCATTGTGAAGGCATTCAATGCATATCAAGCTAGGAGTGCCACGACAACCACCCAATCATCCAAAGGAGTTACCAAAGATATTCCACCTCAACAGTGATTTTCATTTTCTTTAATCATTTCATATAAAATTTATATTATGAAAGTTGAAAATATTTTTCTTGATTTTTGGAAGTTATTTAAAAAAATGGTTATACTTGCGTGTTGTTCATTTAATTGGATGTAACTATAAACTCTCTAAATGACCATATTTTGGAGAAGATACACAAAAATGAAAGCTTTTGTGTTTGTGTGCGTATGGTGAATATCATTTGAATGAAGAAGGATATTAATTGAAATATACGTGTTTGGTTAATTTCCATGAATTATATCATTTTTGTGTGAATTAATAATGTCTTCGTCCATATGATTTGTTTTAGTTCCGAAGTTATTTCCAAATCAAGTAATTTCACTTTGCTTTCTATGGAATGTTATGTTAGCTTATGTGCTAGTGATTTATATATTCTTGAATTCATTTATTACATTTAATGCTTAAAGGCTTTTAAGTATTGAATATTTATACCTTTCATGCTTTTTGGTTAAAAGTATACCTTGTCTTAAATTTACATTTCTAAGAATTTAATTAATTGTCTTAAGAGGGAGTTGTACCTCATAAATCCAGAGAGTAACTATTTCATATAGAGATAGTTAACTTAACTTTTGAAAATCAAGTTGCATCTAATTGCATTATATAAAGAGAAATGGACTTCATGTTTTTACCAAATATTATAGTAGGAAGCCATTTGGGTACACCTTATCCAAGTCTATTTTGAGAGAGAGAAAAAAGGTATTATGAAGCTCACATGAGAGGAATCATTAAGTATAAAAAACTTAATTCACAAGAGAGGCAAGTGAAATGTTCCATAACTTAGCTAAAATTTGTTCAATGTCCTTGTAAAGAACATTTCTATGAAAATGAATGACAACATAGGAAGAGATAAAGATTTGAACAACTCTAGCGTCCAAGTTAACTTAAGCTATCTTTCTATAGGGTGTTGTGGTGAAATATTTGGCATTGTGATAAGAGAATATCAAATATGAGGTGGTGTTGATGAGGCAATTAGTCTTGTAACTAGAAGAGGAAGTGGCCTTTTAGAGATTTCAGTTTTCCATGTTGACAAATGTTCCTATCATATTGAGAAAAGACATGTTAATAGGTGTTATCATTGTTTTCAACCTTGGAAAAGTTTATTCAACTTGTCATTGATTGTATTACAAGGCTTCCCCTCTTTCACTTGTTGATCATGTTCCCCCCAATCTATAAGTTATTTAAGAAAAGTGAAATGTCTTTTATTTGAATTTGAATTCATCCTTCCCCTTCTTTCCCTTTGTTTGATTAAGTTCCAAATTTGAACCTTTTTTCTGTTATACTTAGTCAATTAAAAATATCAACAAAGATTCTTTTGTGCCCCATTTTGGCTAAACATCTTATCTCGAAAGTAAGCTTAACACCAATTGATCCTCTTTCAAAGTATTCACAAATTTTATTTTAGCAATTTAAATCCTCTTTCAAAGTCGTCACAAATTTCATTTCAACAAAAAAAATATTCGTGAGAACTACTTTAGATTTTAAAAAGTTCCTTGAAACTCTTTCAACACTAAAATAGGTGTTTGGAGCCACGTTACCTCTCAATGACACTTGAAATGCTAAACAATCAAGAGTTAAAATTTTACAAATAAAGAAATATTGCATCATTTTAGTGAATTCTTTTGTTCTTGGCACTTGATTTTCAGTTGAATCATTAGTTCCATGAACCAACCCAAAAACTAATAATTTTCCTTAAGACAAGACATGAAATTTATTTTAAAAAAATCATTGGTTCTAGGAACTTCATATACTCTCAAAGCAAGTAAACTTATTAAGCTTTGAGAGAAAATTGAGTTACGAAACACTTAATCAACTAAAGCAATGGTTCTTGATGAGCTAAAAAGTCTAAAAAATATGTAAATGAGTATTTTAAAAGGTTTTATATGGGCTTCACATAATTTGACAGAACTTTAAGACTTTTAAGCCTATTTGAAATTAGGAAAAGTATATGTTTTCATCATCGATCCTTATACTATTCACCATTGCCAACTACCATTATTTGAAATCTGTAAAATTTAATTGCATTGTGCAAGTCATTTCAAAGATTGAGCCATAAAATTTCCTTGGTTCTCACAACCAAAATTTTCTAGTTCACATTCATTAAACAAGGTACATTTCCCCACTCCTAATGCCTTAATTTTCCCATAGATTAGCACCCAATAAATAAAATATGTTTACAACTTAGGGATTGCTCTCCTCTCGCAACTAGCCATATTTCCTCATACATTTTCCTAGAATATTTCCTAGCATCACTATAAATCTATTTTCCTATACCTTTTTTGTTTGCCTATTGTACAATTACACTTTTCTTACTTAATAAAATATTTTTAAAACCACTCATAGAGTTATTCAAAGCTAAGATTTTTCCCAACCTAACTGTATGAAACCAACTCATTTTCTTTGATAAAAAACTCTAATTATCAGATTGGAAAAATGAGGTACAAATATCAAGGATATGAACATATGTCCATGTTGGAAACTGACTTGCTAGAAGTTAGGTATTTAATGCCAAGACATATAAATATGAATGAACTATGGGGTAATGTAAAGCAATAACAACTCTAATTGTCTAGAGAAGGTTTTTGAAAGTCGATTAGCTTATGATTTTGGCTTTCCTACAATCATGTAATGTATTGACTTGGTTCTCACTTGTACTAGGTATTATGATCTAGAGATTAGATATGTCAAGACTATTGAGGATAAAGTAGTTGATAGGCTAGACATGCAATCCTTAAACACCACCTTCAGGGTCCCTCAAAGACAAGAATATACTAAACATACTAAAGAAATAGGCGAGACACATAATGAGGAGTATAAATAGGAATACATAATGGTGATGTCCCAATCTTGGCTGAAGGAGAGAGAAAGAGACTACCCAAATTACCAAAGAACCTACATAGGTCAAACTTGTGTGAAGATTTATTTTACATAATTACTCTTTTGAACAAAGTCGTAGGCCATAAAGAGACAAACACCTTTCATTGTTAGATACACTTATTCTAGATGCCCCAAAATCTACCACTAATTTTCATCTCAATTTTTTTGGAAATTAATTAAAATAAGGAATTACTTGATTAATTATTCTACCACATTCCTATAATTACTTAAATAAACCATTAATTAATTAATTACCCATCCCAATGAATTATCCTTATTCCTATTCCTCTCTTAAGGTTAAACTAGCTTAATTAAATAACTTTAGCTCTTTACTTTTCTAACTTAATCAATTAGTTAATTAATTAAGACTAATTAATCCCCCTAAAATTTCTTCTTTCTTTAAATCTACTAAAATGGAGGGAAAGGGAAACCTTTGAGTTTTCACAGGTTGGGGTTTGACACCTTTCCCAAATGTTCATTGAGATATGATGTATTGTTTATGTTGTGTGTGAAATAGGATGTGATGGGGGTTAGATTGATTTGGACAAGGTATGTGATTGACTTACAACTTGATAGGTGAGTCAACCAACCCTTAACCAAATATGAAAATGTCCTAAGGATGAAATACAATGATCTAATTGTCCTAATGATGCAAATTACTATTCTGATATAAATACAAAAGATCTGAGGAGTCACAAAAGAAATCAGACTACACAAATGGACTAAGCAGGACACTATGCACCTATGATTCAAATATGGGGCTGAAAACTAAGGACATAGGCCCCCCATGCGTCACTATATTTGTAGGGAAAATTCAGATCTATTTTCATAGTCCTTTGGTGTCGGATCAAAGTTTTGATTTCCCACTTGGCGCACTTTTGAATCACTGTCAAATAATTTTGTAACTAAGTTTTCATGAGTTGTCAAGATGTAGGGTTTCAATTGCAACAACAAATAATTGATCTTCAATCTTCCTTCAATATTTTTCAGACCTTAAACTTACACATTCAAAGAGAGAAGAAAGGTTGGGCCATTTAGGGGCTTTCCTTAGTCGAACCCCATGTTAGTGTTTCCACTTCCACGATGACAATATTAATGATAAATGCATAAATGATAGGAAGGAATGATGAATCCATAAAGTGTTGCAACTCACCACTCTTCAATGGCTTCCTTAAAGGACCGAAGTCATACACATCTCCTCAAGGTCTTGATCTTGCTTGCTTGATTGCTTGAATGGATTGAATTACTTGAAGACCTACAAAAAATTGATCTCACAAACAATATGTAAACATGAACATACACAAATTCACATACATTTTGACAAGATGTTGGATCTTGAATTGCTGCAATAAATCCTTTAATGGATGCTCTTGACTTGCTGAATAATGCTCCTTATAATAATTCTTGCTCTTGATTCTCAATTTTCCACATAATGTTCAAATGATGCAATAACTAGGTATTTATATGCTATTATTCTAATTTCCTGAAAATTTAATCATGGCAACCGACTTTAGATATTTTAATTTCAAATAATAAAATGCCAACACTGACATATTTGAATTTGGTGCCAAAATAGGGAGGACATAGGTGCCCTAGGCGCCAATGTCGCTGGCCTATTTTCCGAAACTTAAGGAGTCGGGGGCAAAGTATTAAATGAGGGCATTTGTTTTATGCTTACAAATTATCAAAAAATATTTTAAAATAAGCTATGGAATGCATAACTTAAAAAATTAAGTGCTTAATTAGGTCTTATAACTTAAGGGGAAGCAAACCATAGTGTGAAATTGTCAAGGGTGACAATTTACGATGCTACATCTACATCATCATTAATCCTTAACCTTTTAATCCTAACCACTCAATCTATTTACATGGATCTTAATCTTGACCATCCTCTTGCCAAGTGTCCCCACTCCCCCCATGCTCCCACACATATGAGCGTTCCAACTTAACTCAATCTTGCTCACACATGTGTGAGCATGTTAACTTGGAGGCATGCTGGCTCTCCACATCAATCCAATCTATGCTCCTACATATGTGAGCATGCTAACTCATCCCACTCTTTGCTCACACATGTATGATCATGCCAACTCGGAGGCATGCTAATCCTCCACCTCACCCCTTGAACTTGACTCATCTCTAGCTCTTTGCTCACACAATTGTGAGCATGCTTATCCTTTCTAGATCACATGTCGCTTTTCCTCTTCTCAAATCACATCCTTTGGTCTTGGATCTTCTTCCCCCTTGTGAAAATTTTCACAAGGCTAATCATCCTCTCCATGGATCATTATCTTAACCATTGATTCAACTTTGCATCTTGGCTCTCCATTTTCTTCTTGGAAAATCTAGTTAATGAGATGCCTCTCCTCCTATTTGATCATCCACTTTCATGCTAATTTTATGCTATTCATTTGACTAACAAAGTGCAAAGCACATCCAAATATCACACTTCAATCATTGGTGCAAATCATACTTGTAGTGGAGTTTATGATAACTTTGTTATTTTGTTCGAATTCCATTTGCATGCTCTATCTTAGATTTGTAATAGTTTATGATAGGAAAATCTTGTTTTCCATTTGTTTACTACTCGGATTTTTAAACCATTGCATATGTTCTAGTGACTCCACTAGGGATAATACATTCATCCCTCCCTCATCAACTTGGGTGATTTAATTTTGTAGGGTTTTGCTCCTTTTAGATGGTTTTGGTGGTCAAGTTTTTATAGGAGCCTCTTGATGGGAAACAAAGTTACAATTGTATGTGAAGAGGGTGAAAGATGAATTTTGATATGTAATTTGCTATATTTTGATTACATAAAATCAAATTTTTAAGAAGAGGTTAAATTTTTTGATTGTATAGTTCAGTATGACCGTACATCATACGACTGTGCAGCCTGTACCATACAGACTATGCCATACTCCTCCACAATGCCTAGGTTTGAATATATATACACGAATTCTTGACATATATTCACTATTTTTTAAAGTTTAAACATATATACATATCACGTTTTTAATATATACACATACACAGTAGGTGTATACACACTATCCTGCCACTCATGCACATGCACATATATACACACAGGGTTTTGCATATATACTGCGTGCTAGCATAGACGCACAGTCCTACACAATAGACATAGCACCATGTGTTATACACAGTCCCACTAGCATACACACACACAGTCTGTGTGTTTAAATTTTGTGGTTCCCATATAGGATACATATATGGACCATGTAATAGACACATGCACAGAGGATCAATAGGACCTGGGGTATATATGCAGTGTAGTATATACACAACAGTTGCAGACGTATACGTAAAGTCATATGCTAGATATGCACAATCACGCAGGACATATATGCAATCGGGTGAACATACACTGTTGTAGTCCACACAAGTGTATACACAATAGTCTGTGAGGGGCATACACAGGGACTATATACACATGTACATAGTGCTTCACATAGTATATACACAATATATATATATAACGCTTCTTCTAGCACATACACAACATATATAGGACTTCAACAACATATGCATGCCACAGTGTAATCCACACATTTTATTTTTATAAATTTTGGGATCCATAGGGGTAGGCATGTTTTTTAGTTTCGTAATAATTTGGCTCCTGGTCATATCAGCAACCATTAGCACTGCTTGCCCCTACAACCCCTGATCACATGGGGATTAATATTTAGCACCTATACCACTAGTAAAATCTCGGTGTCCAGCTAGGCGACCAATGGCTAGTCCATAGGGGGTTAGGCCATTGCCCCACTGCAGCTCTAGGAAAATTCACCATCAGCAATTCACCACTGAAAAATTCACCGCTAGCAATTCACCCCAAGAAAATTCACCACTATGATAAATTCACGGCAAGGATTATTCACCACCAACAATTCACATTAATAACAGAAATACAGACCTCCATTATTCTTTTGCAAAAACAAAATTCAAAGTCTTGAAATATATATTAAAAATGTTAATGCCATGAATTTTCCAAATTTGCAAAAACAAAATTCAAAGTCTTGAAATATATATTAAAAATGTTAATGCCATGAATTTTTGGAATTGTTGGTGGTGAATTTTCCTTGTGGTGAATTTGTTATGACGGTGAATTTTCTTGCAGTGTATTGTTGGCAGTTTGCCTAATGCCCCCCATGGCCCTTACAATTAAAAAAAACTCTTTATGTAAATGTTTATAATTTTTACATTTGGAATTAGATTCTCAAAATTTTATAGGTGTTGGAAAGATGCTTAGATTCCTATGTAGTAAATTAGGTGATTTTTTAAAGAATTTGTACCAAAATCAGGTATAATCATTTCTATTCTAAATTTTAAATTCTTAGAATGTATACAAAGTCATTTTTCAAAGAATTTTGAAAAAATTATCAAAAAATCATAAGCAATTTGTTGGCTTTGTTTATTTTTCATTTAGATTAAATTATTTTCTATTTTTTGCTAATGTTTGAATACAATACTTCTTGTGTGTCAAAGACTTTCATGCTTGAAACTACTAATTTTGTGGGTTTACAAATGTTTGTTGAATGCTTGATTATAGACCTTTTTTTTGGGTGCTTTGTCTTCTATGTTGTTTGCTCACATTAAAAGTTGGGACTAGTATTCAATTTCACATTTTGATTTCAATTCACAATTATTTTTTCATTTCGAAGTGATATTTGCATATGCTCTCCTCTTGCACTCTAGTTCATAGATCTAGACCTCTTGTACCCTTGTAGTATATTGAGGATGCCTAAGAGATCCCTTTTTAGCCTAGCATAATACCATCAATTGTCTTTTCTTGTGGTGCATTGGATATCGGTTAGGCCTAAGAAGTTACTCACAATGTGTCTTCCAGTGGTAGAGGTAGTAGAGCTAACCTTGGGCAAGGAATTAACCTCCAAGGTAATGGGTGCATAGGTGGTCCATGACCTTGCATTTCTTAGCTACCCACACCCTTGGTAGATAGTATATATGTGGGCTCATAGAGATTGATACACCCTTATTGAATAATTTTAGGCTTGTTGTGGTGTCTTCTTGGTTGAATGTTGTGAATACCAAGTGCTTTCTTGTAAGCCTTCAAACCAACTCAAGTTTTTGAAAACCAATTGTTTTTTGAAACTATTATCCAAATTGGTATCCTTGAAAGAAAAATTGAAGCCAAAGTTAGTTCATCATCCATAGTCAACCTAACTTTAGGCCAAATCATTTCACCTTCCCATCTTACCCTAACAACTTAGTCCATTGACCGTAGTCCAAACAAGTCCATCCCCTTTCACCTCATACCCCATAGTCCATTCTCATTAATCCTTTCAAACCTTAATTCATTATCCCTAGTCTATACTATTATCTTCCAAACCCACTATTCCTAGTCCTTATTCACTATCCTTCCAAGTCTATTATTCATAGACCATTCCCCCATAGTTCATTATCCACTTTCTCTTTGGTCCATTAGCCTTAATCTACATCCACAAGCATAGTCCAAATCTTAGTCCTCAAAATTTCCTCACTTCATCGTGACCTTAGTCCAAACCTTAGACCATTATCCACAAACAATATGCCTTAGTCCATCTTACCCTCATAATCCATAGTCCATACCCATTATCCTTCAAAACCTTAGTCCTTGTCCATATTATTCATCCATTATTAAATCCATAATTCACAACCATTACCCATTTATCCTTTCACCTTAGCTTCTATTCAACATCCTCACATCATTCTAAAGCTGGAGAATTTTTTCCTATTCAACTCATCCACCATCAAACACTATCCCAAACCTTAGAACTCGTCTTAATCACCCAATCCACATCAAACATCATTCCAAAACTAAGGACCTTTTTTCCTAATGCCCCCATCCACATTAAACATTATTTCATCCCTTATTCCATCCAAATTAAACCTCAAAGCACACAAACTTTAGTCCATCTCCTAGACCACATCAAATCAATTCCTTCCAAAAACTTAAATCCACACACACCATCCTAAATTGACCAAACCCTTAGGACTTTGATCCTATCCACCCATCCAAATTTACATCAATCCATCAACCTTAATCCATCCTTTAGGTCCATTGCTCATCCAAGCCAAAGCTTAGTCCTTCCCAAACCATTAAACTCAACCTTGGAGTTGTAGTTTTGATCCAATATCCAAAATAAACATCATTCCCCAAAAATCCAAAATCCATTTCCATTTCTAAATGATCACTTGCAACCTTTGAGTTCAAGGGGCTTACCCTTTGCTACTCATTGATACAATTATTACCCTCCATCCAAATTTAAATTCACTCATTATCCAAATTATCCCACACTTCATAAACCATCCAAAAAGATCAAATCCAAAAAAATGAGGGCCTTAGGTTATCATTGAACATTAAGTCACCTCATACCCATCTTCATAATTCAACACCCTACCATCTTCAAAATCAATCCTTGGGCAATTTACAACCAACCTTTGGATCATCCTTTTAATAAAAATCATCCCAATCCATCATCTAGGACCCTTAATTATCCTAAGGCCTAACATCCAATCCTTGGGACCCTTAATTGTAGGAGTTGAAGATTAGCTCAACACCCAAGACCACCTGCAAAAACAATGAAAACCTTCCACAAGAGAGTATACAATAAATGAGCTTGATTAATATTAAGATCTATAACATATATGATACAAAGTGTACAATAGCCTTGCTTATATAGACAAGGTAAAATATAGGATTAGACAAGATTATGACATTCGTCTCAATCCTATAACATGTGACAACCAACTCAACTTATTATTAAATGACCTAGGACTCAAGTATTAAATTACAAAAAGATAAGATAAGATCTAGGTGACAACTAAGACTTCTAGAAAGATTCCTAGGACCTAAGTAAACTTAACATGTAAATAAGACCTATAAGCAAACTAGATAGGTAAAAATACCTATTTATTCCAACACTCTCCCTTACGTATAACTTACAAAGTAGATTATTATGTAAATGATATAAATATATAAAGATGGGTCCCAACTACTAGGCCATGTTAGCTACCCATGTGCAAATGATCCCTCCCAAATGGAGAAAAGTAGAAAAACCACTTGGGAAAAACCCCTCTCCAAAAGAGAGAATTCGTGAAAACCATCATGTACAAGTGATGAAATAAGAGATATGGATGCATCATCAATACCCCCCAAGGACTACATCCATCACAGAGATACATTACAAAATTATCCCCATAAGAGGGAAAGAAAGAGACTACAAACCCCCCCTCCCCCCCAATTATGAAGTATCTCCAAAACCACTATAGAATGTCTGAAGACAAAAGAGAGTCCAATGCCTACAAAAAAAAGTCTCCCGTTGGGAAGAAATAAATCCAATGGTTGATGCTAAAGAAAATCCATCTCCATGAAGAAACAAGAGGGAAAAAGACCAAGACAAGATATCTTTGAAGATGAGTCAAATGTATCCAATAATATCTCAACAAAATCAGGTGTAACCCCAATCAAGGAAGACAAAGGATGTGGAAACTTAAGAACAATCTCCAAAGAAGATGAGTTATCAAAGAGGAGAGAGAACCCACCAAACATGTCATTCGAATATATAGAAGAATAATGACAAGCTAAGTTTGATATACCTTTCATGAAACCATCCTTCAAGGAAAAATATGGAAAACAAAAAAATATCGCTCACCTAAAGTCTTGGAAACCAAGTCAACACTCAAATCTAAAGAAGCAAGAGATGATGGAACCTCATCAAATGGTTGATGAACAATGAGGTTCACAAAACCAATATGACCTTCTGAAGAATTACCCACACTAGTTCTAGGAGATCCACTTTAGAGCATTCACCATTAGAAACAAAATGGGAAAATGTGTAGATGTGAGCACTATGATTAACGCTACCCATTGCAATAAGTTGTTTGATATGAAAATCACGAATGAAGATTGAATTTGGAGTAAACTCAATGGACTTACCACTCCTTGATATCTAATAAATGGAAAGATGATTGTTGTGAATATCAGGAATGTAAAAAACATTATGAAAACTACCATTAGGCACATCAACAACTCCTTTACCAAAAACATCCAAATAGACGTAATTAGCCATCAAGATATTCATGATTCAAGTATGATTAGAGGAATAGAACCTTTTTGGTGATCCTGTCATATGATGTGAAGCACCAAAGTCAAGAATCCATCCAGTGGAATCATCAATATGTGTTACAACAAGAGCATGACCTTTCATGTTATTATCTCCTTTAACAAGACCCATGGAACCTGTGTGTGTAGAAGATAAATATTACGAAGAAGAAGAGGGTGAACTAGAAAATAAAAAAGGAAAAGCAATGTTGTGCTCTTGAAGAAGTTGCTTCATCTCTTCTAATTGTTTCTTATGAAATTGATGTTCACATGCCTAGGTTTATTACAATATCTACACTTGGGTTTCTCCTTCTTAGATTTATCCTCTTTAGAAGAGGTGGGAGTATCACTGGATTTTGTCTTAGGTTTAGACTTCTTCTTTCCATTAAACCCTCAGGTGACGTTGCTAAAAATTCCCGATTCTTAGAATGTGTATCAAGTTGACTAAGTTTTTATTTTTCCCTAGTCAACCTATCACAAAATGTCTCAAAAGAAGGCATGACAAATGAATCACCTAATGCATCCATTGTAGAATAAAAGTAAGTAGAGAAGTATGCACATGGACCTTTAAACTTAGACACAATCAAGAATATACATTCCTTATCAGTTTTATCTTTATCACAACCAACCAATTGAGACCTTAATGAATTAAATTTTACCAAATAGTCTTCAATGGTAGGAAAAGTGTTAGTAGAAAGTGATACCAATCCCATTGCATATCACAAATCTCACTAACTAAAATAAAAAAATCCTTGTACATATCCAATAGTTTCTTGGGAGTAGTACACTCCTTAATATGAAAGAACAAACTATTAGAAACATGCATAGAAATTAAGCCCATAGCCTCATCACATTTGTTCTGATGAGAAAATATCTCATATTCCCTAGAAAAATTAGGTTGATGGTCACCCAAGCTAGACCAAAAACCCTTAGACCATAGTAATCTTTTCATTCTCACCTTCCATGTGTGATAATTAGGAGGAGTTAGAACCTCAAATCTTGGTTCAACCATTAGATCAACTGTTAGAAACCAAGATCAGACATGCAAACCAAAAAACCTTCCACAAAAGAGAAAATCAGAAAAAGCAAAGTGATGTAATTAATTAAGTGAAATAACTTATTACTCTAACATCAACAAGCACCAAGAGAGAAAAATAAAAAAATATTTGAAACAAACTGATGTGAGACCTCCCAAATTTGAATCACAACTGAAAATGAAGTCCCCCCACAAGAAAACTTCTCTAAGAGACAATATGTCCAAGTAATTAGTGAAGATGCTAAATATGAAAAAAATGAATAAATAATACCTAGGTATGAATCTAGAAAAAGTGCATGGACTAAATGATAAAGCTCTCAAATATCTTTCAAATGTCGCTAGAATCACAAAAAATGGATAATCTGGTAAAAGTTTATAAGCTTAGAGGTCCAAAGAGGGGAAATTCACTTTAGTCTACAATATAATTCACTTGCAATAGAATCTAGAAAAAATACCTACACCATTGTGAAGTGCTCAGAACCAACTTTCCATCGATATCTCATTTACAAAATTTTGATATCTTGGTGAAAAGTTATGGCCTACAAAAAAACTTCCCAATTAAGGCATCAGGGACAAAAACTGAGCCCCTGGGGTTGGCACTCAGTTGCCAATGGGACCGTAGGGTAAGCAGTGGAAAAATAAAAAAGTGCTACTCGGGTGGGTGGTGTGGCAATAGAGCATTGGTGGCACAAGCCGATGGCGGGTCCGTGTGCCACCAGTGATTAGTTCCCGTGCTAGGCCCACGAGAATGAGAGCTTGGAATCGACTGCTTAAACCAAATAACCACTTGGATATGTTAAAATTGATAGTACATTTTCTACATTCTTATGGTTCTTAGTTTTTTCCCTAAGTCCTAAGCTTCAAAATGCAACATTTCATGCTAGGGTTTGTTAAAATATTGCTTTATGTATGCATTTATGATTTAAAACCCTAAAAAATCCTAAGTCTAGGCAACACCATTACACTTTTTCTTTAATCTTGTGTTGACTGCTTGCCCTAGTTACTTGAACTTTAAGTTACAACTTAAGGGCCTTCGCTCTATGCCTTTACTAGCCCCTTCTGTTAGAATACTAATTGGACCCGCTTTTAAATAATTCTTAACTATTTAGGGTCCTATGTCTGTCCCTGCCTCTTTATTAATTTTTTCAGCACCTTTATTCCCTAGTAACTCAAGGTTGTTCTTAAGAGCACATGCTTTAAAGTCACTTTAGTTTCCTGTGCCTAATATGTGGTCCTCACCACTTTTTATGCCATATTCCGTGAGTTCACAAGGAATATTTTATTAAGGAAACAATGCTCTGTGGAACTACGGTTCAACATTGACAATTGTCATCATTTTAAGTGGATTTCACCATTTCGTGAGGGGTATGTTACTAAAGGTAAAGATGGTATGCAATACCGTTGAATGAGTGACATGTGGCATGCTTTTAAAGGCATTTTACATTATGTTTTGGGAAGACCTAAATGAAGCCCGCATAATTGCAAAAAAAGGGGTACATGGTGTGTTTTCAATGTTTTCGACGGAGGTCATATCAAAAGCTAAGATTGTGAGGAGCAAAATGTGGACATGTGGCACAATCTCGGGAGGATTCCATGAGTTTGTAAGCTCTTTATAGAGGCTCTATTTTTAGGTTGTGAAATTGCAGAAAGCTGCCACATGGCCTATATGATGACGTCAACCACTTCTAATTTGTCTTTTTCGATGGTCCCATTTCTAATGATGTATAAAATGATCCTACGTGGATTAAATTTATTGGCTAAATATTTGTCAATGCGTGTCAAATATTTTCAAACTAGTCAAATCATCTTTAGTTTTTAGATCTTGTCCTTTCATCTGAAAATCAATGGCTCATGTTCAAACTTGGAAAACAGATTGTTGGAGGCTCTAGCTTGCACAAACTAAGAGTAATGATGGACAAGATGGATGGCTACCAAATTTTCATCATGATTTCTTCTATAAATGCTATAATTTGACCCATCAATCAACTCATTTGGCATCTAAAATATTTGGCAAGATAATTTACATAGTTCTGATACTTTCAACAACAAATTAGGATTTTGAAAGGTGAAAACAAGTAAGTACATTTTTGTCCATAAATTTCATATAATTTGCAGTCCCAGGGTTTATAGTTAGAGCCTGTATACCTTGTTTTCTATTTGAGAATATAAAGACCCTAGAGCCAAACATAGAAAACCCTAGTTTAAACTCGAATTGAAATAATGAGCCATTCAAAAGACCAACCTTCCACCTCTAAAAGACCATTTGATAAGGATTTTATTGTCCAAATCCCTAGTTCAACACGAAAGGATATCAGATCCCATGGTGCTAGTGCAGAATTAGGTATGGTTGACAATGCTAGAGAATGTAGGGATGCTAAACTTCCTCTCACTAGATGGGAGTTATTTGTTCATTGGTATGGGAAACAAAATTCTAAGGCTCCCCTTTCAAATGTCTGGACCTATGACCTAGGGAGGTTCTAGTGGTTCCTAATATATTCATGGAAGTAGAATTGATCAAGCACATAGCTGTGAACAATGATGAAAACATGAGGATAATCAGAGCTACAAATGGAGGGGAATTGATCATAATTGACAAGGCCTTCATCTCAAGGGTCTTCTACCTAAAATTAGTCACCAATAAGGTCATATATTTTGACCTATTTAAACAAAAATACCAACAAGATAGGAACATCTTTAGGGTTCATTAGATCCCAAGGTAATTTAAATAACCCCCTTTCAAAGTCTCTTAAAATCATAGTAGGGAGCATGTTTTGGATCCAACAAGTAGATTATGAAGCCATTCCATTTTTCTGTTGTTCTTGTCATGAGTATGAACACTTGCAAAGGAATTGTCCTAATTTGGGAGCTAAAATCCAAAAACCTTCATCTAGGATGCATGCAACCAATTCTAAAGCAAAAAGGTTAAGCCTACGTTTAAAATGATGAGCTTGATTCAAATGGGTTTATACTTGTTAAAGCTCGGTCAAAGGAAAAGGAATCAAATCTCAAAAAGAAACCATGCTTAGGGGGCTTATGGTAACAAGTTTTATGTTCTTGAAAATTTTGAGTTGAACACAATGGAACAAGATCATACTTTTGGGACTCAGGTTTTTCAAGGCATAGACACAACTAGTCATAGTCTTCGGGTTCTTATTCCAAGGGCAGACACACTTGAGGCTTCAAAGGAAAGAGTTTATCCTTCTTCACTTTCTTTAGAGTTTGGGGCTAATGATTAGGAGATTATGGGGGATCTAGAGGTAGATTTGGTTTCTAACCCTTTAGGTGACCTTCCTTGAGCACACATAGATATTGAGGTGATGAATGATTTGGGGTTATATTTTAGGATTAAGGATGATGGGAAGAGGAAAGCATTTCCCCTCCTTGGAATATACCAGAAGATCTTAAAGAAATGGTTTGTTAATAAAATGGCTAAGGTGGGGAGGAAAAAGGACCTAGAGAAGATGAAGATTAAGGGAGAGTCTTTAGTGGAATTTGGTGTTGTTAAGAAACTAGACACTCACTTTTCCTCCTCTCATAAATGATTGTGATCTCCTGAAATGTTAGGGGTTTGAGTAGCATCCCTAGACAAAAGGATACTTGAGATTTGGTTCATGATCATGAACCTAATATTTTATTCATTTAGAAAACTAAACTTCCATTAGAAGATATGATGATTACTTTGTCCATAATTTGTAGGAGGGGTTTATGCCAATGTGTTGGTTCCCAAGGATCGGCTGGAGGTGTTTCTTTTCTCTAGGACCCTTGTTAGATCACACCTCTTCTAGTGGATGGCTAGTAGGAACTCACTTTCTCTATTGACATCTTACTTTGATTCAGGCATGGTTATTCTTCTTACCAATATTTATATGCCTAATGATTTTTTGGGTAAGACTCTACTCTAGTCTCATATTAGATCTATTCATTCTCTTGTTCCTTCTTGCCCTTGAATTTTGATAGTAGACTTTAATTCTATGTATAGTTTGGGAGGAAAATTGAGGGAGTTATCCACTTGAGGCCTTCTTGTTCCTTGATGTGTGAAAATACCTCATTTCTTAAGTTGGTGGATGTGAAACCCAATAATGGAACTTTCACTAGGCATTATAGAAGGTGTGGGGAGGAGTCTATTTATAAGAGACTTGATAGGTTCCTTGTTTAAATTTTTTGGCTTGGTAATATCTGAAATTATTCCTCTATAATTTTGGGGTGGAAAGGTTTAGATCATTGGTTGATCAAGTTCTCTTCCTCTTTTTTCTCTTTGTCTAAACAACCTCCTTTTAAGTTTCATCTTATGTGGCTTTGTGCTCCTAATTCATACCAGCTAGTGGAGTAGTGGTGGTCTGAAGGGAAGCCTACCTTTGGCATTGTAATGTTCTCCTTTTTAAGAGAATCCAATTTGTAAAATACAAGCTCAAGAAATGGAATATAATTTATTTTGGTAACCTCTTCCTTATGAAGAAATAGGTGTAGGACCATCTTGATAGTATCACATTCAAAATTGAGGAAGAGGGAATGAAAGTGGATTTTCTTTAGGAAGAAACTAGATGCTCTAGCGAACTTGCTGAATGGGAGCTATAGGAGGAGATTTTTTGAAAACAAAAATCTTGTATTGATTGGCTTCAGGAAGGGGACAAAAATACCACCTTTTTCATAATACGATAAAGGAGCATAAAAGTGGGAATATGATTACCTCTATTATATCAGCCCAAGGGGAATAGTTAAATTTGCTTCAAGCTATTATTGAGGAGGTGGTCAGGTTTTACTCTTCTCTTTTCATAGGGAATGGTCCACATGCTTTGGTTGAGGAGAATCTTGTCTTGGATTGTATTCCTTTTGTGATCTCATATGAGATGAATATCTCCCTTCTTGTGCCTATCTCTTTGGAGGAGATTAAAAATATTGTGTTTTAGATGAAGAAAGCCAAGGCCCTTGGACCTGATGATTTTCCCATAGATTTCTTTCAGGAGGTTTGGGATACCCTCAAATCATATTTTTTGGAAGTTGTTCGAGAATCTCATAGTAACAAGAAAGTACTCAAGGCCATAAATTCCACCTTTCTTGATTTAATTTATAAAAAAAAGGGTGCCAATTGCTTGGATTATTTTTGGTCTATTACATTGTGTAATGTGACCTTCAATATTATCACTAAGCTAATTACTAAAAGATTGAATATTTGGTTGGGTCCCTTGATTTCCCTGGAATAGGGAGGCTTTGTCAAAGGGCATCAAATTGTTGATGGTATAGTGGTAGCATTTGAGGCTATCCATTCCATGTCCTCTTCCAAGGAGAAGGCCATGTTCATTAAATTGGATATGTCTAAAGCCTATGATAGGGTTAGATGGTCCTTCCTCCAACATTTTTTATTGGATTTTGGATTCCACTCAGATTGGGTCTCTTGGGTGATGAGTTGTATGACATCTTCCTCTTTCTTTGTTATGGTTAATGGTTCCCCCTCGCCTACCTTTTCCAATTATTAGGGACACATGCAAGGAGACCCACTATCCCCTTACCTATTTATCTTAATGGTTGAGGGTCTTGGTAGGTTGTTGAAAAAACATACAAAAATGGGCCTCATTCATGGTTAGAGTTGGGCAAGGGGTTTGGATTCTCATTCTCATCTCCAATTTTTTGATACACCACTCTTATGGGTCTCACTAGAATTTATGAGGTAGTTAACTTCAAGGAAGCTTTAGATATATACCTAGTTATGTCTAGTCAATAGATTAATGA
The DNA here is from genome assembly GCA_007258455.2 of Sequoia sempervirens. Taxonomy (NCBI): domain Eukaryota; kingdom Viridiplantae; phylum Streptophyta; class Pinopsida; order Cupressales; family Cupressaceae; genus Sequoia; species Sequoia sempervirens. The sequence goes on along the minus strand of VDFB02047230.1, from coordinate 28,852,793 downwards.
TGAAAATTCTAGTACCTTCTTCTTCAATACTCTTGGTTTCTTCTAAAAAAAAAATTGCTAACATTCTTCACTTTCATATTGGTATATTTCCTATAATTTGTGTATCCGCCTATGTGCTGGTACCTTGACGAAGAGTCATTGGTAGGAGATCCTAGACACATTTCAGTCAAAGGTTAACCACTAGACCATCAAATGGTTATCCTTTGCTTGTAGGTTGACTCTTTTATCCTCTATCTTACAAGCTCTCCCTCTTTACAGGTTCATAGTGATTTTTTCCCCTAAGAGCTTCCTCAAGAAGCTTGATTCCCTTGCTAGAAAATTTTTGTGGGAAGGAAATCTCAACAATTGAAAATGGAGTCTAGTGAGTCTTTGCATTCACTTTCATTAAGGATAATTTCATCTGGTATATACGTAAGAGTGAGCATGCTCTCTTCTAGACTGACTCTTGGGATGGTCACCCACTTGTTCTTTCTTATTTTCCCCAACTTGGACCCTTAAGTAAAATATTTTTAGCCGTTGGGTGGTCTAGTGTGGATAGGTTTAAATGTTCTTCTTCTTTGGGGAGCTCTTTAGTTTATCAATGACAAAATTCAGAAAGATGGCCTAAAGGTGGTTCTCAGGAGGAATGAAATAGTTTATCCTCTATTCTTGTTGAGCAACCTTGTTGTTCCTCAAAGGATAGGGATTTTCTTTCTTGGGGCCATGATTCTAAAGGTATTTATTTGATGGCTCAGAGGTATGATGTTTTGGAGTCTCAACATGGTAACTTGAGAGTTTTCCCTTGGTGGAAACGCATTTGGAATAAGTTTAGATGGCCTAAGTGCAACATGTTCATGTGTGGGAAAATATTAGGAAAAGAGGTTTATGTGGTTTGTCACTCTTTTTCCTATGTGGGTTAGTGAAGAAAGTACTAATCATCTTTTTTTTAGTATTATTTTTCTATGGAAATTTGGAGGCTTTGGTAGAAGCTTTGGAGGATACCTTTTATGCATTCTTTGTCTTTGCATGAATTCTAGGAGAACTTGGGCCCTCCTCCAGCTTTTGCATCCTTTCTAGTGGTAGCTTGGGAGTTAGGACCTTCCCTTATTATTTGGTAGATTTGGTTGGAGAGAAACCAACGTATCTTCTAGGAGTGTTGATAGTTGGATCTACAAGTTTGGTATAAGGTTAAGATTATGCTTAAAGAAACTATTGATTCTAAGTTCAACTTGAAGGAGTCTTTGTCTTCATTAGAAGCCTACAATACTAATCTCCTTGAACTTTCTCTACCCATCACTTCTCAGGCTCGTTGTGGAAGCAACTAGAAATCGTCCAGGAAGGTGAATCAGTTGGGTAAGTGGAGTCCTCCTCCTGATGGTTTCTTCAAAACTAACACTGATGGTTCTGTTCAGGGAAACTTAGGTGATGTTGGGATTAGAGGAGTTGGTCGTGATCATAGGGGATCTATTTATTTTTTATTTTCCATTTATATGGGGGTGCACTCTAATAATTAGATGGAGGCTTGGGCTATTCTTAAGGCTTTAGAGAAAGCCTATGATCTCAATTTGAGGAAGGTGATTTATGAAATAGAGTCCATGATTTTGGTCTCTTTGTTTAATAAGATATTTTTTAGGATTCTTCATGGATATTGGTTCCGATACTAAAACAAATTATCCATATTGCTTCAAACTTTAATACTATCTATTTTTTCCATATCCCTATGGAATGAAACAAAGTTATGAATTGTTTGGCTAAATGGGCCTCTAATGGAAGGGGGCATGGAAGGTGTTGGATTGGAGTCAGTTAGATCAAGATAAAAGTCAAACTTTGCTTCAGCCTCTCAATGAGGATCAAAATGTTTAGCTTCGTGTTAGGACTGGATGGTTTCTTTCTTAGTTGTGGTGTTTGTAGGTTTGGTTGTATCCTGGGTCCCCTTTGCATGTATTCTCATTGGGACCCAACTTTGGAGCATATCTTGATGACTATGGTCATCCAATACTCTTGTTGTATTCGTTAGCTTTCTCTTGAATACAAAATTTTCACCCTTTTCTAAAAAAAAAAGGATTTAAAATAACAATACAAAAAAGATTATAAAATCTAACTTTCTAGGTTGATGATTGCCTCAATTTCACATTAGGTAGAAATTTACCAAATGTTTAAATTAATTAAATAAATAAAATTCATGAAAATAAAAATATAAATGCTAAAAATATCAAGTTAAATAAATAATCCCAAAAATGGATAAAGCCTATCAAATGACTCTAAACTTTGACATATCTAGAAGTGTGACAACACGAAAATGAATATAAAAAAGAACAATGCAACAATACACTCAAGTACTTAGAAATGCCACTATTTTTTCCATAGCCATGATGATGAGGTGAATAGGTCAACACATAAGGATGGTCTTGTTGCTTCCTTAGATGAAGTGATTTGGTTAGTAGGTAAATCCATGAGATAATTCTCCACATGCCACCTCATTGACCATTGTAGTTGTATGATTTGCACACCTAATTGCACAAATAAAATATAACAACAAAATCATAGCCAAAGTAATAGGTGGTGTTAATCCATCATCATGTTCTAACCTCATTATGATATTTTAAATATTATCAATCTTAATTAATCATATAATTAGAACATGAGTGTTTTCCAATAAATTCTATATCATTTAACATGGTGATGCTTTAGCCTAAAAATTGACTTAACATGTTAAAGCATCTATTCAAGAATACAAATATAATTTTATGAGTTGTATTCAAACAAAGTTAGCATAAATATATATCAAATTTAATTACGCATAAACCAATATGAATGTTACTAAACACTAACCATCTAATTTTTAGATCTAAAATATATAATAATAAAAAAACAATAATCATGGTAAGATAAGAGCTGAACATAGGTGGGCCTTATATTCCCCCCTATAATATTAGGTTTACTTTTGGAAGTCTGTAATGGTTAAAATGAAAGCACAACTCTAACTTTTTGCATTACTTTAGGTCAACCACCACACAAGGCACACAATCATGAGACAAAATCACTATGAAGAATAATTACACATGATAGTTTCTCTCAATGTAATATATGGCATACACAATAATATAAATAATTTACTATCATTTCATCAAATTAAGCCTTTCAATAACTAAATGTTAATAACCAAAGTATTACTCTTTTAATGAGAATTTTTCTTTCTTTATTCACAAAGAAATGCTAATTTTTTAATGCGAACTAATAATAAGAAAAATCTAAGTCACTTTCATAACCACACTAGCATTCACTATTCTTTCTTATAAGAAATCAATGAAAACCATTTAGTTCACATGATAATAAATATAATGCATAAATTATATTTTTCAACTAGTTCTTGTGATATTGCACTTGATGCATACACTTATACAAAACATTATTCAATCATTTACATCACACGTTTTGACAATACAAGCTAAAATTAAAATTCCATGGGAACTCCAAAGTAACACCATATAAGTATCCAAGAACCAAATGGAATGATGGTCTTAGGCCGCCCTAAGGACCTCTCCATACATCCCTAAAGCATCCATTTCTCTTGTTTGTTTAAGGGGATTATCCTCCATCAGAAAGATGATAGAAACAACACAATAGTATAGGAGGGAATGTATATGGCTAGTAATACTCATAGTCCCATTTTCAACTTCCATCCTCACACAATATTCCCTGTGCTCTACTCCCTTATAAAAATCCTACTATGATCCAACTCGGATATGGTAGAGACATCACAATACAATGCAAGACCAACATGCTAAAACAATAATAAAAATAGCATAGCTACCACTATTTTTAGAATACCAAATGAAAAAAAATCTAAATTTCAACATGTGAACAAGTGTTTTTAACCTACTCTAAAATATGCAAAACAAGGTGCAAAAAGAAAGGAAAAGAACACTAACACCTCAAGATTAGCCTAGTTGAACTCAAAAACAAAGAAAGATAACAAAAAACATATTTTTACCTTGTCCTGAGTTGATCTCTGGTTGGACTTGGATTGTTGATTATGTGTGCTCCTTTTGATGGCAAGATGTGATGAGAGTGGATGCAAAACGATGAGGGTTTGATAATGATTCAAATGGTGGATGTGGGTAGTTGAGAAGATGAATACAATGGATAGGATGAAAGCTTCAATGTGCAACAATGGTGGATGAAGGTTATGCAAGTATGAAAGCTTGGTTGAATGCTTGAGCTTGAAGATTGTGAATGGGAGTGTTAATGAGAATGTGTTAGAGAATGAAGGAAAAATCTTTCATTTTATAGAAAGAAGCCCTAGAGGAATGGATGGTTGAGATCTTGCCACCATGGGCAAGATGTAGGGCTATGGTGAGTTGAGGACTCACAAGCCCTCACATCTTTCCATGTGGTAGATGATGCGTCACAAGGACACATGAGGTGGAAGATGGTATGTGATAAGGTACTTGTAAGTACCTTGGGATAAGGATGATGCAACCTCTCAATGATCAGATGGGGAAGAGAAGAATCTTGGATAAATAAAAGTGAATTTAAAATTCACATGATTGGGAGATCTTGTGGATAAGACAAGGTTCCCACAAAGAGAGGTGAGAAGTACCTTGGATAAGACAAGGTCCTTAAAAATGTAAGTACTTACCCACATGTGAGTGATGTGACATGTCAAAGGTTCTAGAAGACTTTGGCACATGTGAGTGATGTGACAAGTCAAAGGTTCTAGAACTTGTATGGGAATAAGGAGAGTCTTGGAAGGATAAATGTGAATTAAAAATTCACATGGGGAAGAGAGGGGTCTTGGATGAATAAAAGTGAATTAAAAATTCATATGGGGAAGACAAAAATGAATTAAAAATTCCTTGGGGGATGGAGAGAGTTGACCAAGATGCTGATTGGATTAGCTAATTAGTGATTAGAAGATAATTAGTGGTTAAAGAAGATTAGAGGCCAACTTGCAAAAGTTGGAGGATGTGACACATCCTAATCAAGGATTAGGCATGTGCACATCCCTAATGAAGAGATTAAGAGGTGGATTAAGATTAAGGAAAAATGATATAACATGTGAGGAATTAAATAAATGTCATATTTATTTAATTCATTTCATGAAAAGGGGAGATAAAGGGGCAAGGTATTTAATTGTCAACTGAATACCTTATGGATTTGGAAAAATTAATGGTATTAATTAGATAATAGTGATATTACCTAATTAACGCAAACAAGAGGATTTTTAGACGAAAAAGGGATAAATTTGGACAAATGTGAGTGTCCAAATTTAGGTGTCCACATTTTTCCCCTCTTTGAGATGTTGTTATGAAGTAGCATCATTTCAAACAAGATTAAAAGATAAGACCAAGAAGAAGATGGTTAGATTGGAGAAGATGCCCCAGTCATTCAAAGTAGTGAATAGGAAGAAAGATGATGGGAGTGAAGATGAAGATTAGGGATTGAGGATGCCCCCTCGAGAGGACATGCAGGTTCAAGAGAACACAGGTGTGCTCTCGAAATGGATGAGATGATGAAAGGAGAGATGGGGAAGATGATGCAAAGTGATGGATAAGAGAGGATGATATGTGATAGGAGATGGATGAAGCACAAATGGATGTAAGGACAAATGTGATGTTGCCCCAGTCAAGCTACAAGCCAAAATGGGTGGATGATGGATGGAGTGTTGTTTGATGAGGGAATGATATATCCTGAAACAACACGAAGATAGGGAAGGATACATCTCGATGATGATGATGAAAGTGTTGTTGATGAGGGAAGGATACATCCCAAAACAACACCAAAAGGATAGGGATAGGGAAGGATACATCCCAATTATGATGATGATGATGATTGGATCAAGGCTTGGAGCAAGGCTGGGAACAAGAACAAGGATGTGATTAGATGATTTTTGCGAGATTGAATGGAGGAGGATTGGATTGGGATGCGAGATGGATGAAAGGAATAAAAATGATGGGGGACAAGATGCTTAGAATAACCAATCTATATTATTCTAAGAAGGTTGAAGTGATGGTGATAAGAGATTGAATGGATAAGGGAGGGAGATTGATGAAGGAGGAATGGATGGGGGGATTTGTGATAGACGAGAGGATGGAATGGGAGATGAAATGCAATCCTAATTCAATTTTCCATTTTCAGAGTACTGATTTTTGCTATAGCATAAGACACAAGACACCAGGGTATGAAGAACAAAGGCCTGTTCGTGTCTAATGCATAAAACAAACACAACAGACAAGAAAGATATCCCAACACCCCAAAGTCACGAAGACCTTGGTTAGGCCAGACATTGGGATAACCAAAATCACAAAAGGATGCCCCAGCATAACACAAGACCTCAGGGATCTTGGTGGGTACTACTTGGGACAACCCAAAAGACAACAACAAAGAAAAAAGATCAAGATACACCCCTATGTTTACCAGTCAAAGCACACCATGATATGATGGATCAAGGCGACCATGACAAGTGATGATAGGGAGCTCAAAGGATGAACAAAATCCAAAAGCATCAAAAGATCTCAATAAATTTCAAATGTCCTTTTCCATAGGATCAAGGGGATGGATGGGATTGGTGAGGTCTATTAGGAAGGATGTGCATCTTGTTGGGACCAAAGATGGAGACTAACTAAAAGATCGATATGACTCAAGAGATTCAAAACCGATTGAATCAGATGATACAAGTGGATCTCGTTTGTGAAGAACCAGCTAGATAAGGGCATACCTGACGACACGACAAAAGATACGATACATAAGACACAAGACTAACACATCCTAGTGACCTAGGGGCTTGGGGGCCGATCAAAGATTAACCTTGCCTACGTGAAAGCGTAGAGTCCTTGTAGTTTGATAAAAGGCCGACAAATGATCATGGATGAAAGCGGAAAGAGGATGATGGATACCTCGATGGATGACAAAGACCAGATTGAAAAAATCCCCGAGAGCAGATCAAATGATCGACCTTGCCTAAGTGAAAGCGTAGGGGCAATGTAGTTCAAAAAAAAAATCAATGACAAATGATGGATAAGGGATGATGAGATATCCCTGATAAGTGGATAAAATAATGGGACCGATACAATGAGATAGGAATGACTTGTGGGATTGGACAAGATGATGGTGACTACACAAAGCTTAGGGATGGGATAGTTATCCAAAGCATCAAAAGATGAATTGGGAGGATGATATGATGGATAGATGAATGATGAGAAAGAATGGGGGATTGAAAAGATGTGAAAAAGAAGCAGAAGTGATGGTGATAAGATAGATAGCATTGGGTTGCGTGGGGAGTAGCCTATAGCTAGATACCAATGACAAGGGATTATGAGATGGGAGGAGGATAAAGAGGGATGGATAGGGGATAAGGATGGGGGATGGAAGGGATGTTATGATAGACAGAGAGGAAGATAAGGATGAGGAGATAGAAGGGATTGTAATGGATGGATAGAGGGATAAGGATTTGGGTGAGGAATAGGTTATTGGATGGACAGATGGAAAGTTTAAGGAATTGGAAGATGAAGGGGATGATAGGATGGATGAATGATGTCTCCAAGGACTTATGTCACAAAGGAAGTAGATGCCCCCACTCTAGATATGTCATGTGTGAGGAGGCAGGAGGGATGGAAGATGAGTGGATGGGAAGATAAAGGAGATAAATGGAGGAGGATATGATAGGTGGATGAGGGAGGGAGATGGATGGTAGCATGATGGGTGGACACATAAGGTAAATGGATGTGGATAAGGATTAGGATAGTGTATGGGTGAGAGGAATGTATGCCAAGAGGTTTCCAAAGCATGTGTATACATTTTCCCCTATCTATATCAAGATCACGAGGAGTATTGAGAGATTGGGATAAATGGGATATGACAATAAAGGTGTGTAAGATAGGTTGGATGGAGGAGATGGGTGAAGGGGATGCAATTGATAGATGAAGAGGATGGAGTTGATGGATGAAGGGGATGGAGTTGCCCCCAAGTGTGGAGGGAAAATGGATGGGGGATTTACTCATGATGCCTGTTTACCGGGTTTTCATCATGGTACTTATCCAAGGAACTTTTTTGCCAAGTTTTCACCATTGGACGAATTATTGCTCTTTACTTCTTTTTTTTAATTTTTTGACCTTTTGGATAGCATGCAGATGGAGATGGATAAGGATAGGGATGTGGATAATGGAATTTAGAAGATACACAATAAGGATATGGATGAAGGACTCAAGCATCAAGTTCCATACGAGGTATTAAGAGCCCATGTGTGAAGTGACTTGTGGATGTTGGTACAACCTTATTAGGATAAATGGATTATGCAAGAGGATGAATTAGAAGGATTTGATGGGGAAGATATGTGGGATAATGGATGGGATGTTGGAAAGGGTATGGATAGAATGATGGGGTAGGTGTGTGATGGGGTGGTGAGTTCAGGACCAACATTGGCACATGTGGTGGTGTATGTGAAAATATAGGAGGATTAATGGATGTAGAATGTGGGGATAATGGAGGAGATGGGATAGTGAATTTTGGGACATAAGGACCCAAAACAGATTTAGGAGATGAAAGGGGTGTATGATTAGCTTTTAGATTAGCAACTTTGGATGTTGTTACAGATTTTTCATTTGAAGGTATTTCATCTTTTTTCTTTGGGATCCACATGGTTTTGATTTTTGCTTTGGTGGGCCTTTGTGGCCTATGGATTTGATTTGGATTTTGGATTGGATTTGTATTTTGGATTTGACTTTTATTTTTGTCAACATGTCTTTTAGAGGGGACATGAGGAGCTTTTGATTCATGTGGATGTTTAGATTTATGCATTTTTTCTTTAGCATCCAAAGTGCTTTTAGTAGCAATGGGATGGGTGCGAGGAGATGGATGATGTGGAGCGATGGAGGTAGGATTATGGGGATTATGTGTAGATGGAGGTTGTGTAGGTATGTGCCTTTGTTGATCATGATTAGGGGACATGAGAGTGGGATGTTTATGATGGGTGACATGGATAGGTGTTGGATGGATGAAAGGATGAATAGGACGAGATGGAGGGGGTGATTTTGGGATATAAGGGCCCAAAATAGACGTAGTACCTGGAGGAAGTGTGATGGTGGATGAAGGGACATAAGGACCCAAAATGGATGGAGTAGATGAAGGATGGGAGATGGTGGATGGAGGGATGTACGAACCCAAAATGGATGGAGTAGATGAAGGAGGAATATGAATGGTTGTTTTGAGGCAATACGATGGAGGAGGGGGGATGGCGGAAAATGATCTGGTGGAGAGATGGGAAGAGCCTATATTTCTTTTGAAAAAGGCTTGTTTAGGACATATAGAGGTTTTACCAACATCTTTAGATTGTGAGTCTTGAGAAATATGTCCAAGACCTTGCATACAAATTTGTTCTTTGAATTGGATGGGCTCTAAAATACCTTGCTCATGAAGGCCTAGACCTTTTCCGTGATATTTCATGTTCTTGAGCATGTGATCCATGATAGGATTTTTGTTATTCTGGAAGAATGATACGAGTCCATTATTAGGTGGATGATGATGGGTGGTATATATGCTTTGTTTTTCTTCTGCAAGGAGACCACCATGGAATAATGTGAGTACGAAGGGGATATACACATGGTGAGAGAATAGTAGGTTTAGGGCGACGATGGAGATGATGGGATAGCAACATCTGGATGGGTGGTATCAGGAGAGGGATTAGGTGATATGATAGGATTTGGATTTGTGATAGTAGGTGATAAGGGATCATGTGATGGAGTGATCAGATCTTGAGTATCAAGGGGATCATGGGATGGAATGGATGGGGGATTATGATCTTGAGATGGACTAGATGGGACAACAGGATCTTGATGTAGAGAAGGGGATATGGTGATATGCTTTGGATCAAGCTCTTCGCATGACTCATCTTGCATGGGAGGCATGATAACAGAGTGTCAGAGGGACTCATCAAGTGGGGGAGATTGAAGGATGGGAGATTCATGAAGTTCATGGGAATGGATTTCGGTGATACTAGGAGTGGGAAGAGTGGATTGGACTTGTGTGTCGTCGATGGGTTTGGTGACTTTTGGGGTAGGAGATGGGGGTTTGATGGATTCAGTGGGTTTGATGATTTCAGTGGTTTGAGTGATGCTAGGGGTTGTAACATAAACTATAGGTATGGTATGGAGAAGGGTCTCATCACTAGTGACCGTGGATGACGGGTTGGGATGACATGGTTCCATGACATTATGATGTGGAGTTGGGGACATCTTCTTTGTCATAATTCCTTGGAGAACTTATAGAGTGAGAAATTTGCATACTCTAGGCTAAGATGGCATGATAGGAATAGATGAAGGATTGGGGATTGATGGAGGACTAGGATTATGGATTGGTGGACTAGGGTTAGATGGAGAAATGGGATTGGATATAGGACTGGGAGTAGATGGAGGGTTAAGGTAGGGATATTGGAATGGTGAATTGAGATAGGAGGACATGGATGGTGGATTAGGACAAGAGGATATGACTGGTGGATTGTAGTAAGGGTATTGGGATGGTAGATTAAGATAAGAAGACATGGATGTTGGATTAGGATAGATTGATGGGGATGTAGGATTAAGGTAAAAAGGTGTGAACGTAGGATTAGGATGGGTAGATTGGGAAGGAGGATTAGGATAGGGGGACATGGATGGGGTATTGTAATAAGAGTATTGGGATGGCAGATTAGGATAAGAAGATGTGGGTGTCAGATAAGAGGATGATGTAGATGAAGGACATGGCGAATATGTGGATGGGGAAGATACTGGATATCCCTTGTCAAAGGTAGCACAAGGAGTGTGATTAGGCATGGATGGAGACATAATGGGATAGTTTGAAGGGGTGATTGGATTGTGGAAAGCGGGTGGAGAAAGCTTACTAGCAATGATAACATCAAGGGGATCTATGTTGTATACTTCTTGATCAACAAGACTCTCGTTATCATCGTCGACGTAATTAGGGTTTCCCTTGACTACTATTGGTGAAAGATAAGGATTCATGATGATAAAAGGATAAATAGGATGGATCAAATATTTTGGATGGAAACAAACTAAAGCTTAAATCGGGATTTAGGTCAAGCTCAGATCGGGATTGGATTAAAGCTCAGATTAGGATGATTGGATGATGCGACGGGATTGATTCTAATGATCAGATTTGATTATCAAAGGATGACTAGGACACCGAATTTGCTTCGAGATGGAAGTAGATTGATTGGGTCGAAGGTGATTGGATAGGGATGTGGTTGGATTAGATCGGATAAGATCGATTGATGATTGATAAGATCGAATGATGGATCAGATAAGATGATGGAAGGGATGCTAAACCAAGTTTAGAGATTACCCTAGGTGACTTAGGATACTGATTGATTGGATTAAAGGATAAATGGATGATTGTGGCACCAAATCCACCTTGAGATTGAAAGCAAATTGATTGGGCTGACGACAATGATTGTCTGACTTAGGACGGATGATAATCCTAAGCAAATATTGATGATGACGATCAAATTCAGATACCTAGGTCAATTTGGATGATAACTTCAAACGAAGTTCGAAGGATTTGGATTGAGATAACGATGAGGGATGTGTAATCTAGAGATGTTTCTGGATGATGTACCTATATGATTCAGATGATGAACGAATGACCTTGGGAGAATGCAAACAGACCAAAGCTCAGATTGGGATTGGATCAAAGGACATGATAGGATTGATTCTAAACCAAGTTCAGGGGTTTTAACTAGAGGACATAAGATGCTGACAATCAAATTTTTCCAGATTTGTCAGTTTTCAAAAATTGCCAAATTTTGCCATTTTAGGTAACTGTACAGGCATATCTTTGAGAGTCCAATTTTTTCCAAAAAACTTCCTAAAACTAAGGTAGGATGAATTTCCAACTAACATCCTAAGTTCGAGACATGTGTTCTGAGTTATTAATGAAAATGATTTTTCAAAAACTGAAAAAAAACACTAAATCATGATTTTGAGGGTCAAGATGAAAGTTTGAGGCCCCGAAAATGTGCCAAGAGTCGGTTGGGAATCCACATGCCACCTCATAATACAACCACTCGTAAAATTTCAGCGCAAACAAACACCCAAGTCAAAAGTTATGGCCATCAAAAGTTTCTGCATAAAAATCAAAACCCCTGAAACGAAGTCTAGATGATTGAGACAGATGAATTGATGATAGATATGGACTCTAATGATGTTCTAAGAAGAACCTATGTGGTTTGTTCGATGAAACGATGACTTACGGAAAGTGTTGATGAATGGGAATGACGATGACGGGAAGGCGGATGAAGGTCTGCTTTTGGGAAAATTAGCCTACCTGGAGGGCAAGGTCGCCTATCGATGGACCAGGTTTGCCTATTGAAGGGCATGCTCACCTATCTGGGGGGAAAGTTCGTCTATCTGGAGGGCAGGTTCGCCTATTCTGGAGGGCAGGTTCACCTATTCTGGAGGGCAGGTTTGCCTATTCTAGAGGGTATGTTTGCCTAGTTTGGGGGGAAAGTTCGCTTATCTAGAGGGCAGGTTCGCCTATTCTGGGGGTCAGGTTCGCCTATCTATCTTCAGAGCCTTGGAATGGGGAGACAGACTCTCAGAACGGGTAGACGGACTCTCGAAACGAGGAGACAAATGATCGGATCAGGGAGACGGATGATCAGAACGAGGAAACGAACGCTCGGAATGAGAGACTGACTCTCGGGACGAGGAGAATAAAGCTTGGAATGGATGAATGATTACTCAGAATGAGTAAACAAATGATCAAAATGGATGAACGACTCTCAGAATGAGGAGACGAAGGCTCAGAATGGGAAAACGAGTGCGTGAAATGATTGAACGAAAAAGTGAAAATGACTGTTTGGAGGGCAGGTTCGCCCCTCTATAGGGCAGGTTCACCTTCTGAGGGAAGGTTCACCCCTCGTGGAGCAGGTTCGCCCAACTGCTGAAACAAGCTGTTTGACAAGCTGTTTGACTGAACTGGAAGGAAAAACTGACTGTTTGGAGGGCAGGTTCGCCCCTTTGTAGGGCAGGCTCACCTCTCTATAGGGCAGGTTCACCCCTCTACAGGGCAGGTTCACCCCTTTGTGGGGCAGGTTCACCCAACTGCTAAAACAAGCTGTTTAACTGAACAAAAGGAAAAACTGACTGTTTGGAGGGCAGGTTCACCCCTCTGCGAGGTAGGTTTTCCTGTTAAGTAAAAATTTGGACAATTATGGCAGAAATAGGCCGAGGAAAGGCTAAGATAGAGGGTAGGTTTTCCCCTAATGGGGTAGGTTCGCCCCTCTATAGCAGCCTGAACTTGACTTGGCTAAAAACCAACTGTGGCAAAGGACCAAGAACTCAGCAAACAACAAGAAAAAAACAAAGGATGACTCGACTAATAAGATATGCACTAGTTTAGCACAAGGAAGAAAGTTCAAACAACACAAGCCTATGATTAGTGATGAGGGTATGGCCAACAATGTCCTCTAACTAGGATGAACAAGGAAGATAGGGAGTCCTCGATATACTCTCGGTACGTGAGGCAAACCGTGAACACCAGCCCATCTACAAGCGTAAGTCGAGAACCCCAGCGAGATAGTGAAGGGCTCAAACCAACTCTTCACGTCTATCTAGGTATCACCCTAGCTTCGATGCTCTGCCAGACATGACGTGACTGGATTGAGGTACAACTTTCGCTCTCCCCCCTTTGTATACCTCACCAGTATGCGTGGTTGGGATGGTCCCTTGGGACGATGAGATCCCCAAGTAGGTCCCGCTAAGAAGAGAACACTAATCATTTTTGGCTACTCCCCAGGCTCACACGAAGTGCAAGGGGAAAGCTTAGACGGAATAGTGTCCCCTTGGGTGATAGAAAGGACTTACAAACATTAAGTTGACTCCCCCTAATTAGATCTGTCCCTAGATTAATGAAAAAAAATGATAAAGAAAGCTAGACAAACAGTGCGGGGATCGACTATCCTGCAAGAAAGCGTTAGTTGTTTTGATTTTTGTTCTTCGACAAGGATGAAACAAGTTGCACAAATGTTAGAAAAACTAACACAAACACCAACAGGACGGGTTAGGGGGTCAGTAATAATAAAAAACAACCCAAAACAGAGTCTAAAAATAAAAATTTCACACTATTTTTACCTTGTAGAAGCCTATATTTAGGGCGGGTTCGCCCCTCTGTAAGGGCGGGTTCACCCCTCTATAAGGGCAGGTTCGCCCCTCTGCAGAAAATAGTTAGAAAATAGGCTAAAAACTGAAGTTTGACTGTTGTTTTATCTATGTTAAGGGCAGGTTCGCCCCTCTGTAAGGGCAGGTTCGCCCCTCTGCAGAAAATAGTTAGAAACGGGCTTAAAACTAAAATCTGAATGCTGTTTTACTTGTGTCAAGGGCAGGTTTTCTCCTTTGTAAGGGAAAGTTCACCCCTCTACGGAAAATAGTTAGAAATAGGCTTAAAACTGAAATCTGAATGTTGTTTTACCTGTGTCAAGGGTAGGTTTGCACCTCTATAAGGGCAGGTTTGCCCCTCTACAGAAAATAGTTAGAAACAAGCTTAAAACTAAAATCTAAATGTTGTTTTACCTGTGTCAAGGGTAGGTTCACCCCTCTGCAGAAAATAGTTATAAACAGAGGCTAAAAACTAAAAACAAAAAGATGTTTTACCTGTGTCAAGGGCAGGTTCGCCCCTCTGCAGAAAACAATAAAAAATAGAGGCTAAAAACTGAAAACAAAAAGTTGTTTTACCTATGTCAAGGGCAGGTTTTCCCCTCTGGGAGGGCAGGTTCGCCTCTCTTTAGGGGCAGGTACGCCTCTCTGTGTCCTTAACCTACAAAAAGTAAAAAAAAACAATGTGAAACTAAAAAGGACCCGTCTGTGGGTTCCACCGGGTGTGCCAGAAATGTGAACTAGGAGAAGTTATCCTACTCTAAAAGATGCAAAACAAGGTGCAAAAAGAAAGGAAAAGAACACTAACACCTCAAGATTAGCCTAGTTGAACTCAAAAACAAAGAAAGATAACAAAAACCATATTTTTACCTTGTCCTGAGTTGATCTTTGGTTGGCCCTGGATTGTTGATTATGTGTGCTCCTTTTGATGGCAAGATGTGATGAGAGTGAATGCAAAACGATGAGGGTTTGATAATGATTCAAATGGATGTGGGTAGTTGAGAAGATGAATACAATGGATAGGATGAAAGCTTCAATGTGCAACAATGGTGGATGAAGGTTATGCAAGTATGAGAGCTTGGTTGAATGCTTGAGCTTGAAGATTGTGAATGCGAGTGTTAATGAGAATGTGTTAGAGAATGAAAGAAAAATATTTCATTTTATAGAAAGAAGCCCTAGAGGAATGGATGGTTGAGATCTTTCCACCATGGGCAAGATGTAGGGTTGTGGTGAGTTGAGGACTCACAAGCCCTCACATCTTGTCATGTGGCAGAAGATGCACCACAAGGACACATGAGGTGGAAGATGGCATGTGATGGGAAGGTATTTGTAAGTACCTTGGGATAAGGATGATGTGACCTCTCAATGATCAGATGGGGAAGAGAAGAATCTTGGATAAATAAAAGTGAATTTAAAATTCACATGATTGGGAGAGATCTTGTGGATAAAACAAGGTTCCCACAAAGAGAGGTGAGAAGTACCTTGGATAAGACAAGGTCCTTAAAAAGGTAAGTACTTACCCACATGTGAGTGATGTGACATGTCAAAGGTTCTAGAAGACTTTGGCACATGTGAGTGATGTGACAAGTCAAAGGTTCTAGAACTTGTATGGGAATAAGGAGAGTCTTGGAAGAATAAATGTGAATTAAAAATTCACATGGGGAAGAGAGGGGTCTTGGATGAATAAAAGTGAATTAAAAATTCACATGGGGAAGACAAAAAGGAATTAAAAATTCCTTGGGGGATGGAGAGAGTTGACCAAGATGTTGATTGGATTAGCTAATTAGTGATTAGAAGATAATTAGTGGTTAAGCATGATTAGAGGCCAACTTGCAAAAGTTGGAGGATGTGACACATCCTACTCAAGGATCATGTGCTCATCCCAATCAAGGATCATGTGCTCATCCCTAATGAAGAGATTAAGAGGTGGATTAAGATTAAGGAAAAGGATGTGACATGTGATATTATCTCTAGTTGTCTCATGACATAAGATTAAGACACTTGTATCAACCTTTATTATATAATCAAGGCCTCATACGTATATTATGTAGTAGTATCATCGATCCATTATTAATCATACCATTATTTCACCATAATCAAGAAATTTATCCTCTTTCTCTACTCTCTTGTGGAAGGTTATCTTTAGTTTTGTAGGTGATCCTAAGAGCTTGAGTCTTTGTGTGACACCATTATCACCTATCCTATATAATAAGAAGAGAAAACATTCTAGGTTTTTACATAGCTCTCAGGTGTTGGAGAACACAATGCATGATACAATCATAAGACTATAAAATAAGGAGGTAGAGGATGCAAGAAAACACCATAGGATGAGGTAAAAGGAAGCAATATTTATGGAAGAATGAATGGGATATATAAGATGGAAAAGGAAGCAAAGGTAATAAAAAGATAGCATGGGAGGGGAAGAAAGTAGGAAGAAAATGATGGATAGAAGTAGAGGGAAAAATATGTCATTAAAAAGGATCAACATGAGAGGGGATATTTCCATGTTGGAAATGATGCAATAAGGGAATTGAATTAGGTTTAGAAGTTTGAGTGTATGAGAAGGATTCTCAAGATAATTTATAATCTAATACCATGAAGGAGGAAGATTGGTGGTGGAGATAGAAGGGAAGGTATGCGATACACAAGTAGAGATGGGAAAATTCAACTAGGGGTGGGAGGATGAGGGAGAGGAGGAGGGGGAGGGTGGGAAAAAAGTGGATTGAAATGGGAAGGGATAGCATAAAATATATCAAATGGTTAGGAAGGATGGGAAGGAGGGGAAGATTGAGCATTGATATGAACAATTTGGCCTATGCACAATAGTAAATCTCAAATTCATTTAAAGAATGGGAAATGAGTATATGGCCAAGAGCATTGACCAAAGAGGAGTGTCCAATGCCATCATTAAACATACCCACTTCATCTCTAGGAAGCTTAGAGTGAGAGTCTATTTTTGAACATTTCTTAGACTTCGATGATCTTATAATAGACATCATGATGAAATTTCTCATTGAAGGGAGGAAAGGTGTTAGCTTCCTCAATAGTGGGAAGAGGAGGAAAATCAAACATGTTTTGATTAAGGCTAGGGTTACAATGGAGAGGGAGATAAATATGGTGGGAAAGGAGAGAGCCACAATGAGAAAAGGGCATAAAAAAATAGGTAGATAAAATAAAGCACTAGGGGATAAGTATGAGACCAAGGAAAAGGGGAAAAGGTAAAGGAATGGAGAAAGAGGTCCAATTGGGATGAGTGTTGGGAAGGTACAAAGAGGTGTTGTGAAGGTTGAAAAGATAGGGAAGAGTGTTGGGGAAGGTGCTAGGAAAAGGAAAAGGAGTCTTGTGAAAGTGAGGGCTTGGGAATATGGAAGGGTTGAGAAGGTTTAAAACAAGCAGTGTGCAATTAGGATCAAGGGTGGATGGTGGTAAGATGGAAATAATTAGAATAGTGATGAAGAGGAATAAGAAAAATAAATAAAGGATAAGATTTAATGTTCAAAGGGAAATGTGTTGTTTGTAATTTCTTATATTGGTTTCCAAAGTTGGTTGTGTAAGAATTTCACATTCACCATGTTGGGACTCAATCTGATAGTGCCAAATTGTGCTTGATTCTCAACTCCTTTATGCACTTAGGTCTCATTTTTTCTAGTCACACATAATTGATATGATAAGTATTTGTATGGATCTCCATTTTGTCAAAATTTTCTAAGTGTTGTTAATTGTCATCCCCCATGTGTCTATCAATGTGTTGGAAATTGTAAGAGGTTTTTTGTTCAAATTTCTAAGGAATGCACCTATGTCAGATTTTCCCTTCTTGGTATGCATTTTCTTCTAAGTTTTCCTTTTTCCTTTGTCCCTATCATCTTTTCAAAACTACCCATCTTGACATACCTTTCATCCAGTCCCCACCTTTGTCCCCTTTACTTGCTTGGGTTTAAGAGTTTTCCTTCCCAACATCCATTTCTGCGAGACCTTGCTCTTTTCCCTTTCCTTTGTCAGAATTTTAGAATTGATCTTACCATCATTCCTTTCATCAGAACCTTGTTTCCCTGATCCTTTACACCAAGTTATCTTTTAGAGACAATTATGGCCACCCCTTTACTTAGGTACCTTTTCCTTGGTATCCTCAATCCTTAACTTTTGATGCTTTCTTCTATACACTTTTTTAGAGTTAGAGATGTGGGAATACTTCTAATGTGGTACAAGGTCATGAGGTATCCATGACCCATAATCCTTGAAACTTTAAAATTCCTAGGTTTTGCATTGTTCACTCCCACCTACCTCCCTACACGATCTAGAATGCCATTATTTACTCAATTTGATGTTGCAACTATCCCAGAAGGGTTTTTTCTTCTGAAAAATAATTTTACATCTTAAGAGCATTGATTCACATGTACTTATAGTTACCAAAAATAATCACCATAAATGTAACATATGGATTTAAATCTCCTAATCTATATTAGATTCCCATGTGTGGATGAGGGTACGACTTCCAATACTATAAATACAAGTTCCTTCTTCATTGCATGTGTTGGCCACTTTATGGTTTCTAAAAATCTCATGCGTCATAGTGATCTAGGGGTTTAACATATACCAATCTAGTTTATTTTTGGAGCAACATATTTGATCAATCACAAGGTTAAATATTGTGTGTTATTTATAATAAGGTGTCTCCATGATAGTTTTTACATTTTTAGAGGAATCTCATAGTTGCAGTTAGGGCTTCTTCCTTGACACATTTGTTGGCATGAGTGTAATACTAGATTTAATGAATGTGACAACATTCTAATGTATTGGAAACATTGTGATGGTGTCTTTTATATTATACATGAATCTCTATATTTCTATGATGGATTATTGACCATGCTTTGTTATGTCATATCACATTTTTGGTGTATGTAAATGCATTGTTCATTATTCCTTGGTAATTTCAGCTTGTTTTTTTCTTTGATAAACCATAACTCAATTACCCAATAGATATGCACTAGTCTAGAAACTAATGATTCAATCGAACTCATTAAACAAGAAAATCATTCACCAATAGATTATAGTTAGTAAGTAGGTTTCTATGCAATTCATGACCCATTGTTACACACATTGACTGTTTTTATTCTAAGTGAGTCACGTTCTGCATGTGTACATCAACTTAATAGAGGTCATTGAAGTAGGTCAGTTTGGTCTAGTGACAAAATTTGGAATAAATTTATTTATTTATTTACTACTGCAGTTGATTTATCATGTGTATATATTTGATTGTAACTAAAACCTTGTTCTCTAGGAATGACCTCTTGGGTTTAGTTGAGCCCAAAACGAAGGGGAGTTTACCCACTCTCAAAAATTAGCTATTAGTCCTCCTCAATCTATTGATGAACCCCTACTTTACCTTAATTATAAATCCTTGGCTTTGAAGGTGAGAAGAGTTATAGGATTCTGGAGCATTGGTTTTGGGACTCAACACACCAAATGAAAGATAAAAAAATATGCCTAGGTGTTAAAATCTATTTAATCTAATTACAAATCACTTTCAATGATTTACTTTACTTAACTAATATAATATACTTGAAATTATACTATAAACTATCAAATATCTTATCATTATGCTAAATACACTACACAAGAGCTAGAATTGATTTATGTAACTAGAAATGAACAAAGAAAGGTTAGAAGACATCCTTCATTGGATGCAATAAGTTACTATAGGTTGGAATAGTTTTGCAACGTTTTGGATTGCTTTCGAAGACCTTTGAAGGTGTTAGTGGTTGGTGTTTAGTAATTAGGGACTAGTGTCTAGTTAGTTGGTGTTGGTGACCTCTGCAAATGCTAGTGCCTTCAACTTTGGTCATCCTAAACATTTCTTAAGTTGCTCATCTAATTTTTAGAAACCTTCTTGCATGTGTTAACATTTGTTGTTGCTTCCCAAAATAGAGTAAATGACAACTAAAGTTTGGATGGGGAATAAAAATGTTTGAGTTATTAGGAAACTACCTCAATTAGTCCTTTTTTTGGTCTATCCTCCACATCTAACTCATAAAAATAATAGATTGTGCAACCCATAAGTGCTTATAGTGAAGTAATATGTGAAGATATTTGATGCTTATGAAACCCTAGAATGGCTTCTGGCTATGAAATGTTGTGTGCACGTGAGATAGAGGAGAACAGGGTAATGAATATGTCACTCAATATGTAGGAGATTAGGCTGAAAGGTTCAAAGATGGAAATCTAAGAATAGGAATATAAATATATATCTTTTGCAACTAAGGTTTTGGGGCTCTAATGGAGGAAGCCTTGGCTATGGAAATGAGGATGACAATGGTGATGAATGTGACAAGGGAGAGAGAACTATTGAAAAATGGCAAGATGGGATGAAGATTTTATAGATTAAAAGTGTGTAGAAGGATTATAAATCCTTGAAACACGTTGATAGCATAATTATTATACAATGGTAAAATGATAGCACCACTTGGAAACTATAAAGAGTAGTAGTAAATAGAAGGTGGAGAGAGATATCCAAAATTAGGGTTAGATTAGGTTTATAGACATATCCCAAGAAAACACTTGTTAGTAAAATATAGTAAGGAAGGGTTTCCAATGGTTGAGATGACCTATAATTCAAATTAGAAATTATATTCCATCCATTATTGGCTCTCTCACCTAAATTCCCACTTTAGAAATCTATAACACAAGGTTACCCTCTCTTTCCTTTTCTTTATATCCTTGGTGTTGATGCCCTTGAATTTATGTTCCAACATGCCCATTCTAATCACCTTATCAGAGGTTTCTCTCTCCAACAATGCCTATATCCTCAACTCCCCCTTTGCTAATGATAACATGTTCATTTAAAATATTGTTGAAGAAGTGGTTCACACTCTAGTTGTTTTGCTTAGCCTCTTGTTCTAGCTAGCCATGTAGAAAACTAAGTACTTTATAAAAAGGTCCAATCCTCACCCTCCCTAAATCCCTATAGAATGACAAGAGGTGAAACATTGAGTTATTACTAAATGCTTTAGCATTCCCTCTTGGCTTGGGTCTCACCCTTGAAAACACGTGTAATTGGTTTCTTAAGAAAGTTAAAGCCAAATGGCTTAATTCAAGCAAAAAAATCCTATCAATGGCTAGTAGAGTCCAAGTGACCAATAAAATTCTCCTCGCTAATCATGTTTACATTTCCTTTTGCAAGCTACCCTTTGAGGCTTGTTCTAGTCAATTAGCAGAACAAATTAGATTTTTTTGTGGGCTAAGTGGAACAATAAGAAATAAATGTTTGGTACCTCTTGGCTCCACCATATTCAACCAAAGACAAAGAAGGCCATCACATTGTAAACCCATACTCTCAAGAAGTGTATCTCATTGCAAAATGGATTGTTTGCACCTTGGAAGGTGAGGCTTACTTGAAGCACTTAAGTTTGTTTTAGAATCCAATCACCCATTGGTGATAATCCTTGGAAGGATGTGTTCTGGAAAGATAAGATTCTTCTTGCTTGTTTCAACAAGACTTGAGTTTAGCACCTTACAATAGTATATGAAGGTCTAGCAAGTTGTATTTTGACACGTGACTTGGTATGAGCGATCTCTTGGGTGTGGACTTAGTTTCTCAACTTCTTCCATTTGATGGAATAGGCCGATCCAACTTAGTGACCTTTTTAGACTTATCATGAGATTGATGAGCAAATGCTTGTTCAAAAAACATATATAGGAGTTCAAGGATTTATGGAACTTGCCCAAGCTGCAATGGAAGTCTTGGAACCTCCTTAAGCACGAATACCACCTCAACACTTCTAATATGTTTGCTGTTATTAAGATTCAAGAGCTTGTCCCCCTGTCTTACTCTCAAACTTTATACTTTCAGCCAGTGCAACTTTCTTAAGGAATATCATTAGCCCCAAGCTCACAGCATTCATTTCACCCCCCTTAAATCTATTTACCTAAGATTGTTCTCATGGCTCCCCATCTCCCCTCGACTTATTGTCAAATGGTGGTGTAAACTCTCTTGCTCCAAATGGCAAAAACTAAGTTTGCAATTGTGGTAGTCCAAAGTTGATGCGTCATCCCAACTTATTGTCTGGACTGTTAGAATCATTGGAAACTTCTACATGTCAAACATCCATTGGTACTCACATTAAGTTCGACCAATTCCCACCCACTTGCCCCTTCAGCCTCAAGCAAGAATCCGTTAAGAATGCTTATTAGTATTGTCCCCGCTCTATTAGGATTTGGCCAGTCATCATGGTCTCCCTTCCCACCATCTTTTTGCACTTGTTGGGTCTCTTTGTGTCTCATTATGTTGTCTCTAATTCCTGTAGACAAGTGATTATTAAATTCATTTGGAAATTCAAATTCATGGTTGTTTTTTTTCACTTATTTCATCCTCATTAAATTGAAATGCAATTACTTTAACCTTCTCTTCAGATGACAAATTTTTACACATTTGTGCAATTACTACTGAAAGTGAACAACAAAGAGCTTGAGAAACAGGTTAGCTGATTGCATGACCATCTTAAAGGCTCTTGCAGGAAAACATGATGACATGGCCGAGAAGATCAAGAAGATAGCTATAGACTGCAGCAATCTGTCATCCCTCTGCAGCACCCTTCACAACATATCATTACTTCTGCAATGTTCAGGTCATTATGAAACTATTGCCAACTCCGCTGGATTGGATACTGAGTGGGCAGTGGAGAGGGAGTTCGATATCTAGTTGCTCTTGTTTGTACCTGCTTCTTCTATCTGGAATTTTGGTTTGGTAGCTACTGCATGCTGTCTTAATGCAAATTTGAATTGTAATCTCTCATAGTTCTGTTCTTATTGGAAGCTAGCTGTCTCTGTTATTTGTAATATTTGACTCTTTATTAGCTGAAATTCAATATAAAAATGTGTGATAGAAGGTAATTTATTATCTAAATGACCATTAAAGCTTTTAACAAAAAACAAATGAAACCGGGTCCACCAAATGCAACTAGTTTAATCCATTTAAATTAGTTCAATATATAACTAAAAATATCTTGCCAAAACCCAATCAAATTTGATCAATGTACAATCATAGATAACTGAGAATCATATCATATATAGATTAAGAACTAAATATAAAATAATAGAAGCATCTTAAAATATGCCATACCGAAATCACATTTATTATTTAATATCCAAAAATAAAGTCAAAATGATGAAATTGAATAAATAAGCCAACCCATATCAATTATTCCCAGCGAATTTGATATTCCAACGCTGTTTCCAAGTGAATGATGACTCATGAACAACGGTTCAGAAACAATGTTTGCCTTTGACTTGACAGCTTACAATAAAAATAATTCATTTGACTTGCTATGGTTGCACAAGATGTACATGTGTACACACCTACAAGAATAAACATGTATATATAAATTTAAAAACACTACAGTTGTATAGAAAATACATTCACTATCATTCTATTTGACCATATCCAAAATTCATACAATAGCAAGCCAATCTGCCTTCCAAATGCCAGCTTCTGCCAATATCTGTAATGTCCTCTTTCTAGCATAAAAGTTAATCCGACAACAAATCAGTCGCCCAGAATGGTAAAAGCTAAAACCACCGCCAACAGATCTCCCTCTTCATTGGAGATTAAAATTATGCCAGCACATAGGCTTTACTCCCCCTAAAATGTATCTCCATAAAGAAATCAAACCCTTTGCAATCATGTGTATTTGAAGGGAAGTTATATTCCCTTTAGAACCTACGCAATCTCTTAAGGTTTACCTTATTCAATGAAGTCTAAAGACATATGACTACATCATATTTATTATTTGATGCATGTTCAGGATCATACAAACCAAAATAATCTAAAAGACTTTAAAAGTCATGATCATATAAACCAAAATAATCTAAAAGACTTTAAAAGTCATCATCATGCAAACCAAAATAATCTAAGAGACTTTAAAAGTCATCATCATAGCCATCATAATAGCCATCAAGAATCGCAAGTTACAACTTTTACTCCTTTAATTCTTCAAACATTTCACTATACAATCATAATATTCATAGCCTCCAAATATAATGGATGCAAAATCACAAATAATACACTAATTTTCTAAAATCAGCATTTTATGATACAAGAGGAAGTACCAATGTTATCTATAAAACATGCTGTGTCTATTGACATACAATAAATAATTGTAAAGGCAAAAAGTAAAACATGTTGACATTAGAAATATAAAATCCAAGCTTTTGAAATCCTCAAAACAATATTACCCTGTCGACACACATTATTGTTATGGCTCGTTTTGTTGACAGAAGAAGAGGACAGTTACTCATGAGCAACTGATCCCTGAAGCAATCCATCTCTGATCTGCTGAGCAACATCACGAACTGCACCAGGTCCATGGGGTATGAAGACTGCTGAAGACTTAGAATGTGCTCCAATCTCTTTCATTGTGTCAAAATACTGTGTCACCAACACCATATCCATCACATCCTTTGCAGTTGTGCCAGGCACATTCCCTGAAAAAGCAAGTACGCTCTCTCTCAATCCATCCACAATTGCTTGCCTTTGGCGAGCAATGCCAAGTCCTGACAGATATTTTGATTCTGCTTCTCCTTCTGCTCTTTTGATTTGTAAAATTTTCTCTGCCTCCGCTTTTTCTTGCGTTGCTACCCTCATTCTTGCAGCTGATATATAACAATGGAATGAATGATCATGGAATGGAGACAATATTTGGATAAATAAACTAAACAGAAACAAAATGTCAAAATATGAAGAAAGTTGAAGGTAATGAATTGGTTTTCCTAAAATTAGATATTAGAGTGTGAAGAAACAATCCGTCATGGATTTTAGAGATGGATAGCAGCTAGGCTCTTTTAGAATCGGTTTCAAGATGAGTTTAATCTGTTGTTAGCATTCTTCTTTTGTAAGGATCTCCTACTAGGTAACAATCTAATGATTAAGGACAACTAAAAACTTATTGTGGCATGTTTCAATTGTTGATCCTTATGGGATTTGTGTGGAAAACAGACTGTAAGTCCGAGCTTATAAAAACAATAAAGACCCACATTGGTTTAGATGTGTTGAAAGAGTCAAGGGAAAAATAGGCATTGTTTATCAAAGTAAATCCAAAAATTAAAGCAAAGATGTTGAGTCATGCTTCTGGTGGCAAAGACATTGGCTGGTTTTAAAAGAAACCTCCCTGTTCTAAGATATATGTGAGTCATGTGACTTCTCTGTTTAGTAACATCGAACGCATCTCTTAAATGAATACCATCCATCCATTCACAAAATGGAAAAGCTAATGCCAACAATCTCAAAAAAACTTTAAAATCAGAGGGCATGTTCTACTGAATATGAAAGTCCAATTTGACTTACCTGCATTTATTTCATTCATTGCTCTCTTCACAAGAACATCAGGTTCTATATCTACAATAAGTGTTTGCACTATCTCATATCCATAGTTTGACATAGCCTGTAAACATAACAAACCAAGATTGAATCATACTGCATTCGAAATTCTTTTAATACTTGCTTCTTTTAAAACAAATATTAAGAACAAATCAAAGGCAACAAATTATAAAAATAAATAAAGATATAAATATTAATATTGTGTAATATATATGAAATATTTTTCAGTAACCAGTTGACAAAATAAATCAGTAATCAAACATTGAAATTATATTCCCAACCTTTTCAAGTTCCTCTTCTACAGCTTTAGCAACCTCACTCTTTTGCTCAAAGACATCATCTAAATTCATCTTTGGGACACTTGAACGGACAACTGTGAATTAAACATGGGAACAAGGTAATTAGCCTAAATCCTCTTTCATAATTTGGAATTTGATGTTCAGGGTTTCTCTTCTTCAATTGTCTGCTATAGAAGTAAGAAAACAGTCTATCAGATGATTCTATGATTAAAATGGTCCAGGCAGCACAGTAAAGTAAGATCATAGATATGAAAGCTTGTACTTCACAAAGTTAACCATGTATACCAGAAACAGCAATTCTATTACAGATATGGGTCAGAGATTTCATTTTTACAAGTAGCATTCTAAAATTCACTAAGCTATTTGACAACCATATCTGCACAAACTATTCATTTACAATTATACTCTGAATTTATTTTTTCAAACTTACCATCAAATACATAAGCCTGAATTTGGCCCCTTGTATCACTTAGCTTATAAAAAGCCTCACTGGCCTTTTCCACAAGTGCACGGTATTGAATCGAGGCCACCACAGTCACAAAAACATTATCCTGCAACAATTCGAAAAACAAATTACTCTCAAAATACAAACAAAATCCTTTCTGAAGAAGCTTCAACATTCTTATTAAAAAAATAAAAATAAATAAAGACCAAAATCAAACCCTACGCTTACCAAGATGTAAATAGGATAATTGTCATAAGCTCTTGGAAATATAAACCTACAATTGTGTTTTCTAAGTATTTTCATTTTTGTGGATCTCACAGTCGTTTGTTTATATTCCAGAAAAAATAAAAATTAAAAGAAATCTAGGGGATTTTCTTAACCTAAACATATACCTTGGTCTTTGTTTCAACACGGACATCCAGTTGTTGTACTCTTAAGGAAAGATGGCCACTGACTTGGGTTCCAAAAATCCAAGGCACACAGTGCAACCCTGGCTCCAGCACTTCTTGAAACCGTCCAAACCTCTCTGTCATGGCCACTGTTGCCTGATCCACTTGTAAGCAGCAACATAACTGACCCATTTTGTTATTCCTGCATTCAAACGAAACGAAACACATGTACAGAAATTCTAACCACACCATGAATCTGTGCATGTAAACATTCAGAACTCCAAATTAAAGGCCCAAAGCTTATTACCTAAACTGTCACTCGGGGGAATTTTCCACTGCTATGTAATATCTTACCCTGCAAGAACTTTGAATACAGAATTCCTATATATCTCTAATGTTTGAGGCTCAATCCAATATATAAGAATTCCTATATAACTTGTCCAAACGATACACTCGAGAATGGAATAATAATTAAAAATAGATCATATACTTCAGCTGCCCGTTTTTTCACGCCTGCCGCTGCAAACTGCGATTGATTACGAGGCGGCCCACAATGTGGCGGTCGTATTCATAAGAAATCAGGGACTTCTTCGTCGATGTTACGAGGCTCTTATCTGGATCAAACGCATTTAGTTTTAATCTATAGACCCGGGCCCTATCTGTCTACTTTGCAAGCAAGTCAATGGCTTTCCAAGATTAGGATATTAGGCAATTTCCTAGTTCCTGCGTATAGACGCATCTTCGGAAGGGCCTAGATTTGATGGCCGTCCGGCTGTATTCAAAGATTTTTTTAAATTTTTTGGTATCTTATGAAAGGGGTTTATAATTCAAATTTAGGGAGATTGTATCATACGAAAAAATATTTTTAAATTAAAATTTCAGAAAGGGTTTATAATTCAAATTTAGGGAGATTGTATCATACGAAAAAAGATTTTTAAAATAAAATTTCAGAAAGGTTGTATCTATAAATGGAAATTTGTTAGATAGATTGTTAAAAGTTATATATTAATAAAATATATATTTAATTATTTTAAAAAATATAATATATTTTCACATTAAAAAAAAAAAAAAAAAGAACACCAAAAACATGTCACTTGCACTCATGGCAAAGAAAGGGTGTTAGTTTCGTTGATGTGCTTTCATGTCACAAATATTGTCCTTACCCGTGAAGGTAGATGTGCCATATTTGTGTGAGACTAATCTTTGTCAAATTTACTATCTTTAGATAAATGTGTTTATAGGTGAATTTCCTCTTTGAAGAGAAAAAGTGCAATAGAAGTTTATATAATTGTGGTGAATGGCTTGTATTGGTTTATGGGTTGTAGGATATACATTGATATGGTATCAAGGAATGTTCAAAAGGCACTATATTTTAAAATCATATATGTATTGTTTAATGAAGTGGGAAAATTTATAAATATAAGAATATATTTAAATAAGGAAATAATGACTTGGTATAGTAATTTGGGCTCTCTAAAGTGTGTTAAAAAAGTTTGGTTAAATAGGGAAAAGTGGTCGTATCATTAAAGTCTTAATTTAAGGGTTGGGTGGCTTTATTCCAAGGAAAATAGCGAGGTTCAGTCATCTCACTATATTAGAGGTGGTATGTTGTGATGGTGACAACACCATTTTCATTTGGAACTTTTGAGTCACCATGAATCTTTATTTTATTGTTTAAATGCGTCATTCAAAGTTATCTATTGAGGAAATTACCTCAAGCTTTGGGAGGTGGAGAGGGTTTTAATATTTTAGAATACCAATGGAAAGGTTGAAAGAGGTGTCATTTTGGGCAACCATTGGAAGTAAAAACATGGAAAAGGATAAGTGATAGTTGCAAAAAGAAAGAGCTTGGAAGTTGGTTTTACCTACAATCTATGTGGAAGTTATCTTTGGGAAGATTCAACTTGTGACTTTTTCCTTGAGTAAGATCCATTGGACCAAGCCAAGGACTAGTAGATAGTTTCATTTAAGGTAATTTTTAATTTTGTTACGTTTCCATGACTATATGGTCTATGAGAATGTAGGTTGTGTATGTGTTTGATTAGTAAAGCATAAAACCATAAACCCTTGAGCAAAAGGGTGGGGAAATTGATATTAAATATACAACTTAAAAACATGAAACTTAGTTATAAGGCTTGAGTATGAGCCAATGATGCCAAATGGGGGTTTATGCAAATTAGTGTCAACATTAGGTTATTCAACTTCATATATTTGAATGCAAACCAACTTCTAGATAAATAAGTTCATGAATTAAAGGATTAAAAACCTTGGGCAACCATATAAATATATTTCCCAATTTGGAATAGCCATAGAGTTGACCATGCATGGAAAGATTTGCATGACCTTATAAATATAACTAGACTAGCCAGTGGAAATACTTTCTAGGTTATAGCCTATGTAGAAATTGATATTGAATATGTATCAATGAGAAATCTTAGTCTTGTTTGATTGAACAAAGCATTTGGATTATATTTAATGAACTAGAATTTGAAATCATCAAGCTAGGTTTTATGCTAATAGCTCAAGAATGTATTCCCAAAATTCTTGATATAGCTTTGTGAAAGACTAAAAAAGCAAATGCAATAGGATTCTTAAGAGAACCAATTACTTATTAAACTCTTTTGAGTGTTTTTAAAGGAAAGAAACATAAGAATTTACTACAATAAATAAATTGTATTAACATGAAGCATCCACAATGAAAACGTAAGAAGAATTTTGTATTATGTGAGGTACTTTCCCAAAAAACACTTTAGTGTCCTACTTAAACTATGTCCAATTAGTAATTCTAATGAGAAAGGAGAAATGAAAACCTAATCATTTGAAAGAGTTTAAAATGGGACCATGGATTATCTTTTTAGATAAGAAACAAGGAAATTGATTTATGCTAAATAAGGGAAATATTGGAGAAAACTAGAATAAAAGACCTAGTTAGATGTTTGACAAATAGAATCCCAACCTTGGAAAAAGAATAGGTGAAAAGGAAAGAACATGAGTGAATAGGGGACTATCATAGTTTAAAGATAACATTGCAATTATGTTAGAGATTGTTTAGGTGCAAATTCATCCTTCATGTAGAGAAACAAAAATAATATCTAGTACAATGATCATAATGCTTACAAAATAGCCACAAGAGAAGATGAAGTGAGGCATAAATATATGCTAAAAATATGGAAATTTTATTTAAGTATCAAGGAGGGTTAGAGAATGCAAACCAAATGAGGCTTCTTGAATTTTGTAGAACAAGGATAATGATATACCTATGATAAGAAAAATAATTGTGACTAGACATAGAAGCTTTCCAAGGTGGTTAAGCCACTATTTTAGCCTTTTAGCTTCAATAAGTGGTCAAATAGGAATATTGTGTTGACTTATCCTAATTTTTCCTAATACTAAGAGGGTTAGAGAAATGTGACAATATAGAAAATATGATATGTGAGAGATAAATTATATATTTAGCTATGAAAGGAAATAAGGAGGGTGAAAGTTCAAATATCAAATAGACTAGAAAAGTAGAATCTGTAAATAAATTTATAAATTAAATTTGTAAAACATTCTTTGAATTTTCTCCAAAGAGGAGGAGCCGAAGAATTTGAGAGAAGGGCCTTCTTTAAAGAATGCAATGGAAGATTGGGAATTAGGGCTTCTTTAGGAGAAGAATGAAGCTATAGCTAAAAGGTTCCAAAGCATTATAACTTAGAAATATGCATTTTAGTCTTTGATGTCTTTGAAAGAAGAAAATGTGTGTATGTGTGTGTGTGTGATTGAGAGAGAGATTGATTTAAAATGTTGCAAACCTTATTAATAATAAGGAGAACAAACCAACAAGTCATTTTTAAAAAGATAAATTTAAAAATTTAAAAAACTTGTTAGCAATAAGGAGAACAAATAACCCAAGAAGTAGTTTCAAAAATCCAAATGTAAATATTCACAAAAAATAAAATGAGGAGGATTTCACCATGAAAAAGTGAGGTCCTAGTAAAAATCCTTTTGTGTAGTTGATTGATTCCTCTCTGTACAAGATGATGGCTTGTAGTAGAATAGCAACTTCTATTAAGTACACCATGGAGAACATTAGCCACAAGAGAACTATTATTATTTTTGTCAATAAAAAACTAATTTAGCAAGTTATAAATAATAGCTTTTGAAATAAATAGGGAAGATTGTAAGAAAATTCAATAAGAAGTTGGAAATAAAATGGGAGAGTATATGAAGAAGAAGAGAATTATTACTCCTTGGGAATGTGTGAACTCTAGAAGCTATAAATAAATAAATAAGTGGTAAGGTTGTGCACTTTAAAATGATTGTATGAATTTAATTGTGTTGTGAATGTTTCTATAGTTATAAAGAAAACTTTCTGATTGTGGTAAAGTTTGGAATAACATAAACATAATGCATAAGATAAAAATATTAGAAACAAATTGAAATATAATAACAAACACAAGACTAGATAAAAAAACATAAAGGAAAACAAAAAATTGACATTTGGATCAATAAAAGGCTAAGGAAAATGGCTAAGTGAGTCCTAGGAAATGCACAAGATTGACCACTAAAATGAGTGCAATTTAGAGAGTGGAATTGTGAAGTACACAATTTCTAACTCTACACTTTGGTGCTCAACTACATATGATGAATATAGTTTTTAAACACTCTCTTGAATCAATATGGGTTAAAATTATAAGTGTGTATATATGTACTTTTAAATACTTGAATATTAATAGTATTATTATACTAGATTACTCATTGAGCTCCCATTAGACTCTAAAATTGATATCATGACAGTGAAAAAGTATACTTTTAAAAAATTGATGATTTATTATAAAAAATAAATGGGTTATGTCCAAGGGGTTGAGCTTAATTGGTTAAAACATTGAGTTCTCATTGTGAAGACCCAAGTTCAAATCCCAAAGGGACATCTTATGTGGAATTCTAAGTTGTGACTCTTGGTCTTCCATAGTTGGCTTCTAGTGTGGAGATGGTTTCTAAATAAGTGGATTTCTAAGTTGTGAATCTTGTTCTTCCATTGGTGGTTTCTAGTGTGGTTTCTCAAAAAGGACCTAAAATTAGTGTCATGGTTGTGCTCATAAGACCTTGTATTGGTCTCATATTGGTGCTCATATGAGAAAAATATGTGTAAACAATTAGCAATATAACAAAAATGGGTTACAATATGGATGTGTCAAGGAGACCAAATTAGTGACAAATAGAAAAAAATTCCATCTAGACCATATCAAAATAAAAAATCCAAAAAGGCTCTACTAATTACTATGTAACTACGATCACATGCTTAGTAGATATATATGAAGTAGAAAAGAGGTTCTAATAAATAAGTAATAGCAAGATATACATATAGCCACTAGAAAAATAGTATTGAACTATGAAAAAGCAATTATTCTCAGTAGCATCTTTTATTTTTTCTCTCATTACAAGCATCAAACTCAAAGGTTCCAATAAGAGGAGAAATATATCCTCTACTATCATTGTTATCAATGTTCTAATTGTTAGATGCATAGGACAACTAAGAGGGGGGGTGAATTAGTTGCATACTTTAAAACATCAAAAACCCTCATTAATATTTAGATCCACATTAGTTCTTAAACCCTTATCCACCATTAAACCTTTAACATGCATTAACAAAATGTAAACACGTAAAGAAGTAATGCAAACACATCAAACACATAAGAACACCAGATTTACGTGGAAAACCCAAGAAGGGAAAAACCACGGTGAGGATTAGCTCACTAATATAAGAATTGCAACACTGAATACAATAAGGCTCACTGCCTAGAAAGATAAAGAAAGGCTCACTATCGATGGCTCACTACCAAAGAACTCATTATCCAGAAGAAAGAAGAATAGAAGGGGTGGATCACTGCCAATTTGAATTGCTAATAATGCATCTCTCATATGTTGAAGGTACAGTTCCACTGAAGCACAAACAACTCATTAAATAGACTGAAATATAGGCACCTTTTGCTCATTATATTAGGAAGTCATGGGAATTAAGGCTCACACTCAAATAATCACACGATCACTTTCGAATCTTTCACATCACACACTCTCTACTCTTAATCCACACAACAATTCTTCTTGCATATATACCCTCTGCAACCTAAAACAATCTCAATTAGGTAGACCAAAAGGAAATGTATACACCTCAACTGTGCAACATCAAATAGGTAGGTACAAAACACTTCCACAATATAAAGAAGTGAAGCCAAACCATTCCACTACTTAATTGAGACCTAAATCTGTACAAACACACTCCTCAACACTTCCTCAAACAACAATTATCCTCCACAATTAGTGCTAGCACACTGGGTCGCCCAAACCTACACTAACACTAACAAGTGAAATAATACACACCTCTCAAGGTATAAAAACATATCGTGGACCACACAAAAACACTCAACAACATCCATACAACTCAAAATATTCTAGCATCATCAGAATATTCTACACTACTATAACCACCTGAAACTCAAGAACACCTTCATTATGTGCAACTAGACATATTGGCATAGACATCCAACACACCAGACAACTTTGTGGAGCACCACAACACCTAAAAGTTCAAGTTAAGGTAGATAAAAATATTATAAGCATGCTCCCAGATCCACAACACTAGAACCTTCACTACAGAGAAATAAGAGCAATCTCATTTCTCCTAGACACCCTATGTCATCAGATAGACATACTGCAGTATGATACATAGCCTAAAACTCTAGATATGAAACCTCTGAACACCTCTAATCATCATTTCCAAACCACATGAACATATCTTCATCCATGAAGAAATTCATAGCAAAACACTGAACACCACTCTGTCACAATGAACTCTCTTTTATTTAAATTTTCTCAAAATAACTTGGAAACCAAGTGATCCAACTTCCTCAACAACATTACTAACATCTCTGAAACACATCTACATCATCTACAATATGCATGTAACATGCCCGTTGATCTACCCAATAATTTTACTATGTTTTTAACCACAAGTGAAAAAACCATGATTCCATCACATAGCAATTAAATTTTTCTTTAAAAAAAAAAGATAACATGAAAAAATTATTCCAAATTTTTCCATTGCATTACATTGTAATATCATAATATTTCCAAAGTATTGATTTCATAATAAATAATCTCAAGTTAAATTTTCATGTTTACAATCTTCCATATAAATGGATATGAGAATACACACATAGCTCCTCTAAGCTTTACTAGCAATAGAAATACATATGGTCTAGGTAGTCCTCCTTCAAATATTGGCTACGAAATGATGAGGAGAAGAATCACTCAAGCACTTTTCTACCAACCACGGACTTACTGTGGTCCCCCATAGATCTACCTAACAGGTAAGATGGCCCTACCCTTCAACGAAGAGATTGGTTTGGTAACCCCATAATTTCCTTGGTCTTTTCAGAGCATTGTGAAGTGTCCTACATAACTATAAATTTCCCATACAGTTGCTACAACCTACATGTATGACAATCCCAAACCAACATGCATAACCAGATCACCATGAATTAACAGTGTAGCCAGTGGTAACCTACACTACTTTGGCCAAAGATTCATCACCCAGTTATTTCGAGTGAGAGTCATCCCGTTCACCATAATAAGTGCTCAATTTGTATTGACCACACATATTCTATGCATAGGCTATCCCCTTCATTGGATTATCCTAACCCCATGAATAACCTATATTCTTTTCACATTTACTAAGACATTTGAAATAAAGTAATTCAAACTAATTCATAATCCAACTTCGCAAACCCCTTCATAATTCAACTATAACTATATAAGCTTTAAGTTAACATAGGTTATCCCCTTTCCCATGGATCAGACAAACCGCAGGAATAACCTAATCAACCTTACAGTATTCATAATGTCACAACATCAAATGTCTCTATATTTCAAAAAGTTTAATCTCAACAATAAATGTCTCTTTTCAAGAGTATATCAACAATAAACAAATCCCATCAAAAGTATAATCTATTAAACAAATGACTTCAATAAAAAGTATAAAATTCAACAATAAATGACCTCAATCAAATGCATAAGCAACAATCAAATGATCAATCAGTTCACATAGGTTAATCCCAACCTATATGCCTCAACCAATAAACAAGTAAACATTCCAACCAAGTGGGTTATTCTCATCCTAGGGTTTCATTTGAAAGTAAAGTAACGATCAAGTGATCAATCAAGCATAGATTATCAATATGGTTTGCATGATGTTACATCCTATTGATGATGACATATCTATCATACCTGCATTACCATTGTATTGGCTAACCTCATTAACTGCAAGGGTTTACCTAGCATAAGATGCTAACAAATACAAGTTACCTCAACTCATCTATATAAACCACATTTCTCATTTCATCCTACGTGTGTCTAGTATAGACGTCCTATATATAGTGACCACAACTACGTATAGTATTGTAACATGTCAACTGTTCATTGAAGTAATTTTTCCTAAGTTTTCACTTTGCAAGTAAATAAACTATGTAACTTAACCATTGCCATAATTTATTTTTTAATTTTATAGAGAAAAAATGAACTTAGATGTCATAACAATAATCAACATTGATTCCATTCCAATATAATAATTCACATATTAAAATATTCAAAAGAATGTGTACAATGTACTTATATAGCTCAACCGAGCTTCAAAGCAATAGATATAGATGGTCCAAAAAACTCCTTCAAATCTTGGTCTACTATCGCCTGCTAAGGAGGAGAAGCATCAATCAAGTGCTTTTCTGCCAACCACAGACTCATATGTAGTCCCCCGCACATCTATCATATGATAGATGGCCATACCCTTCGACAAAGAGATTGGTGGAGTAACCCCATATGACAACCATTCTGAGCTTAGTGTTGTGTCCTAGATGAGAACTTGTAAACCCTACAATTTGGAACTAGCATGCACTGCAGGGATAGGATGTGTATACCTTGGAATTTATCCTACTCTAATATGCAAAATAACTAAGAAATGTAAAATGAGAAAATACCAAGGACACCTCAAGATTAGCCAAAAGAGTGATAAACAATAAGGAAAATGGACAAAATAAGACACAAACGATTTCACCTTCCTTGCTGTTGATTTCTCCTTGATTGGCCCTTGCTTGGAATGATTTGTGTGCTCCTTAGATGATATCTTGAGTGACTAAATGCAAGATTAAATGTGCAAAATGATTAAAAGAGATGGCTAAATGATGGCAAAGGATTGAGGATGTAAATTAGCAGCATGTAGTTATGAAAATTCAAAGTGTTGAAAATGCCCTTGAGGAGGGGGTATTTATAGGAGAATTTGAATTCTCTAGAGAATTCAACGGTCAAGATTGCTCCAACAAGGCCAAGATGAAGGGCTATGGTGGGTTGAGAACCCACAAGCCCTCACATCTTGACATGTGGAGGGTGAAGTGGACAAGGGGATATGAGGTGGAGGTGAGGTGTCAAGAAGGTACATGAGGTGGAGAAAGGACATGCACCTTGGGGAGTGAGGAGATTTCCTTAAAAAGGGGTTCCTTGTTCCTAAGTGGGAGTGAAAGGGACATTTGAGGAATTTTGGAATTCCTCAAAAATCTACATGGGAAAAGGAAAGGTGGTTGAGGACATAAATGTGAATTAAAAATTCACTTTCCTAGGATGATCTAGAGGATAAAAGGTGGGCTCCAAAAAGGTGGGACTTGGTCACATGTGGAGATTGTGACAAGTCCAAGGTTCTAGAAGCCTTGGAAGAATGAAATGTGAATTAAAAATTCACATAGGGAGGAGAGAGACATGGGATAAATAAATGAGAATTAAAAATTCTCATGGGAAGGAGAGTCAATATCCAAAAAGGAAAAATGGAAGAATTGACCAAAAAGTGGTGCTAGAAATAGCTAATGACCTT
Source organism: Sequoia sempervirens (assembly GCA_007258455.2). Lineage (NCBI taxonomy): Eukaryota > Viridiplantae > Streptophyta > Pinopsida > Cupressales > Cupressaceae > Sequoia > Sequoia sempervirens. The sequence continues at coordinate 28,816,268 of VDFB02047230.1, read as the reverse complement.
GGTTAAGGTTGTGCAAACATTGGATTAGGCTAATTAATGGAAGATTAGAGGCAAGTGGCAAATGTAGGAGGATGTGACATTAATCTCTGATTAAGAGAATGCACATCATAATCATGAATTAATTAAATTAATTCAGATTAGAGCAAGGTTATGGAGGATGTGACAAGGAGAGGGAAAGTGAGGAATTTTAAATTGGTTTTAAATCAAAAAGGGGAAAAATGACTAAATTAAATAAATTAGCGTATTTATTTAATTTAGAGAGGAATAAGGTGAAAGATAAAGTATTAATTATTAAATTAAATACTTCACCATTATGAGACAAAATGTATAATATTAAATTAATATTAATATGGTAGACGGAAAGGCAGTAAATTTAATCATATGGAAGTGATTAAATTTAGATGTCTACAGGATGAAATGGCAGCGGAGCCAAAGGCAATCACACTACTTTGGCCAAAGTGTTCTCACTTAGTACTTCGAGTGATAGTCATCCTACTCATCAACACTACTCAAGCTCGATTTGAATTTGGGCCACAATAATCTATGTAGGTATTTCCTCCAATAGGTAATCTCTAACCCCATAAATACCCTATCCCCTTTCCCACAAACTTAATAGTATTTCTACTCACAAAGCATAAATACAAGTTACCCTCCCTTCAATGGATAATCAAATCCCAGGTGTAACTTACAAGCTATTTAACTCAATCAAATAACTTAGCAATGTATAATCCATAAGCTATCCTTGTTTAATCATATCTAGTATAATAATACCTATGATAAAAAAATTCTCCTATTATGGAGTAATTACAAGTACTTTCACAGAAAAGCATAAAACAACTTTTTTTTCCTTTCCAAAGAAATTGCTATGTTTTCCTAATGCAAGTAATCTCAAGCAGTTCAAACAAAGCATTAAAAACTCAATCTTTCATAAATAAAGATAAATAAGAGAAGGTTGGATTCCCATGCTTGTGATACACTTAACCAATTGATTGACTTGATGCACAACTTTCCAACAACTTACTAGCTTCACTTATTCCTCTCAAAGAAATACTTCACTATGACTTCTTTCACAAGTTGATGATATGCTTTCACAAATAACACTCTCAAAAAATATAGCTTCTCACAAATACTCAAGGCTCTAAAAAAAATAGCAGAATGCAATTGCAGAATAATGCAGATTAGTGTGTCCCCAATGAGAGCATTAGCCTCTCTATTTATATAGAAAAATGATATTTTGTAGCCTACAGAAAAGGCATGGCAGTTGCCACATCTCTCCATGCAAGTCGAATCACAATACTCAACTAAAAGGTGGCAGCAAACTAAGTACAAACTTTGCATATAATGCTATAGGTCGACCCTTCTAATTGACAACAACAAAACACTTATTCAAAAGTGCACATGCTCACATGTGATGATAGTCGAATTGCAACCAAGATAGAATTCTATAGATTTAAGAGCATTCATAAGTTGGCACCAAGTATTCAACCACTTTTCCTTATCTCTTGGTGTGGTTTCACTCTTTGAAATAATCTACAGTTTACAAGCAACACTTAGACAAAGTCGACTTAGTCACAGTTTCAATGGGCAATAGATGAAAGATGAATCTCTCCTCAAAATAGCACTCAAAAAGGTTCTTTTGACCATTTCTTATCTTACCATACGTTCTTCGTATTATCATGCATCTTCACACTTTATACAACTCATAAATATTCCATTGCTTGGTATTATAGCGCCCAAGTTAGAGTAATTTGTTGTTAATAATTCAAAGTTGCATTTACAATAGTATTGTTTCCCAATTTTCACCTACAGGCTCAATCAGGTAGGATAAATCATGTGATAGATGTTTGAGAAGGCCAAATGGAACATTCACAATAGGGGAAAAAATCATACATCTGATGCTAGGTCACAGGGAACTCAGTCAGAGAGCCTGCCTTAGTCAAGTTCGGCATGAAAATCCTCTAAGGAGAGAGTCGCCAAGACCGTCATGATGTCTCGCCGACCAACAAGGGGCCTCGTTGAATGGAGGCATCATCGCCAACACGTCTTACTGATGGGGTGTGGTCTCGCCAAAAGGAGGCGGCGTCAGAAAAACAAGCGAGCTTCGTTGTAGGGTCTCACCGAAGTCAAAAGGTCTCCCCGACTCTAAAGGCTCTTGGCGCAGGAGTTGAGTTCGCTGAGATGTCTCGGTGATAAAGAAGAGTCTTCTCGACTGAAATGAACCTTTGCCAAAGCAAAGTTCCTTCGGAAAGATGTCTCACTGACTGCTTGTGGTCTCGCCGAAATAAAGGGGGGGCTCGATGTAATGAATGTCGTCGGTATAATAAGGTAAGGTCTCAGCGTAGGGTCTGGCCGATCAAGTGAAGTCAGAACGAAACGGAGTGCTCCTGGCATAGGTTGGTCATCTCGGGGAAATGTCTGGCCAATAGGCAAAGGTCTCAGCGACAGTATGGGGCTTAGCCAAGAGGTCTCACCGATGAGTAATGTCTCGCCGAAGGGAAGCAGCGTCACCGAAAGGAAGTGAGCTCGATAGAAAGTCTCATCGATAACGAGGAGTCACGCCGACATGCCTTGTGCCTTCGGTGTAATGCGAGAAGCTCAGTAGGAAGTCCCGCCGACACATGAGAGTCACCCCGATGGGATCCCAGTTCACCAAAAGGAAGGTCAAGTCACCAAGATGTCTCGGCGACTGGCAAAGGCCTCACCGAGAGGAATTGATATCGACATATGTCTCGCCGAGGGCTTAGTGTCTCACCGAAGGGATGTTTGAGCCCGGGGAAGTGGTTGAGCTTTGCCATAAGGTCTCGCCGAATGCAGAAGGTGCCCCTGACATATATGACATCGGCGTAACTCCCAGTCGTCGGAGCAATGTCTTGCCAACATGGTGTGGTCTTAGGGACGAAAGCGGATATCGGTATGACTATTGGACCTCGCTATGAAGTCTTCCCGACTTGCTAGAGTCTTGCCGAAAGAAATGTAGAACTCGGTGGAGTGGAATACATTCGAGGTGACATCAATAAGCTCCTGCTGACCATGAGGGGTGCATTCGGTATAGCATCTGGAGCTTGATGAGAGGCCCTGTCGATAGCTTAGAGTCTCACCGAATGAAATCTTTGAGCTCGGAGTCTCCCCGAAATGAAGGAGTTCACCAAAGAATGGAGATTTTGACATGATGTCTCAGCGAAGGAGTTGTGTCTTGCCGATGGTTTCAGGGATATCAGTATGACTTTTGAAGCTCAATAAGAACTCTCATCGACAGTTCCATGTTATGCCGATAGTTGCAGAGGGGCATAATCGCATCAGTGAGACACTTATAGTGTCTCACCGAGATGCAATTCTGACTAAACAAGCTTTTGACCATAGGGGAATCCATGTGGAATGTTCCTAGCCAATCAGAGAGAGCTAAGGGTGAATCGTTGGCAGCTTGACCAGTGCCAAGAAGATCAATAGAATGTGAATTGACATAGATTTGCTCTGAAGTCAGAAGCATTCAAGGCAGCTCGGCCAAAGAGGTTCAAGGAGGACACGAGGAACATAAGTAAATGCGTTTGGTAGCTACAAAAGATCTAAAGGTTTCTCTAGGGAATGACTCTTCACCGACATGGACAGCAGGGATGCAATCAAACACAACATTAACTCCACTAAAAGATCTAAGGATATTTTTTTTCTGAAGTCAGCTATATTTTGTAAGCCCTAAGGGGCCGAAATATTTTTATATATAAGGCATTTTTTTCCCTTTTGTAGGGAGTTCGAATAATGCATTAAAAAAGAATTAGTAATTTTTAGCAATCCTTTCTCATATGATGTATGCTTTGTAACTCAACTGGAATCTGAAATACAACACAAAGTTTACCTTGGAAGCTACTGTTAATATTTGTATTATTCTCATTTATGTATTTTAGATTATGCAAGTTCTCAACCGTGTAATTATAAATCTGTATTCATACATTAAAGCTGTGAAATTCATCTTTCCTTCTTAAGATATGTATGTAGATCAAGCCTTTTAAGAATTATGCATAAGTCTAAAGGGGTTATGTTGGGTAAATGAAATATTGACCATTAGCTTCTTAGTGTATGTTCATTTTGTTTTAATTTCATGATTTCTTATCAATTCGGTGTATCACCATAGGTTTAGTTTCATTTATATGTACTCCTTCTCCTTTTACCCTTATAGAATTGATAGTTTAGGTGATACCCAAAGGAAGCCAGCCTTCTCTAGAGGTTCATTTCAGCCTTAGGTGACCCACAGCCTCGAAATGAACCCATGTTTCTCTAGAAAGCTTAGTCTTCATAACTTTGCATAGGGTGCAATTTTTAGAGGTAACAGTTTTGGCACGCCCGGTGGGACCAGTTCCACATTATGCTATTGGTTTAGTATGCAACCAACGAGTTCCAGGCTTTACATAAGTCATTTGTGCATACTTGGCGACTCCGTAGAGAGAAAGAACTTCAGAATCAACGCCTTCTACAGTTTATGAGAAGAGTTCAGACAAGGAGCAGCTTGTTCCCTTTTGAATATTTGCAGCTTTCACCACCAAGAAGACAAGGCAGAGCAACAGAAAGGCCAGGGACAACATCTGTTTATTCCAAAAGAGCCAAATCTACTCCTCCATCTGTGTGATCACACATTGCTGTCCCATCTTTGGTTTCCTCTAGAGTGCAAGTAAATCCACCTCAGCCACCTCTAATGGCCACTCCAAGGAATCAACCCTTTGTTGCTTTTAATGGAGGGAGCCCCTTGAATTTGGCACAACACAATGACATTCCAATGACATCCTTGAAGAGTCTGCCAACTTTCACGGGAGAAGATCAGACTACCTCGGTTGAACACATGTGAGATGTGGCTTTGTTATGTGGAGTCCATCACATAACTCAAGAGGATGTTGCTGTGAGATTATTGGCTGCTTCACTGAAAGGAAGAGCTGTACAATGGTATAGGGGCTTAGCAGTTGGTTCAATTGCAACTTGGGACGAATTTGGAGACAAGCTGCATAAACAATTTTAGGATAGGTCTGATAATTTGTCCTTGTTGGAACAATTGACTACGATTAAGAGGGCCCCTCAGGTGCAGATGAATGACTTCAATTTCAGATTTCAAAGAACCTAGGATAGAATCCCTGCAACGGTGAGGCCTTCACCTGAGTATGCCTTCCTGTATTATCTTAGAGCTATAAACAACGATATTTCAGTTATGATACAATCAATGGGGGGTGTTTCTCTACTAGACGCATTTGAAGTAGCAATCAAAGCTGAAAAAAGCCTAATACAGGCTGGTAAACTTGCTCCTAGGCCACCAATGCCTATATTTCCAGAGATTCATGCAAATATCCCTTTGTAGATACCACCTTTTGCACCCCTGCCACCTGTTCCAGCTGCTGCAACACAAGAAAATGCTGTTCCAAGTTCTTCAAATGAGTTGCAAGAAATCAAAAGTCTATTGTAGACTTTTGGTAATAAGCTTGTAAACTTGGAGAAACAACAATCGTATAGTAGGCCTTATCAACAACAGAGTTCAGGTCAGCAACAAGCATATCAAGGTAATAGACAAGCTTACCAAGATAATTACCAGGGCCCAAGGCAGAATGTGAACACAAGACCTTTTTAGGCTTATGCTCCAACACCTGTTAGTACAGTCAAGGATCTAATCTCGATTGAAAATAACTTAGCAGTAGATTATGAGTGGTGTTACCCCTGTAACCAACCTCACAATCAAGCTAATTGTTCAAATGGACTCATCAATCAAGCATTGATGGTACAAAATGCATCAAGCTCACAACAGCATGCACTTAATGAGTCATCTCCACAACACCAAGATCAGTTTGCAAATGATGCTACCCTACTCAACTGGCAAGGTGAAGAATTTTGTGGATTAAATGTAGATAATTCCTCAATCGTAGCTAACACCAGGGCAATGAAAAGAGATTTTGAGCTTGATCAAGTAGCTGACAAAGGAAAGGCAGCAGCTGTAGGACCAGCTACATCTCAATTGACTAATTGACTCCAAGATACCATGCAAGCTGATCGCAAAGAAATCAGCCACTCCAAGATAAGGAGCAGCCACGCTTGCAAGCTGATCATGTTGGCGTAAAGGTACATCATAAGGTAAACCCAACAGCACCCTTTAACATTCTTGATAGTATGAAAAGGACAAATGTAACGATGTCTATGTGGGATTCATTAGTCATCCCAGGTCAAAAGGATATGTTACAGTCAGCCTTGACAAGTTTGAAAATGTCTGATGAATTTGAGTCTCCAATAGGTCAAGTTAGGACTATTTTGACAAATAATCCCCAAGAAAATGATAAACAGCCCAACAAAGAGGCAAGAAAAGAAGTCAAACCACCTCCCTTTTACGTGTCAGTGATCATTGGTGATAAGCTAGTCCATAACTGTATGGTAGACAGTGGAGCTAGTAGCTCTGTGATGCCAAAGCAGATTGCTGACAAGCTTGGGCTAAAGTATCAGCCTTTAGAGAAAGTAGTAATCCAATTGGATGGTACCTCCGTTAATACACTGGGCATCATTAAAGATTTGAGTCTTACCCTTCATGCTTGTCCTAATTTTTTAGTTCCCCAAGACATATGTGTCATAGACCTTCCACCTTTCTTTTCTTTGTGCCTCTCAAGAGACTTTACAGCCAAGATAGGTGGTTATGTGTTAGCTGATTGGTCACATATGCTATTTAGAACAAGATATGGAACCAAGGTTACCATTAAATCTGAAAGATTGGCTAAGGATCACATTGAGCCATATAACCCAAGTCCCATCAATGCTGCTTCTGTTGCTACAGACACAAATTGTGTCATTTTCACTGACAGTGAGCTGGCTGCTACTCAAGAACTTCAAACAGAAGTTGTTCCTGATGTGTTTCTACATGAATGGGCAGTTGAAAATGTGTTGGACAGTTCTGAAGACCTCATTCGAGATGTTGGTATGGGTAACTATGTCATACTTGAGCCTGACGCAGAGATTCCAAACCTTGAAAAGGATTCAGGTCAGCTACTGCAACATCAAGGTGGACTTTGGGAAATGTTCTTTGATGGTTCCAGAAGCAAGAATGGAGCAGGTGGAGGTGCAATGTTGATTTCTCCACAGGGTGATAAGTATTTTTCAGCTTTTCATTTTGCTTTTGCATGTTCTAATAATACTGCTGAGTATGAGGGCCTTGTTCAAGGTCTTGAGTGGGCAAGGAAGAGAGGAATAACCCACTTGAAAATTCATGGGGACAGTGAATTAATTGTCAATCAAATAAGAGGCCTAAATGTTGCTAAAAATGACACACTAAAGTCTTATAGAAATAGAGTGTGAAATATGCTTGAGGATTTTGATGCCTTTAACTTAGTGTCTATTCCGAGGAACCAAAACAAACATGCTGATAGGCTTGCGACCATTGGAGCACAGTTTGATATTCCAGGTGACATTAGAAAAGAGAAAGTACAACAATATGTGAAAGTTGTGGTCAGGCCATCAATTCCTGATAACAACATTCACTGGCAAGTTTTTGACAGTGATGAACATATTCTATCTTTTTTGCTCAAAGAGGATTAGTTCTCCATGGTGAATCAAGCAAAACTTAAGCAGCAGTATGATGATCAAGTCATACAGCTGAAGACAAATAAATTACCCAAGGGTCTTGTCACCTTAGAGTCAATTTTCAGTACTGATGATCAGCTTAAAAAGGGTAAAGCTGGCTTGCAAATTAGACAAGAGAATTATGAAGAACTAGAGATTTTCAAAGGTAAACTCCTTAAGATAGGAAAAATTTGTTCACATGAAGATAAACAATCTTTTGTTGCCTTATGCCAATAATTTCATGATGTCTTTGCTTGGGAATACTCAGATTTGAAAGGGTTTGATCCCCATATTGCTCAGCACACAATTGAGTTAGAACCTAATGCTAAGCTAGTAAGGCAGAAACAAAGGCACTTAAATCCTAAGCTTGAGCCTTTAATGATTAAAGAGCTGACCAAACTAGTTGAGGGGGGTATCATCTTTCCTATTAAGCATACTTCATGGGTTTCTAACCTTGTACCGGTTAGGAAGAAGAATGGTGAAATAAGAATTTGTGTAGACTTTAGGGATCTTAACCGAGCATCTTTGAATGATCATTACCCACTGCCCTCCATAGAACAAATCTTACAAGTAGTTGCCGGTTCTGAAAGATTTTCCTTGTTAGATGGTTTTTTGGGCTATAATCAAGTGCTGGTTAAAGAGGAAGATCAATTCAAAACTGCTTTTACAACTAAGTGGGGCACCATGGCATACAAAAGGATGCCTTTTGGTTTATCTAATGCTGGTGCCACGTTTCAGAGGGCCATGAACATGGCGTTTCAAAGTTTGATCAATAAGATTATGCTGATTTATTTAGATGACATTACTGTTTATTCTAAGAACGCTGATGAACATTTGTCACACCTTAAGAAAGTTTTTGAAAAATGCAGAGAGTTTGGTATATCTCTCAATCCTACAAAAAATATTTTTGCAGTTCATGAAGGTAAACTGTTAGGCCATATAGTATCAAAGGATGAAATTACTATTGACCCTGAAAGAGTTAAAGCCATACTTGAGTTGCCATTACCCAGTCACAAGAAGGGTCTGCAGGGCTTTTTGGGGTGAATCAACTTTCTGAGAAGGTTCATCCCAGATGTTGTAAATCTGTTACAACCTTTGATAACTTTGTTAAAGAAGAATGCAGTTTTCAGTTGGACTGGAGAAGCAAAACACAGTTTTGAAGAAATCAAGGAAGCTTTAGCATTAGCTCCAACACTGGTAAATCCAGATTTCTCTAAAGACTTCTTTTTGTATGCTTTTGGCAGCACTGGTTCAATCTTTGCAATGCTGGTTCAAAAAAATAATGATAATTTAGAACAACCCATAGCTTTCTTTAGCCAAGTACTTGCTGATTATGAAGAGATGTATACTTTTGTTGAGAAAAATGTTCTCGCTGTGATCAGAAGCCTGAAGAAGTTTAAGCCTCTAGTTTCAAACAATAAAATTCATATTCTGGTTGCACACTCAAGTGTGAAGGAATTTTTGTTGAATAAAGATCTGAATGAAAATGGGGTAGGGTGGATCACTAAGGTTATGGAATATGATGTGGATATCAAGATTACCAAACTGATTAGAGGTAAAGGTCTCTGTGAATAGCTTGCTATAGGGTCAAGTAGTGAAAATGAATTAGGAAAGGATGCTATGTTTGCTAATACAAATGAGTCTCAGGATGCTCAAGACGATGTGCCCGTGGCAACAATTAATTGGGTTCAAGACATGACCCAATTTTTACAAACTGGTGAGTGTCCATTAGGTTTGAACAGATCCAAAAGAAGATATTTCAGACTGCAGTCCATACCATACGTGCTAGTAAATAATGTTCTTTTTAAAAAGGATCTAAATGGTGTTCTGTTAAGATGTATTCACAGTGATCAGATTGAAAAGGTACTTCATGAGTTTCATGATGGAGCTGCAGGGGGTCATTTTGCTCCAAGGACAACTGCTTGGAAAATCATGAGAGCTGGTTACTACTGGCCCAACTTATTTAAAGATGCATATGCTTGGTCAAGAAAGTGTATCAAATGTGCCTTGTTTGTAGGAAAAGAAAAGCTTCCTGCTATGCCTCTACATCCAATTCAAGTGGAACAACCCTTCATGAGATGGGGGATTGACTTTATTGGGCCAATTAATCCACCATCCAGTACTGGTCACAAGTGGGTGCCGATTGCTACAGACCATTTCACACGATGGACAGATGCAACAACTTTAAAGGAAGCAAAAGAGTCTTCAGTTTTGAGCTTCTATGAGGATATAGTCACCAGATTTGGAGTTCCTGACTCTATCATATCTGATAATGCTCTGGCATTTGTAGGTCTAAGAGTAACTGATTGGGCTGTTAAACATGGAATTCATTTGAATACATCCTCAAATTATTACCCTCAGGGTAATGGTTTAGCTGAAAGCACAAATAAGAATCTCGTTAGGATTATCAAAAGAATAGTGGAGGATAATCAAAGGACCTGGCACATTAAATTAAAGTATGCACTTTGGGCAGACAGAGTGACTCCTAAGAGGTCTATGGGTAATTCACCATACATGTTGGTTTACGGCAAAGAGGCAAGACTGCCTTTGTCTGTAGAGCTTCCAGCTCTTGACATTGTTCACTAGTTGGAGATGCTTGAGGAACAGGACCCAATGTCCGTGAGATATGCAGAGCTCATGGAGCTCCAGGAAGCGAGAGACAAAGCAATGAAAGCTTTGGAGTATCATCAGCTCCAAACAAAGAAGACATTTGACAAGAAGGCTACAGAAAAATTTTTCAAGGTGGGAGATCTCGTGCTAAAATGGGATGTTCTAAAAAGTAGGTCAGGCCATCACACCAAGTTTGACAACATGTGGATAGGTCAGTTTATTATTAAACACTGCAAATAACACAATGCTTATCAACTGACCACAATAGAAGGTGAAGTACTTCCTATCCCAGTCAATGGGATACACCTCAAGCCTTATTTTCAAGTCTGACGAGTTCCTCTATTGTACATATTAGGTTAGGTTTTATGTTTTCCATATGTGCTGTTCCAGCACAGTATATGGTTTCTTTTCATTTTTCTCCTATTTTGTCGTTTTGGCAACCTGTTGTGTTCTATGAGTCTCAAGCGAATTGTAGCCATGTACGAAGTTACCCTGGGTCTATTTCTGAGGCTTCCTAATGAATCCATGCCCAATGGACAAGTTTTGGCTACTAGTTTCTATGTTTAGTAGGCAAACATCCAGCTGAGGTCGCCAGAAATGTTGCCCAATTTTCACCTATGGGCTCAATCAGGTAGGATAAATCATGTGATAGATGTTCGAGAAGGCCAAATGGAACATTCGCAACAGGGGAAAAAATCATACATTTGATGCTAGGTCACAGGGAACTCAGTCGGAGAGCCTGCCTTAGTCAAGTTCGACATGAAAATCCTCTAAGGAGAGAGTCACCAAGACCATCATGATGTCTCACCAACCAACAAGGGGCCTCGCTGAATGGAGGCATCATCACCAACACGTCTTATCGATGGGGTGTGGTCTCGCCGAAAGGAGGCGGCGTCGGCAAAACAAGCGAGCTTCACTGTAGGGTCTCACCGAAGTCAAAAGGTCTCCCCGACTCTAAAGGCTCTCAGCGTAGGAGTTGAGTTTGCTGAGATGTCTCGGCAATAAATAAGAGTCTTCCCGACTGAAATGAACCTTCGCCAAAGCAAAGCACCTTCGGCAAGATGTCTCACCGACTGCTTGTGGTCTCTCCGAAACAAAGGGGGGATCGATGTAATGAATGTCGTCAGTATAATAAGGTAAGGTCTCAGTGTAGGGTCTGGCCGATCAAGCGAAGTCACACCAAAACAGAGTGCTCCCAGCGTAGGATGGTCATCTCAGGGAAATGTCTGGCCGACAGGCTAGGGTCTCGGCGATAGTATGGGGCTTAGCTAAGAGGTCTCACTGACAAGTAATGTCTCGTTGAAGGGAAGCAGTGTCGCCGAAAGGAAGTGAGCTCGGCAGAAAGTCTCATCGATAACAAGGAGTCACGCCGACATGCCTTGTGCCTTCAGTGTAATGCGAGAAGCTCGGTAGGAAGTCCCACCGACACATGAGTCACCCTGACGGGACCCCAGTTCGCCAAAAGGAAGGTCAAGTCGCCAAGATGTCTCGGCGACTGGCAAAGGCCTCACCGAGAGGAATTGATATCAGCATATGTCTCGCCGAGGGCTTAGTGTCTCACTGAAGGGATGTTTGAGCCCGGGGAAATGGTTGAGCTTCACCATAAGGTCTCACCGAATGCAGAAGGTCCCCCTAACATATATGACATCGGCGTAACTCCCAGTCGTCGGAGCAATGTCTTGTCGACATGGTGTGGTCTTAGTGACGAAAGCGGATATTGGTATGACTATTGGACCTCGCTATGAAGTCTTCCCGACTTGCCAGAGTCTTGCCGAAAGAAATGTAGAGCTTGGTGGAGTGGAATACGTTCGGGGTGACATCAATAAGGTCCTGCCGACCATGAGGGGTGCATTCGGTATAGCATCTAGAGCTCGATGAGAGGCCCCACCGATAGCTTAGAGTCTCACCGAATGAAATCTTTGAGCTCGGAGTCTCCCCGAAATGAAGGAGTTCGCCAAAGAATGGAGATTTTGACATGATGTCTCAGCGAAGGAGTTGTGTCTTGTCGATGGTTTCAGGGATATTGGTATGACTTTTGAAGCTTGATAAGAACTCTCATCGACAGTTCCATGTTATGCCGATAGCTACAGAGGAGTATAATCGCATCGGTGAGACACTTACAGTGTCTCGCCGAGATGCAATTCTGACTGAAAAAGCTTTTGATCGTAGGGGAATCCATGTAGAATGTGCCCAGCCAATCAGAGAGAGCTACAGGTGAATCATTGGCAGCTTGACCAGTGCCAAGAAGATCAACAGAATGTGAATCGACATGGATCTGCTCTGAAGTCAGAAGCATTCAAGGTAGCTCGACCGAAGAGGTTCAAGGAGGACACGAGGAACATAAGTAAATGTGTTTGGTAGCTACAAAAGATCTAAAGGCTTCTTCGAGGAATGACTCTTCACCAACATGGACAGCAGGGATGCAATCAAACACAACATTAACTCCATTAAAATATCTAAGGATATTTTTTTTTTCTGGAGTCAGATATATTTTGTAAGCCCTAAGGGGCCGAAATCTTTTTATATATAAGGCATTTTTTGCCTTTTTGTAGGGAGTTCGAATAATGCATTAAAAAAGAGTTAGTGATTTTTAGCAATCCTTTCTCATCTGATGTATGCTTTGTAACTCAACTGGAATTTGAAATACAACACAGAGTTTACCTTGGAAGCTACTGTTAATGTTTGTATTATTCTCATTTCTGTATTTTAGATTATGCAAGTTCTTAACCGTGTAATTATAAATCTGTATTCATACCTTAAAGCTGTGAAATTCATCTTTCCTTCTTAAGATATGTATGTAGATCAAGCCTTTTAAGAATTACGCATAAGTCTAAAGGGGTTATGTTGGGTAAATGAAATATTGACCATTAGCTTCTCAGTGTATGTTCATCTTGTTTTAATTTCATGATTTCTTATCAATTTGGTGTATCACCATAGGTTTAGTTTCATTTATATGTACTCCTTCTCCTTTTACCCTTATAGAATTGATAGTTTAGGTGATACCCAAAGGAAGCCGGCCTTCTCCAAAGGTTCATTTCAGCCTTAGGTGACCCACAGCCTCAAAATGATCCCATGTTTCTCTAGAAAGCTTAGTCTTCATAACTTTGCATAGGGTGCAATTTTTAGAGGCAACAAGTATCGACTTATGGTTTTATCCCATATCAACCTTATTGTTGCGCGATACTTAGCATGCAGCTTAGCCTTTATTCAATGTCAATATATGCTATATTTAGCCTATGTTCATATATATAAATCAGCCTAAGTTCATGTATATATAAATCACCCTCAAAGCATCACACACACACACACATATATGTATATATACATATATGTATGTATGTCTATAAATAACATTAATGCTATATCACATATGTATATATCTGCTAATATATATATATCCCATGTCAATCAAGTATGTATACATTCGATATATAAATGAATACGAACAAGTTGACATTCACATAATAATAATAATATTGATTGAATATATATATTCCTCTATGTACATGTGTACGCATGTATACATATGTTGATACATCTGTATGGACATTTCCATTTGTCAAACATACGTATGTTTCAACACATGTATACATATGGATATATGTATATATCTTCTATATATATACACATCTGATAACACAATCAAGTACATACAAAATTACTATTGTGTTGATATGGAATAGACGTGTGGTGTATTAATACATATACACATTCATGTCGTATTTTCCATTCGATAGTTCCATGCTCATAAACAACCCATTCATAAGTGTGCATAGATAGATCTACCTATGTACTCCCATGTACGTGTTCCTTCATGTGTATGGTCTATCATTGAAATGCATATGTATACATATACATACATCCCACATGTGTTCACCTCATCAATACAAGCATAGTAATATACAAAGAACTCATAAGCTCTAATCATAGAAACATCATCCAAGAATGCAATCAATAGTAATTATGCCCCTTAGTAATGCAAACACTCATACTAAGGATGACTTACCAATTCCCAACATAACAAATTGACTCAACCATTCTATTGTGAGTGTGTGTGTATAAGATCAGTTAGGTTATGTTACATGTTACTTGACCAAGATCTTCTCCTGAGTGATACTTCCCCTTGCACCTGGAGGATTGAACATATACCTGCATCAAACTAACACATTCCCACGATAGTCAACTGTTGAACAAAATATGCATTACACACAACATTTCTCCAAAGTTGGAATATCTAATTCAATAACCATCTATTTCACATATATGCATTTCTTCACATATCATTAAATGAAATAGCATTCATTCATAATCCATTGATAACAAATTGCAAACACAATTTATTCTCATTCATAATTCTAATTACATTCACATTTACCCTACATAGTAATAGTAAATAGTAAATACACAATTGGGGTGTAACATACTCCCCCCCTTGTGAATCATCGTCCCTGATGATTTTAATGTAGCAACATAAACTAATCACACAAACAACTTATTGTTTTCAAGTATTTTCAAATGCATTAAAAACATGTCAAAATTTTTGTTTTATCTCAGCATAGTCTTCCCAAGTGGCAGAGTCTTCTGCATATTGGTCCCACTGGACTTTGCAATGCAGAACTTCCCTATTACGCAAGCAAAGCTTACGTGTTCCGAGCACCTTGACGGGCTCAAGTGTTACCTCTCTAGGGTCTTGTACTTGTAAAGCATTCCAATCAATCACACGATTATCACCTGGTATATACTTCTTTAGGTATGACACATGAAATATGTTATGCATCTTGGCAAGTGCCGGTGGCAACGCAATTCAGTAAGCTACCAGATTCACTTCCTCAAGAATCTCGAAAGGTCCTACATAGCGCAGGGCTAATTTGGAAGACTTCCCAAATTTAATGGAACTTTGTGAGGTTTCACTCTCAACAACACCTTGTCACCTATAGCAAAATTTCGGGGCACTCTCTTAGCATTAGCATAGCTTTTCTGTCTATCATTAGCTTCAACCAACCTTTGCTTAACAATTCTAACTTTCTCTTCCATTTCAGCCAACATTTTTGGCTGAAGAATTACTCTATCCTCAAGTTTATCCCAACTTATAGGAGTTTGACACTTTTGACCATATAACACTTTGAAAGGAGCCATCTTTATTGCAGAATGATAAGAATTGTTGTAAGCAAATTCCACTAAAGGAAAGTAGTCTTCCCACTTGTACTATTGATCCATGCAATACATTCTAAGTAGGTATTACAATACTTGATTCACCCTTTTAGTTTTTCCATCCATTTCTAGATGATATGCTGAGCTAATATTCAATTGAGTCCTTAGTGTAGTAAATAAGGTTTTCCAAAACCTTGAAGTGACTCGTGCATCCCTACTGAGATAATCTTCTCAGGAATCTCATGCAACCTAAACACTTCTTGCACAAATTTCCTTGCTATAACAGGTGCTCCATCAGTTAGATTCCCAGGTATAAAATGTGCCACTTTGATAAGCTTATCCACAACCACAAGAATGGCATTGTGCTTATTCCTTGACATAGGCAATCCTTGCACAAAGTCCATGCTTATGACTTGCCACTTTCTCTCTGGAATATTATGTGGGTATAACAAGCCTGCACAATGATGATGCTCCACTTTCACCCTTTGAAATTCAAGACACCTAGCCACAAATCTAGCAACATCTCATTTCATCCCCTTCCAAAAATATAACGGCTTAACATCTTCCCACATTTTTGTCACATTAGGGTGTCTAGAGTACAGTGCTTCATAAACTTCTTTCCATACCAGATTTCTTAACTCTTATGGTCAGGTAATACATTCTCCCCTTGTACCTAAGTATATCATTAGGTTCAAAATGAAAACCTTCATACCTAGCATCATGCGGATTGCTAGTGAGCACTTTCTTGACTTGCAAAAAGTACTCTTCCTCTTTGCATTTCTTTAATACTTGTACTTTAAAGTCAGTTTGAATTATCACTATTGAAGAAATATGATGTCTTTGACTCAAGGCATGGACAACCCAATTCTCTTTTCCTTTAATATAATTGATATTAAAGTCATAATCTGATATTAACTCCAACCATATTCTCTGTCTAGCATTGAGATTAGGTTGAGTGAATAAATACTTCAACCCATGATGACCAACTTTCATCTCAAAGGGTTTCCCTAACAAGTAATGCCTCCACATTTGCTATGCGTGAACCAATAATGCTAACTTTAAATCATGCGACGCATAATTTTTCTTATAAGGTTTCATCTTCCTTGATTCATAATCAATCACTTTCCCTTATTGCATTAACACACCTCCTAAGCCTTCTCCTAATGCATCTGTGATAACAATAAAGTCACCCTCAAGATCTGGTAATTTCAAAATCAGTGCAGTAGTCAATTTCTCTTTGTGTAAGTCAAAGGCTACTTGGAACTTCTCTATCCACTCAAACTTCTTCCCTTTCTTTTGCAAAGAAGTAATCAAAAAGGCTATCTTGGAGAAGTTTGCAACAGACTTTCTATAGTATCCCGCCAGACCCATAAAACTTCTTACCTCCGAGACATTCTTGGGTACTGGCCATTCTAGCACTACCTTGATCTTAGCTGGATCTACTGAGATTCCATCCATTGAGATCACATGTCCAAGATAATATACTCTCTTCTTAAAGAAGGTGCACTTAGAAATTTTTCCATACAACTTATGTTCTTTAAGTCATTCAAGGAAAACCAAGACAAACTTATCTATGTAGTCTCTAAATACACTATTCATAAGGTTCATAAATGCTACCGGTGCATTTGTCAAATCAAAGGGTAGAACTGTAAACTCATAGTGTCCATATCTAGTTCTAAATACAATCTTAAAGATGTCTTCATCCTTAATTCTCAACTGGTGGTATCAAAATCTCAGATCTATCTTAGAAAATACGGCAGCTGCCCTCATTTGATCAAATAGATCATCAATTGCTTGGTAATGGATACTTGTTCTTTACCATAGCTTTTTTAAGCATGAGATAATCTATGCACAAATGGAAAGTACCATCCTTCTTTTTCACAAATATTACCAGTGCTCCCCAAGGTCAAACACTTGGTCTTATCAACCCCTTAGAAAACAATTCATCTAGTTGTGCTTTAAGCTCCATTAGCTCTGTAGTTGTCATTCTATAAGGTACCTTGGAAACAGGTTTGGATCCTAGAACTATATCAATAGAAAAGTCAAATATCCTTTTTGGTGGCAGTCCAGGTAATTCATTTGGAAACACATCTGAAAAATTTCGTAGTATAGGATAGCTCTCCATATTTGACATTCCAGTTTCCTCCATTTCACCATCTTCCATCTCTTGGAAGCTCTGTGGTTCCAAGATATCAAGGTTCTCTTCAAGCTTTTCCATCTTGATTGCAAAGATTTTGCATCCTTTCTTCTTAGCCCTTAACAATTGTATTGCAAAGATTTGATGAATCTTGACCTCCCTAGGTATTCCTTGTAACACCACTTGGTTACCAAGATCATCTAAGCATCCTATAGTTTTGGCATGAAAATCTACCTTGGCCCTATGTCTCCATAACCAATTCATGCCTAGGATAACATCATAGGATCCTAAAGGTGAGACATATAGGTTCACCTCTGTAGAGAAACAAGGTAGCTCTATCCTAGCTTCGAACAAACATTGTTCCACCATTGCTCTTGTCTAGTTTGCATACTCTACATCCCAAGACTTTGCCATGTAACCAACCTTTCTAGATATTTACTTAGCTACTTTGGGTTAAATGAAATTTTTAGCTGCACCAGTATCTATAAGTATGGAAATGGGCAAGCCAAACAAAATACCCGAAGTCTCTATTGGAGTCACTTGATACTTCGCCTGGTGATCATCCACAACTGCATGAATCTTTTTTTGGAACATCGATTTATGGGTAGGTAGTGGATTACCATAAGGTCATGACCCGAAAGACCTATTGGGATATTCTCTAGCAAAGTGATCTCCTCCACATGTAAAACATCTAGTAGTCAGTCCTTTCTTCCTTGCAGATTCTCCATATTTACTAGTGTTTCCACAAACATTGTTGGTATTCCCATCATTGGAACCATTCCTCTTGTGTTCCCTTCTTGACTCTTTTCCACTATTATGTGATCCTTTTTCTGCTTACTTTGGCACATTTTGCATAACTTCCACCTTCTTTGGAGTTTGTTTATCCTGAGTGTTGGTGATTTTTCCAGCTAACCTTTGGAATCTTCTAAGGGGATGCCAACCTCTATGTTCAAAAATCACCAAGGACTAGTGGCCAACTAATGGGTAAAGACTTTCAGGCTTTCACCCCTACTCTTTAGGCTCTATGGGACCAAGGAGGGTATTCCTTTTTGTGTTCATTTGATCTCTTCATTCCTCAAGAACACTTCAACACAAATTTGTTCCTACTAAATGCAAATAGATGTTATTTACTGAAGGCTTGGCAGACCTTTAAGTAAGTAACCACCTAATGCTAGGAAACGAATAACTCTTTATAACACATACATCATGATTGAAAGATTTAATGATTTAAGAATGTTTCTAAGATGCACTGAGCTGCAAGATAAATTAGTGCCTAATTTTGGGCCATGGAGTCAAACACATAAGATGAATTCATCAACAAATTAAACTCAACCAGTGGATTTAAAGTTGTTAATGCTTTGCATGAACTGTTAGTGTCTTACACCAACAATCCCACTCCTATTATCAATCAAATTCTTCTTACCAAATCCAACCTGCACACTTCAATCACAATTATCTGCTCAAAGAATTTAACCATTTCTTTGAAACAAATCCATAAACAGATAAAACAATCTCATGAAATTGAGATGCCAAAATCAAAGATACTTGGTATTATTGAATTTAAATGAATGAAAATATACATATTTGGAGACAATTTGAAGATATTCATGAATGTGCACACACTTTCATGATTTATTTGCATAAACTGGTTGTATTTGCTCATAAAATCAGAAATTACAACTTACAGACTCAAAATGACTTAGACTTAAATATTTCTCTATCTACCCAACCCCATACAAAACCTCAGAATCATAATTCCTTACAATTGAGAAGAGAAGAGAATAAAAGAAGAATGGAAACAACCCTTCTTGGTCCCATAGAGCCTAAAGAGTAGGGGTGAAAGCCTGCAAGTCTTTACCCGTTAGTTGGCCACTAGTCCTTGGTATTTTTGAACATAGAGGTTGCCATCCCCTTAGAAGATTCCAAAGGTTAGCTGAAAAAATAACAAACACTAAGCTCCCACAATCTTCTTATGGTTTTTTTTTTCTTAGCGAATGGAGATAGCTTTGAGCTTCTACTCTTGTTTAACCACTTTCTCATACACAAGATCCATAGTAGCTGAACCGTGAACATCTACCTCTCCTCTTATTTGACTATTAAGTCCCATGATGAACTTTCTTATATGAAAGTGTTCATCCTTTTGGTACATAGGAACATAACATAGCAGACAAGTAAACTTCTCCCAATACTCATTGATCATCATCTCACCTTGTCTCAGACTCAAAATCCACGAGTTTCTGATCAAAATAGAGTTGGGGCAACCATATTTTACAATTTTTTTAAAAAAATTCATTCTATGTCAGTTTCAGCGAGCTGAGATCTAGTTCCATCTTTTTATTCATCCACTAGTTAAAGGATTCTCCTACTAACTGGTATGCTCCCCATGCTGCTTTGGTGACCTCTAAGTAATTTTGAATCTCAAAATACTTCTCCATTTGGACTAACCAAGCCTCAGCTTCATCTCCGTTGGCGCTTCCCTCAAACTTGGGTGGGGTGATTTTCTTCATATCTCAAGAGAGTTAAGAAGTTATATGATTCCTATTAGTTTCCTCGGATAGAGAAGGTGATTTCTCTCTCTCATGGTCATGAGTTTGATCATGTTCACGAGAAGAGTTTTCTCCCTCATTCTCATTATTTGGAACTTCCTTCTCAACTCTATCCTTTACCCTTCTTTCTTGCTCTAGGTTTTCCAACCTTGCTAAGATTTGGTCCAGTCTAGCTTCAACTCCTACTGAGCCTTGCTCGAATTCTTGGCTTCTGCCAAGATTGCTTTGTGTTCTCACCATCTTCACAAGAACAAATTTACCTGAACATTCATCCATATTAGATTCAATCATGTTATTATTATCTTATGGAAAACATTTAAATGAGTAGCCAATCACACATAAGAAATTCCACATAAGATTAAGCACAAGCTTTCAATAAACACATGATTTATTAATTTATCAAGGATCTCAATATCCATTTGATTACATGGAGTGACTATTTAGGTAGTTGAGTGGAGAGTATCCCTTGGATTAACTCTTAGACACGTAACTCAGTGGGGTATACCCTACAGATTGAGATTGTTGCTCATCCCTCATTTGTTCATATCTATCCCATAATGGATAATAACCTTCAGATTTGTCATCCGATACATAGTTATGAGGTACATAACCCTCAGATTCATTACTCGAGGAAATTACAATTAATTCTGCCATTGGAAGAACTCTAGGGCCTCTAATGATAAATGCCAAACTAACACTTCCTTCCAAGGGCGTATCCCTGGAAAGTGATAAAGATTTAGACTTCTCTGGTGAGATAGAAGGTAAATAGTTGTACTTATCCTCCATCTTCATCATTCTCTTAACATCATTGATATGAGAAAGCACATGACTGAAGGTTTTAGTGTCGCTTAACCAGACGACATTGTCATAGTTGGTACCCTCAATTATTCTAACGATGGCTTCTCTTTCCTTCTTGGCCTTTAGGTAGCGCTCATTCCCAATTACTGACTTCTTAGCAATTAACCTGAGATCCACTATAGATTCTAAGCTAATGTATTGTAAACTTGGTAGAATCTACTCAATTTAGAGGTTGAGTTCGCTGATCAGTCCACTCTACATTACTTAAGACCACATTAAATTGTCAACCCAAGTATTGTAATCTTATGATGGTGTAGTATTATATATGCCTTCATGGACTTAAAACTACCTAAACTATCCCACTTAAGTTATTCTACTTGCTGGAACTTCACTGAATTGCAAAACAGTAAAAACATAACCTAGAACTAGTTGCTAGGGGTGTACCTACAACAAAGACTATAACTAAACTGCTGCTAATAAATTAATACTACATTAACTAAAAACTTAATAAAAACTAATGAATCAGCTGAACTATCCTCCAGAGTGCTACTAATGATCATTACATGCATATTCATAAGCATTCATTCATAATAAACAAGAAATAAAATTCCAATCAACTTGCATATGATTCATGAATAATGATGAACTAATAACAATTATTAACATAAATAAATAACTAAAAAATGAAGTGAAGAACAATACCTTGAGTGGCCTACTCAAGTAACTGTTCCCACTTTAACTAGACTCAATCTAACTAATAGATTCTCACATGATCCCATAATATTAACTCCATTCATTGCATATTGTAAAAGATTACAAAAGATCTTTTCACAGAATGGACTCAATCATTTGGAATATTTTTCATATATTGAAATAGAAAGTAACTAGTAACATAAAACTGATAAAAACCAACTAATTATCCTATGGATTCAACCAACAACTATATACAAACTGAGGGAATCTTTATTGAAAGCAACAACTAACTAAAATCATTAACTCCACTCCCAGATGATAGAGCGTATAATTAAGACTTGAATTATTCAACCTATAACTGACAGGAAAGAGAAATCCTATTAGAACTAGAACTCTGTCAAAATAGAACTGTATATAAACATACAACCACTTGTCAAAATTCCATAGGTGAAGGAGACCTCTTCAACATTTATTAAACTGGTTATAATAATGTACGTCCAACCTTCATTAAGTGCCTTTGATCAACGATCACCACATTCAGCTTAACCTGGAGCTTCCCCTGCTTTAGTGTCCATTCATCACTTTTGCTATGGGTTCACCTTGCAACTATTGTGCTATGATTCCTCTTCAATTGCAAACAATTTAATTCCACAAAACATGTACACGAGGATAACTATCACAATTAACTCATAGCATTCCATCAACATTCCATGCATTTATTCATATAAACCATAGAATACTAATATATTATAACCATAATTCCATCATCATAATTAAGGTTTAAGTTTGCATAATGGATATAAAAGGATAATATAATGTAGGAATATTGTCTGGAGAATATGTTTAAAAGTATGTTAAAACAAGTATAAAAACAACAGAAACTAAGCCATTATCTAGACCTATCACTCCCCCCCACTAGCTTTTTGCTTGTCCCTAAGCAAAACACTAGGGATATTGATTGTACTATTGAGCAATTTGTCTTAGGTCCATAACTATGCTAACACCCTGAATCTACCTCAAATAAAAACCTTGATGTTTTGAAAGCTTCCTCATTCAGATAGTTCTTGCTCTCTCACATTCATCACTTTTCTCCCCTATCCAATGTGGGATCAGATAAAGGAGAATAGGTGGATGAAAAGTGAGTGGCATCCAATGAAATCCCTTGTTGATACCGATTTCCATGTAATTATGTGCCCTCTGAAGCATAGCAATGAAATTATACATGGAATGTGGCTCTTTCTTCTGCAGTTCAGGTGTCAAACTGTTCCATCTATCCTACACATACTTAAAACAATGTTGTCCTACTCCCACAACTAACATTTTCATTCTATCATAGTCTACCTCCCTAGGCTTCATAATTTTCTTACCTACTCCCTTATGTGTAAGGAGTCTCATCCATTCATCAATTATTGTGTTTGGATCCTTAGCCTCTCTTCTAATTGGAAGTGTAATAGATTTTTCTTTTTCTTCATATTCTTCCATAATATCACCCCTAAGATTTTCATTCCTGTAGTAAGAGGCAAGTTCCCTAACTTGAAGATCCCCTAGAAAGATTAAAGGGTTCCATTTTTTTTCATCAGGTATCACAAATTTGTGCAAATAAAATTCACACAATTGATCCTGGTCTTCGGGTGTGGAAGCAACAAAAACTTCAAGAAACTTAGAAGTTTGACTCATGCCAATTGAATGCTTGCTAACTAATCTACTAAATTGAAAACATAAAAACCTTTCTTGTAGAAACAGTGCATAAGTTCTTGGTGGAGGCCTACACCTGACTATTTGTGCAGCCTTATCTACTATCTCCTCCAACCGAACTGTTGTTTTATTCAGTTCCATGTCCTTTTCCAATTTCTGTTCATATTTTTCCTTTTCCTTTCTCCACTTCTCCTTCTCCCTTGCAAACTTATCAGTTATTTTCCAAAATTGGTATCCAAGTGAGTAGGTTGTATGATAATCAGGAGTTTTAAGAGGAGGGGGTTTCTCATTTGACACTGCTAGTTCCTTGTTCCCTGTCTTAGTAATAGCCAACTGTGCCAGCACATCTAGTTTAGTGCCATGAACATATAGCTACAATTTCTCCTCCATCTCCTTCATTTTTACCTCTTTCTTTATCCTTCTACTCATAATTTTGTACCAATTCCTCCAAGTGTTTAATTCTATCCAGTACCTCCTAGAGTTCCTTTATTACATCCCTTTCTTCAATGTAAACTTCCTCTACATTCTCAAATTGTTCATTACTCTCTTCATAATCTCCAAGAATGGGGAAGGTTTCTGTCCGAAATTTCTTGGCATCAAATATGTCTTCTGATTCAGAATCAGAAGCAATCTCTACATACCTTCTCTTTTTCACTGGTATATTCTCATTACCAGGAACATTCCCCTCCAATTCAAAGTTAGTTTCTACATGCATGACATTTCCCTGAGGTTGTTATTTCTAATGTTGTTCTTCCTGAGATTTTTCTTCTATATTTTCTTTTGTAGCACTTTTTTCCTGAACCTACCAGAGCGTCTGGGTTTTAATACTTCTTCCTCAAATTTCCTCTTTTCCTTTTTAACACTCATTTTCTTTTTAGGAATATCCTCCTTTTTCTACTTTTGAGTATCCCTTTGTTTCTTTGAAATGTCTTCTTCTAGTTTCAAGGGTGTAGTGGAGGTAGATACACTTCCTCTCCGGCTCTTAGATTTCCATGACTTAGAAGAAGAAGGTGATTCCTCATTTATGGGCATCCTAGAATCTGGCTCTGCAGGTTCTTCATGCTCACCTTGGCTATAGGTAGGTGAGGCCACGAGAAAAACATGAAGGTTTTCCTCTTCAGGCTCATTTTGATTTTCTATATCCTTAGGCACTACATGTGCATCTAGAAAACTATTAATGTCTATGCATTCTTCAGCCCTAAAATCCTCCCACCTCACTTGTGGGTATTGAATTCTTAGATTTATTTTTATCAGTAAGGTAGCTAAGCAGTGATGAGAAAGGGAAGTGTCACTTTGCTTTGTCTAGTATTCTAAGGCCATTCGTTTCAACAAGTTGTAAAGAAAATTTGGTACATTTACTACCCTATTATGCCTGAGATGATTGACAATTTGAAATGGGTCATATACAAAAGGTTCTGTCTACCGTCACATGTAATATATCTAATAATGTAAGAGGTGCATCTTTCCCACAACTAGTGGAGAGAAAGTCTCTTCATACCTTGTGATGAGGAATCAAATTCCTCTCCTCTTATGCAAAATTCTTCTCGAGTTGTAACTGCATCAAACTGAGTTGGGAATTTTGTTCTTGTCCTTGTTAGTCTTGTAACTTGTGCAATGGTGGTTTCAGATGCATCTATAGAAAGTCCTTTTATGATGGCTTCATCGTATTGAAGAGTTTATGAAAATATTCTTGTTAAGTCATCACTAAACACCATTAATTTCATAAAGTAGTCGAACCATCCAACCCTTGTGAAGATAGGAAGGATTGCTGCATCCTCCAAATTTTTTTGGTGAGCCACTGGCTCTCTTCTTATAGCATCTCCTCCAATCCTTGCTTTCTTCTCTGCTCAACATAGCAAATTTAGCTTTGAAAATGCAATTCAACCTTCCCACCACTTTCAAACTTCTCTACCACTTCAAAATCTCTGTTTCCTCGTATATCATTACTACTATACCATATTGCAACTACAAATTCCCATTTAGATTTGGCTCTAGTCTAAACTAAGCTGAAGTTCTCATAATCTCTTAGGGTTTCAAGTTTTAGCAATTTTGAAAATGGCAGTGGAAATGGTAGCAAAAAAAACATAACTAAGGGTTTTGCATGTCATAATATTCATTAAATTTGGTTTCAAGTGGCAGATTCGAAAGGAATGGCGAAAAGACCGAGTAAGGCGTACCCTCCCCCCAACTTAATTTGTGAAGTGACCTCACTTCACATTGATGATTTGGAGGTGGCGTAAATTCATAATGATGGAATTTAAAGATATAATATTTCACATGCATGGAATTAAATGAAAAAGTGTATGAAAGTTTAGAGAAAACTAGATTAATCATAACAACATACCTTAAGTATTTCATTGTAGAAATAACCATCTTTCGCGCATGGAAACTGAAAGAATATATTTATTCAGTGATTGATGTGACACACATTAACTGCAAGATAATGAATAGTGGTGGCGAGTAGATATGATGGGACAAAAATGATGAGTATGAGCTGGTGATTTGACAACTTAAGTAGTTGAAATGAGAGCAGGTAATAAAAGAATTATGCCACTTTATTTTGCATGAAATGATGGATATGATATGTGAATATATTTGAAATGAATGTGAATGAACTTGTAGTAAATATGGCACCAAATGAGTTGAATATTCTTCCTGGCTGCCATACGTTGCTATGGGCACCTACAGTGTTAGGTCCCATTCTGAACATTGACCGTGTGAAGCTACATGTCCCTTCGGCATTAGGACCCTTGTGAATATTGATAATAAGTCCCTTTGAAGATATTGTGAACATTATTATGATGTGTAGTGTGTTCTTGTGAGAAAAAAACATGAAAAGTTAGTGCCAAGGAAGCTCAGGAACTGAGCTGTGTAACTCAATCTTTGGGCCACCAGAAGTGTTGGGTATGTCCCATATTACTGAAGTAGGACTCTATGTATCAGATTATATATCAAGTTCACTGAGAACACCATATTGTTGGATCAATGAAAATATGAAGTCATCCTTTTGTAATGGTTTCTTGTATAACTTCAGTCTATGGCCATTAACAAGAAGGGAAAATTAGACTGCATCAATTGTATATAATTGTACTGCCCCATTAGGGTAAACCTTTCTAATCTCATAAGGGCCCAACCATCTGGATTGGAATTTTCCTTTGAAATATTTATACCGTGAATCATATAACAAGGCCCAATCTCCCATAGTGAACTCTTTTGTTTT
Source organism: Sequoia sempervirens (assembly GCA_007258455.2). Lineage (NCBI taxonomy): Eukaryota > Viridiplantae > Streptophyta > Pinopsida > Cupressales > Cupressaceae > Sequoia > Sequoia sempervirens. The sequence goes on along the minus strand of VDFB02047230.1, from coordinate 28,789,849 downwards.
AATGTACTGATCATGCCACTTCATCTATTGTTGTTGTACTACCTCTGTATGATGTACTACTTCCATTCTTATCTCATCCAACCCATTTAAAGAATGAAGCCTTTCCTTCTGTGCTTCTGTTAAATCCATTCCCAACTCTACTATTTTCCTCAATGTTTTATATTCAAATTCAGTAGGAAGGACTTCTATCTTTCCATAAACTAACTCATAGGGTGTAAATCTGGTGGTTGTTTTCCATGTTCTATATGCCCAGACTGCTTTAGGTAACCTTGATACCCAATCTTTCCTATCCAACTGCACTATCTTGGTGAGAATACTTTCTATCTCCCTATTAGTGACTTCCACCTTACCATTAGCCCGTGGATGATAGGGTGTTGATTTCTTATGTCTGATTTTGTATTCTTCGACCAACTTGGCAATTAGATCAGAAGTAAATTGGGGCCCTTGATCAGTGACTATTTCTCTAGGTACTCTATACCTAGTAAAAATATCTTCATATAAGAACTTAGCCACATTAGCATCTCTAGAAAAGTGTAGAGCCTTAACTTCCACCCATTTTTTCAAGTAGTCAGTGCAAACAAGGATATATTCCTTGTTGTTAGATTTAGGAGAGATTAACCCAATGAAGTCTAAACCCCATTTTTCAAAAGGTGCCAATGTCAACTGAGGTTGTAAGGGCATCTCATCACTCTTTGTTGGCCTTCCCATTCTTTGACACCTATCACAACTCCTAGTGTATTTAACATCTTTATGCAATGTAGGCCACTAATAGCTAGTGGTGAGGATCTTAAAGGATGTTCTCTTTGCTGCAAAATGACCTCCACATGGCTCATCATGACATTCCTTCATGATTTCAAAGATATCATCTTCCTTGATGCATCTTCTCATGATGTTATTAGGCCCTTTATAAAACAAATAACTAGATATCCAGGAGTATGGGAAGCATTTGTGAACTAGTTGCCTTTTCTCCCTTGGTGAAAAATGTAGTGGAATCTGCCTTGTGACCAAATAATTAGCAATATCTGCATACTAGGGTAATTGTACTTGCAAAGAAAACAAGTTCTCATCTACGAATGAATCATCCACCACTCCTTCAATTGATTCTATTGGAAATCTTGATAGGAAATCCACCACTACATTTTCTTTACCTGGTTTATCTACTATGGTAATGTCAAACTCCTATAAAAGAAGTATCCATCTTACCAATCTCCCTCCAACTATTGGCCTGTTCATCAAATACCTGATTGCTATGTGATCTGTATGGAAAAATATTGAATGGACAATAATATAGTCTCTGAATTTATTAATAACATATACTACAACAAGCATTTCTTTTTCTGTCACAGTATAGTTTAACTCCACCCCTTGAAAATTCTTGTTGATATAATGAATTGCATACTCCTTGTTGCTATCCTTTTGACCCAATATTGCTCCAATGGAAAAATATGAAGCATCAACATATATATGAAATGGGAGAGTCCAATTAGGCCCTCTCAACATTGGTACTTGAGTCAGAGCTTTCTTTAGTTCTTCAAAGGAGTGTTGACACTCAGAGGTCCATTCAAATTCAATGTCCCTACTCAACAAAACAAACAATGGTGAAACAATCTTACTAAGATATTTGATAAACCACCTATAGCAGCCTGCATGACCAAGGAAGCTCTTGATATCCTTTTGTTTTTGAGGAACTGGTAAAGTAGATATTATCTCTATCTTATGTGGGTCAACCTGAATTCCTTCACTAGACATAAAGTGTCCCAACAAAATTCCCTATGTCATCATCATAAACTTCTCATTGCTGAGTGACAGGTTGTGTTCCTTACACCTTTTTAACACCTTTTCCAGATTATTGAGAGATTCCTCATAACTTTCACCATAAGTGGTGAAGTCATCCATGTATATCTTCATGCAGTCATGCACATAATTAGAAAATATGTCGAGTACTGCTCTTTGAAAGGTAGTTGGAGCATTGCATAAGCCCAAGGGAAGAACAACAAAGTAGTCATAAGTCCCCCAAGGACATGTAAATGTAGTCTTGTCCTGATCTTTTGGAGCAATTTTAATCTAGTTATAACCACTGAAACCATCAAGAAATGAGAAGTGCTTCTTGTCAGCTAGAGATTCAAGTACCTGATCTATGAAGGGAAAAGGAAAGTGATCTTTCCTATTGGCTGTATTCAATTCCATGTAGTCTACACAGACTCTCCATATCTCACCTTTCTTGGGAACAATTACCAAAGGTGAGACCCATTCACTATCTGATATTGGATAGATAAAACCTGCATCAAGGAGCTTTTGTAGCTCAGCTTTTAATATCTCCCTAAGAGTAGGAATCATACGCCTTTGTGGTTGTCGAATGGGTCTATAGCCATCATTAATATAAATCTTGTGCATACATAAATCAAGGTCTATGCCTTTCATATCATGGTAATCCTATGTACATGCAGTTGAGTGTGCCTATAACACAGATTGCAGGGAATTCTGTTGTTCTTCTATCAAAGCATTATTGATATTTAACTTCCTTCCTAGCATGATTTTGAACTCCTTTGATGAATCTTGAACTGATGAGAGATCAAGGCTTGGTATAATGGGAAAACATTGTTGAGGTAGTAATGAATGGAATAGTTGTGATATCTCTTCTGTAGAATTAGTGGGTATGATACTTTGCAAGGGGTCTTGTAGGCATATGAGGTAGTCTTGTTGTTGTGCGCTCCTGCCACAATCATTTTTGATTATGTGAGCAATGATCTCATCTTCATCTTGGTAATATAATAAGGGGCTATGCTCAATAGTCATTAGTTTCTGTAGAGAATAATTATCCTCCTCCTCTTCACCCAAATTGGGCCAAATGGTGTGCTCAATGTCTGAATATCATTGGACTGTTGGATAAAGAACCAAGTTCTTTGTAACTATCCCATTGGATATTATCATTTTATTAGACCTACAACCTATAAGTGCATTGGTTGTAGCTAACCAAGGCCTTCCTAGGATGAGTGGGTAACTGGAAAGATTGACTTTAGGTTGTAACACTATGAAGTCAGTAGGGTATTCCCAAGAATCCAATGCAATGACTAGGTCTTCAATAATCCACTCAGGCTTGACCATGGACCTATCAACTAATTGCAAAATAGTTTGTGTGGGCCTGAGGCTGACCAATTGAAGCAAGTGTATTGTTTCTTTTGTCATAAAATTGATGGCTTTCCCCAAGTATATCAAAGTATTCTTAATAAGGTTCCCATTAATCTTAATGTCCACAACTAGACTACCAGGATCTGTATACTTAGGGACTGCAATGTTTCCTAACATGATGTCTGCAAGATTTCCTAAGACATGGAATTTCTGTGGATCTTTTCTTTTCCTACCTAGTTTCTTAAGACAGATCCCATATAGTTTTGGTATAGATAGGGATGTCTTTGATAGCTTGGATAAGTGAGATTTTGATGCTCACATCTTTCAATTTTCCTAAAAGATTTGTCTCAGCCTGTGTGTGATGCTTTTGTATAGCTAGGCATTTAGGAAAAGGTGGCTTGGGATTCGAGGTAGTTTGGTGTACCTAATTTGGCTCAGGTTCCAAAGATGATTTATCAAAAGCCTCAACTGTAGGTTCCTCATCCTCCATTTCTATAATTTGGGGGGATGAAGGTCCAACAAGTTGTTTTCTTGATCTGAGGTGGACATCACTCATCTACCCCATAAGTGGGGTATTGCATAGCTTCGTTATTATAAGCCCGCTAAATAGGATTAGTGTTAGGGTTAGGCGCAGGTTGGGTAGGTATTTTTTGTTGCTTGGGTGGCTAGGATGCAATATTTTATGGAGGCATTAGAGATTGTTGCTATTGTGGAGGAGGGAGCATGGGCTGCTGGTAGTTCATATTTTGCTGCTGTGATTTCTAGCCTTTCTGTCACTGAGGCTACCACTGATTTTGCTAGGTTGGTCATTGTGGATTGTAATTGGAACCCTAAAATTTTTGTTGTGGCCAAGGATTTGGATTTTGGTTCCAATTTGGCTAAGCTTGTGGCCACTATTGAGGGTTATACCACTGGTTTTGGTTTACTTTCCAGGCTTGAGAGTTCCAAGAAGGAAAGTTTTGATTCCCAATAGGAAAGGATGAATTAAAGGTAAGGGGGTATTGTGGTATATCTTGTCTCTATTTCCATGTCCTCCTTTGTGCTATATACAAGAGTTGTCCATCATCTCCTTCAATTGGTTGGAAATCAGGGTTCTCAACTTTATCTTGCTGGATACTAGCCACTCGTTTGCATTTACAATTTGCTTTTCTTTGCTTGCAGCTTGAACAATATTCAGTGAGCATAGCCTCAAATTCCTCCTAATTTTTCTTAGTGTGGAGAGTATCCCCAGAAACAACGCCAAAAATGTAGAGTTTAAGCTAATATATTGTAAACTTGGTAGAATCTACTCAATTCAGAGGTTGAGTTGGCTGAATAGTCCACTCTACATTGCTTAAGACCACATTAAATTGTCAACCCAAGGCTTGTAAGCTTATGATGGTGCAACATTATATATTTCTTCATGGACTTAAAACTACCTAAACTATCCTACTTAAGTTATTCTACTTGCTAGAAATTTACTGAATTGCAAAATAGTAAAAACATAACCCATAACTAGTTGCTACAACTACCTACAACAAAGATTGTAACTAAACTATTGCTAATAAATCAATATTGCATTAACTAAAAAAATAATAAAAACTAATGAATCAACTAAACTATCCTCTGGATTGCTACTAATGATCATTACATGCATATTCACAAGCATTCATTCATAATAAACAAGAAATGAAATTCCAATCAACTTGCATATGATTCATGAATAATGATAAACTAATAACAACTATTAACATAAATAAATAACAAAAATATGAAGTGAAGAACAATACCTTGAGTGTCCTACTCAAGTAACTATTCCCACTTTAACTAAACTCAATCTAACTAATAGATTCTATGCATCTCATAAGATTAACTCCATTCATTACATATTTTAAAATATTACAGAAGATCTTTTCACAGATTGGACTCAATCATTTGGAATATTTTTCATATCTTGAAACTTAAAGTAATTGGTAACATAAAAATGATAAAAACTAACTAACTATCCTATGGATTCAACCAATAGCTATACACAAACTGAGGGAATCTTTATTGAAAGCAACAACTAACTGAAATCATTAACTCCACTCCTAGATAATAGAGCATAGAATTAAGACTTAAATTATTCAACCTATAATTGAAAAGGAAAGATAAATCCTATTAGAACTAGAACTCTGTCAAAACAGAACTGTATGTAAACATACAACCACTTGTCAAAATTCTATAGGTGAAGTAGGCCTCTTCTTCAACATTTATTAAACTAGTTATAGTAACACACGTCCAACCTTCATTAAGTGCCTTTGATCAACGATCACCACATTCAACTTATCCTGGGGCTTCCCCTTCTTTGGTGTCCAATCATCACTTTTGCTACAGGTTCACCCCAAAACTACTGCGCTATGATTCCTCTTCAACTGCAAACAAGTCAATTCTGCAAAACATGTATAGGAGGATAACTATCACAATTAAATCATAGCATTCCACCAACATTCCATGTATTTATTCATATAAACCATATAATAATAATATATTATAACCATAATTCCATCATCATAATTAAGGTTTAAGTCTGCATAATGGATATAACATGATAATATAATGTAGGAACATTGTCTAGAGAATATGTTTAAAAGTATCTTAAAATAGGTATAAAAACAAGAAAAACTAAGCCATTATCTAGACCTATCACACACCATCTTGGCACAATAATTTCCAAACATTAGATAACTTTGGATGGAAAGTATGATGAGATCATAGGTTCTAGAGCTAAACCTGGTAGCTTTGATGTACCGCATGTAACATGTCAACTGTTCACTGAAGTATTTTTTCCTAAGTTTTCACTTTGCAAGTAAATAAACTATGTAACAACCATTGCCATAAAAAAATTCTTTATTTTATAGAGAACAAATGAACATAGATACAGTCATAACAATAATCAACATTGATTCCATTCCAATATAATAATTCACATATTACAATATTCCAAATAATTTCTACAACGTACTTACATATCTCAACCGAGCTTCAAAGCAATAGATATAGATGGTCCATAAAAATCCTTCAAATCATGGTCTATTGTCGCCTGCTAAGGAGGAGAAGCATCACTCAAGCACTTTTCCACCAACCACAGACTCATATGTGGCCCCCCTCACATCTATCATATGATAGATGGTCCTACCCTTTGATGAAGAGATTGGTGGAGTAACCTCATACAACAACCATTCTAAGCTTAGTGTTTTGTTGTACAAGAATAGAACTTGTAAACCCTACAATCTGGAACTAGCATGCACTACAGGGACATGGTGAAATGATAGTGGAGCCAAAGGCAATCACACTACTTTGGCCAAAGTGTTCTCACTCAATACTTCGAGGGATAGTCATCCTACTCACATACACTACTCAAGCTCGATTTGACTTTGGGCTACAATAATATATGCATAGGTATTTCCTCCAATGGGTAATCTCTAACCCCAGAAATACCCTATTCCCTTTCTCACAAACTTAATGGTATTTCTACTCACAAAGCATAAATACAAGTTACCCTCCCTTCAATGTATAATCAAATCCTAGGTGTAACGTACAAGCTATCTAACTCAATTAAATAACTTAGCAATGTATAATACCATAAGCTATCCTTGTTTAATCATATCTAGTATAATAATACCTATGACAAACAATTCCTCTTATTATGGAGTAATTACAAGCACTTTCATAGAAAAGCATAAAAAAACTTCTTTTTCCTTTCTAAAGAAATTGCTATATTTTCCTAATGCAAGTAATCTCAAGCAGTTCAAATAAAGAATTCAAAACTCAATCTTTCATAAATAAAGATAAATAAGAGAAGACTAGATTCCCATGCCCATGATACACTTAACCAATTGACTGACTTGATGCATAGCTTTCCAACAACTTTCTAGCTTCACTTATTCCTCTCAAAGCAATACTTCATTATGAATTCTTTCACAAGTTGATGATATGCTCTCACAAATAACACTTTCACAAAATATAGCTTCTCATAGATAATCAAGGCTCTCACAAAATACAATAGAATGCAATTGTAGAATAATGCAGATTAGCATCCCCAATGAGAGTATTAGGCTCTCTATTTATATAAAAAATTAGATTTTGTAGCCTACAGAAAATGCATGGCAGTCGACACATCTCTCCATGCAAGTCGACTCACAATACTCAGCTAAAAGGTGGTAGCAAACTAAGTACAAACCCAAAATATAATGCTACAGGTCGACCCTTCTAATTGACAACAACAAAACACATTCAAAAGTGCACACGCTCAAATGATGGAAGTCAAATTGCAACCAAGATAGAATTCTATAGATTTAAGAGCATTCATAATTTTTTGATTATAGGTAAAAAAGGTTTTGAAGGGACCTTGAAACCCTTTACAAAAAAAAATGCTAGTTCAAAAAATAATCAAAGACAGAGCAAGTAGCCAAAAAGAAGCCAAAAACCAGCAATACATCAACCAGAAAGAGTCAAAGAGAACAACATGCAACTAGAGATCCTTAAGGATGTTTGCTGCTTCCAAGTCACTATCAATGATTTTTTGATGAAAATTCACGACTTCCACAACCTCTTCAGCATGAATACCAACATTAGCATTCAATTTGGTTTTATTACGGGTTCTAGTTGAAGGACCCATCTCACTCACCACTTTCTACTGTGCTCCAACACCAGCCATAACATCTTTCATACCAGAATTATCCCCCAAGTACTTCCTGGCTTTCTTGTTCAGTAAACACAAACCCTCAGCTTCATTACACATAGCATGCTTTCTCACCTCAAGAACCTTCTCAAAATTTTGATTGAAATGCGCCAAACTTTCTTCGAGAACAAAACTTTTTTGCTCGTAGGAATTTTTCATATTAATCATCTCATCAACAATCATTTTAAGAGTATCCAAAAGCTGATTAACCTCAAGCTGAACCTAACTTGAGCCTAAACATTAGGACCCCTAGAGGAAGAAGGCTCATCAACATTGTTATTCATAGCTCTAACCCTGACATTGGTAAAGTTCATCTCATGGAAGACCCATGTAAAAAGCTTGAATAGGGTTAAGGAACCCTCTTTTGCCATGCCAAGAAAATTAGGCATATCTTCCCTCCTGATGTTGAAACCATCTTTTCCACCGCACCATCCTCTTGGGAGTTACTTCTTGTAGTATCATTATTCATGGCTGCCTTCCCTTTTTTCCCAGAAACAACATCACCTTTAGCCAAGTTCTGCTCCATCATCTGGTCCTCAACACCCTATGAATTACCATCATGCTCTTGCACCTCTTTCCTCTCAATATTCTTATAAAAATTCCTCATCTTTGGCCCTCTTTTTTCATCAATTTAGAACCAAGGGAAACCCCCAATTGGACCCTGTAACTAGTATCCTCCTTGCTCGTATTACCCAGAACATCACCCTTCAGCTTCTTACCTCTGGTCCCCTTTCAAAGACTTATACTTCTGGTTGAAATAGGAACGGTCCACTTCCTCCTCGTCGCTTGTTTGATACTCATCAGCCCTAAATGTAATAGGAAGGTTTCTCTTTTTTCTTCTCTTGCCCTCAGAAATGGCCAAAGATTATGAATCAACATCCATGGACACTTTCGACTCAAGGGCATAATCTTCATCATTAGACTCATCCTTCGACCTCGTAATATACTCAAAATCTTTCTTCTTCACCCCAACATTAGAAATTTTGGGTTATTTAGGGATAATAAAGGACTTAACATACTTAGAGATCAACAAAATTGTGAGATAAGAGGGATTCACTACACACAGGTCCCTTCGTTCTGAAGAGATCACCAGGGAACGAACTACCCTTATCCACCTCAACATGAACATGATGAAGAAATGGTAGAGAAAATGTACTCAGGTTATAATTCAAAGAAGACTACTTCAAATCCTAAGAGAGTGAAGGCTCTAGAGTTTTGCCTGTGACAGAGAAGCTCTCGACCAAAGGACGAAAGCACAGATTCAGGATACCAACGCGGCACACTGTTGTCCAAATGGCTTGTTGGCATCCTTAGCAACAAAAATCTTAGGTGCTCAGGCTAGAAGAATAAAACTTCACCTCCTAGCTTGGATCTAAGGTCCTCTTAGATAGAGTAACCAAATGGAAAACATGAACTTAGAATAAAGCACAAGGAGAACTTGGAGAAAGCTTACCTTCAATCAAACATTCAAGTCTTCACCCCAAGCTCCGCTTTGAGACCTACATACAGAAGGACGAGGGGAAAAGGCTGGGGCTGTATAGGGGTCTTCCTTAGTTAGACCTCCGTTTTGGTGTTCCCACCTCCATGGACAACCAAGTTGGAAAGGAGTGTAAACAAAATGGACAAAGCATGTGGTGAAAGGAAAACCTGCTTTAGGAGTAGAACCCACACCACTAAGTAGTAAATGAACAAGCAAATAGAAAGGAGTAAGAGAGAGAGCGTTACCCATGGGCCTAGACCCTCTCCAGAGCACACAAACGCACCATTGAGTGTTTGCTTGAGAGCTGTAATTGTTGGAAGGACCTCAGTCTGGCATGGCTTCACTTGTGAGAGTGCTGCTATCAAGAATGAAGAGAACTCAAGAGTGGAAAATATGTAGAGATCTTGATTGAATGACTTCCAACCCCAAATGAGAGAAAAAGAGGGGTTTTTGTTGCATGCAAGGGCAACAAAGAGCCGTTACATCTGAAATATGACTGCTAGGACACGTGTCGAGAGAGTCAAGATTTCAGATTCCTCATTTCAAACTTGGAAAACCTCTAGGATGCTAACATGTTGCGCAGACATCCAAGGCCTAGATTTTTGGAAAACATGTCGTTAGGATTCTATTGCTCTGCCACTAGTCCACATGGAGTCAAAATTGTGAATTTTTGACTCATGGGATTTTTGTCATTAATGTTCTAAGGTGTCATAAATGTTAGGAAAAATGAAAGAATGTGGAATTTCCCATAGGTACAATTTTGCAACATTACATTTTGCCCCCACTTTAGTGGGCTCGATTTTGGAAAAAATCAGCCACACTAAAGTAGAGAAGAAAAAATTCACCCAAATTTGATTTTTATAGATTTGCATGCCAATAAAAAAGGGACCTTAGAGGCCATCGAAGTTGAGCTAACTGGTACTAAAGGTTCCCCCAGCAACCGCGCTCAACAAACATCAATACAACAATTGTGAAAAATTGCACAAAACTTTAACTTGCAAAACTCAAATTTTAGGTCAGTTTCAAAAATCGAAAGAAGGTACCACGATGAGAAGAATGATCAAGAAGTCATTAATTCAAAAGAAAAATATGATCAAGAGGTGACTATATGCCACCTCCTGAGTTTTCCCCCAATTAGATGGAGTAAATTCAGGAGAAACTGAGCAACCACAAACTCCAGGAGAAATGGGCCCCAGGGGGCCTATATATACCTAGGTGGACCCCTAGAAGGGTCACTTTCACTATTCATTGCGAGAAAATTGTTGACTTTTATGAGAGAAAAGTCAAAAAAATGCCGACCAGGAGGGAGTACGAGGTACCTAGACTAGAGTAGTTGAAGAATGATATCACCGAGAGTCGCAAGGTGGACCAGGTGTAAGGAAAGCTAAGGTGCGGAACTAACTCTCCTAACGTCAAAACCTCAGGGAAGAATGTAGATGTGACTTTAAATTTTCAATTACAATCCAATTAAGATACACTTGAAAGAAATAACTGAAACAGAGAAATTAACATACACAAATGAACACCAAATTTACGTGGGAAAACCCTTACGGGAGAAAAACCCACCACACCAAGAAAAACCTCTTTGTATTACAGTAATGGAAATTACATACAAAGATTAGACTTATCTTTCTGATGTCAATTTACAGTAGCAGATTCAATGATCAACCTTGTATAGAACATTCCATTTACAATGCACTCTCAATTGAATTCACACTGATCGCCCATCAAACTATTCATCCAACTGAACATCATCTTCGATTTTAGAGTATATCCTTGTCGTTCATGGTCTGTTGATCTTCCTCACAGGAATGGTCACAATAGTCTAATTGCCAACGGTTCCCATTATGCTTCTCTGATTGGTCGAAGACACACCACGTAGGACAGTCTTCTAATTGGTCAAAAAACATTCAAACAGTATTCGCATGTCGATGAGACACTAACCGTGTCTCCTCGATGCCACATGACCGATTACACATCCATTGCTATCGCCAAGAGTCACTGCTATCGGTAGGAGATCATAACGAGTTCAAAAGTCACATCGACATCAACACTCCCATCAGTGAGACTTACTCTATTGGCAAGACCTTTCACCGATATCCTCAGCAGACCCATCGCCCAGACAATCACTAGTCGCTATGAGTCATAACAAGTCCTCAAGTCATACCGATATGAACATCTGTCGGCAAGACTTAGGCTACTGCTAAGAGTCATCCCGCAAGTTCCAAGTCACCCCGAGTCCATCCTTCGCCAAGAGTCATACCGACAATAGACCATACCATCAGCGAGACAATCATCTATCGCCAAGAGTTCTTACCGAGCCTTCATGTCACTCCGATGACTCTGAGTGTAAAGCTATCGGTGAGACACGCCATATCGCTAAGACTTCATACCGATGATAAACACATGTAGCTCTGTCGGCAAGACTACCGCTATCAATGAGACATCATACTGAAACAAACCTTTTGGCCAAGAGTCTCCCCGATAACTTCAGTTGCCATGAGTCTCCCTGACAACCACTAGGAACCAAACCGTCAGCCAGAGATCTCCTTGAGCGGAGAGAGATAGAAAACTCATAGCAATAGAATTATCACAGCGATAGCTCCAGTCGGTAAGATAGCAATAAGGTCTCGGCGACCTGAGCATTTCACAAGGTTACACAACTGCTAGTCAGCCAGACAGAAAGAATGTTAAACCGAATTTTCTCTTTTAGGAGTATCATGCCATTAAGATTGAGGCACATTTTCCAACAATCTCCCACTTGACGAAGATCTTACTGACACCTCCAGAGCACAAAAAAACTACTGAAATTCATGGGCACTAAGGCCCATCGAACTAGCACACCATCTAAACTTGTCTGTGCTCACTGGCTTCGTCAATGCATCTGCAACATTCTCCAGAGTATCCACTTTTTCTAAAGAGACCTTTCCATCCTCCACCATATCTCGTACAAAATGATACTGTACATCTATATGTTTTGTCCTGGCATGGAAAATAGGATTCTTTGCCAAACAAATAGCACTCTGACTGTCACAGTAAATTGTTATTTTCCCTGCATCAAAACCAATGTTAGAACACAAAATTTTTAACCAGATTGCTTCTTTACAGGCATGTGTTGATGCCATGTATTCAACCTCTATAGTGGACAAAGCGACAATAGCCTACCGCTTACTCATTCAACTCACTGCACCACCATTCATCATGAAAATATATCCACTTGTGGATCTTCTGCTATCATTGTCCCTTGCCCAATCAGAATCCACATAGCCTTGAATGCTGAGAGTCCTTTGTGATTCAACCAAGCTGCCATAGTAACACAATGCATATTCAGAAGTGCCCTTTAGATATCTAAACACTCTCTTCACAACATCCCAATGTGTCCTTCCAAGATTAGCCATAAACCGACTAAGTACTCCCACTGCTTGGGAAATGTCTGGACTTGTACAAACCATTGCATACATTAGACTGCCAACAACACAGGATAAGGCACACTGGTCATGTCCTCAATCTCAGTAGGATATTTTGGATAGTCTTCAATAGATAGCTTCGTTCCCTGCAAAACTGGAACAACTAGTTGCTTGCAATCAGTCATACAAAATCTCTCTAGAACAGTCTTAATATACTTACTCTAACTGAGCCAAATTTTTCTACTATTCTTGTCCCTGGTTATTTCCATTCCCAGAATATACCTTGCTGCACCAAGATCTTTCATTTCAAACTTTACAGACAACTGAGACTTAAGATTAGAAATCATTAACTTGCTATTGCCTATGAACAACATATCATCAACATAGAGAGCAATAATAAGAACTCGATCACTTTCAACTTTGTAATACACACAATGATCAGATTTTGATCTTACAAATCCCAATGACAAAACAAAAGTGTCAAACTTCTGGTACCACATTCTAGGAGCTGCTTTAATCCATACAGAGATTTTTTCAACTTGCAAACCAATTTTTCTTTACCTTTCTCCACAAAGTGCTCAGGATGGGACATATAAATTTCTTCTTCAAGGTCACCATGAAGAAATTTTGTCTTCACATCCATCTGTTCAATCTCTAAGTCATACCTGCAAGTGAAAAAAGAAATCTAATGGACGTCAGCTTAGTTACAGGAGAAATTTTTTTCACAATCAATTCCCTCTACCTGGGAATACCCCTTCGCAACCAACCTCACCTTATACTTTTCCACACTGCCATCCAGACCTATTTTCTTTTTAAATACCCATTTTCAGCCCACAACTTTTCTGCCTTCAGGCAAGGGCACCAAACTCCAAGTATCATTCTTTTCTAATGATGCCATTTCTTCATTCATGGCTTCCAACCAAGAGTTTGAATCAGACATTCTAAATGCCTCTTTCACAGTCCTAGGCTCATCAATGCTAGAAATTAAAGCATAGGCACAAGTAGAATCTATCAAAGAAAACCCATACCTATCAGGTTGCTTTCTTTCATGAGTTGACCTCCTCACTTGTTGAGGCTGAGGTTGTTGTTCTTCAAAACTTTCAGAACTACTTGAGCTCTCATTAGTTTCAGGTACATTTTGAATTTTCAATTCCTCTTTATCTGGTGTAGGAGAAATTTCAACTACATCCTTTTTGTTTTCTGATTTTGTCTTTGACTGCAGATCCAAGGTAGAAGGCTTCAGCTCACGAAAGATAACACTTCTTTGTATAGAAACTTCTCTGTATCAGGATTCCAAAGCTTGTATCCTTTTATGCCAACACTATAACCAATAAAAATACATTTGACAGCCTTGTTTTCCAATTTAGATCTTTTCTTATTCGACACATGTGCATATGCTTCATAGCCAAAGACTCAAATGTGTCTCAGAGAGGGCTTCTTTCGAGACCATGCTTCCAAAGGTTTTTTCTCAACAAGAATAGAATTAGGAGAATGATTTATCAAGTAACATGCTGTAGCAACTGCCTCAGCCCAAAACTTCTCCTCCAAGCCAACACTGCTCAGCATACTTCGTGCTCTTTCCATCACTGTCCTATTGAACCTTTCTGCAACTCCGTTTTGCTGTGGAGTGTAAGGTGTAGTTTTATGTCTTTTAATCCCATGATCTTTACAGTACCTCTCAAAATCATCAGAACAAAACTCATTGCCATTATCAGTCCTTAGACATTTTATTTTTCTTCCAATATGATTTTCCACAAGGTTTTTAAATTCCTTAAACCGACTGAACACTTCTAATTTACTTTTCAAAAAATAAACAAATGATCTTCTTGAATAATCATCAATGAATGATACATAATATCTTGATTTAGATAGAGAAGGAACATTTACTGGACCAAAAATACCAAGAATGAATGTAATCAAGTAAACCAGAAGATTTGTGAGGACTGGAGTAAAATGAAACACGGTGTTGTTTACCATATATACAATGTTCACAAAACTCGAATTCGAGGTTACTGTTACATATTTTTCACCTCAGCTCAAATGGAGGAGCTGGCTGATGGTTTTCAACAATAAGTGGAATTGCAGATTGGATTTTAAATGCTGTTTCGCATTATCATTATGCATTGAATGTCAGTTATGCATTTTAGTGAAGTTATAAAGTTTCAGAGTGCCATTCAGATGTTGCAGATTTTGAAGAAAGACAAAATTGAGTACATGTGCAAGATAGCATTTTAGATGCTTTTATTCATTTCAAAAAGAATTCATATTTTTACAAGGCTTTATTTGATTTCATAATCAAAATAATATTACAACATTGCATGAGATGCATTTTTCTTTTCAATTGAAAAGAAAAAAATGAAATCAAGGATCCACACAAGCCGTGGATTTAACTATAACTGTTTCAATGCATTTCTAACAGCACAATGCACTACTGAAGATGCGAAAGGAGAACATATAAGCAACAACATAGTCATCATTGCCTGTTATTGACGCTTGATGTTGAAAGGTGCACCTCGCCGTTTCGAGCTTCGTCGACCTGTAAGAGGAGAAGAGGGGTGTCAGTGGCTCCGACTATGACATAACTCATATGATGCACCTACAATAATACAGTATGCTATGAGCAATGCATTGAAACAATCAGAAGAAAATCAAATGCAGTATGAAGAAGTGAACTGGAGAAGAAGTATCAACATCATAATCAACATGTTCTATTTTTATGCTAACACTATTTGTTTCCTTGTGCAGGTATAGGAAAAGTCATGGAGCTAAACATTATTCGAAGACCAAGCATGTGGAGTAAAACGGGCTCCCACAAGGGTAGAGCCCGACATGCTGCCCTATGCATTAAATGGGCTATTTTTGAAAGATATTTCGTCATATACATCAAACAAAGTGAAATACAACTGAAAGAGTAAAAAAGAGTTATCCATCAAGTAACGAAACCAACTGTGCATTCATAACGATCAACATTTCTTTCTGAAGGCTACAAGTGAATGGTGAGTTTAGTTCACTTAAGGAATTTAACAGGATGCATTTGCATCAGAATTGCTGAATTACTTCATTTTCTGTGCTGATTATAATCATATGTCATGCGAGTTTCAATTCATTATTTCTCTTTTGGATAGTGAACAGGCATACATATTCCTTAATGATTTGTTCTATTTTTCATCATCAAAGAGAACATTTTCTGAGAACAGTTTGAGCAGTGAAATATAAAAATGCATGAAGAGTACCATGTTGCTCATGAATACAAATATAGACCATGCACCTGAGTGTTAGACCAATTTCTAGTTCCGAGTTGACCAGTGAAGAAATACTGCATTATCAGTGGTAATAATAAAGTGATCTTTTCAAGAAAATAACAAAGGAGCAGGTTTTTTCTTTCCGGAATGATTCTGAGTTACCAGTTATACATTTAAACAAGTGTTTGAAAGTGGTTCATACTGATGCAATGTTGCAGTCCAAGAACAAAAGGTAAAGCCTCTACAGAATTCAAATAAAGGAAATGAAGTTGCTGTGTTAAATTTTAGTACTGGTTATTAAGAGCTTCAAGAAAGACAGTGAACTCATTTTTATTGTGATGGTGCCTCAAACGGGATCGTGTGTCGATGATTAGTCAAGGACATCAATCAAGTGTGATGTTCTTTCATTTTGTTTTCTGTGAGTTTAAGGTGTCAAGTAAGATGTCACTTGTAATTGGTCAAGCCTCATATTAAATATAACAAATATGAAGGATGTTGATCATTTCCAGATTATTTAGTCAAGGTCTTAACAGAACAGTGAGGTAAGGTTGCTGTCATATCTACAAGATGAGCATAGAGTGCTGTAAGAGATAATAATGGAATTTCAGTTTCGAGCTTCATATGTCTATCGGTTCCAGAATGTGCATTCAAGATAGATCTTTCAGATTCTTAGTGCCTGGAGAGTACTCTCAGATGTGAATGTTGGTTGTTCTTTTAAAAATAGTTTATGGATCCATGTCAATGACAGTGCACTAACAAGAGGTTAGTTGCTCTTATCAGAAAAGGAAAATGATTATGAATCAAGTTCGGGTGTCATACAACTATCAAAAGATGTATAGAAATTCCAAAATGAAAACTAGGAATATGAGTCGAACGAGTATAAACAAACACACAAGTTCCTGTTTTCCATCATGTTCTTATATACACTTCTGAAGGCACTTTTCACTCAGGCAATAGTGATGCAGTAGGTGGCTCTCATTCAAAATGTACAGTATGCTAATGAGATTGAAATAAAGACAAACATTCAGGATGTCTTTTGCTACTAAGAGGAGGCATGAGTTCATTGTCTAAATAATGCAGAATGCAGAATAAAGGAGTCCGAATGCTTAAAAGAGCTCACAAGCAGAGTATAAATTAACACTGTTTTGATCTAAACCATGAGTGTACATTTCTGAAGGAGGATATGAAAGTAAACATCAAATGCCAATATTAGATTATGAAAGAAACGCAAGTATGTACATAGTTTATCATCATTTCAAACAAGTATGGAAGGTCGAGTTCTATCAGAATTTAAATACATGCTTTTGCTTTAAAAGTTTCCAAAAAAACCATGATATTGTTTTGCTTCAGAAGTGTGGGGTATTCACTGTTTTGTTCTGGCTCGAGCCATATGGATGGAATGATAATAGTTGCTTCATAGTCTCAAATGTTCCCAGAACACAAAGAATGCATTTTCTTCAGAAATTTTGAATACCCGCATGAGGGTTTGCTCTCAAAAAGTACAGAAGTTTGATAATTTATGATACCCACATGGGTTTTCCATGAGAACAGTGGTATAACCACAAATGTGAAAGATTTTGTGATAAATCGAGCTCAGGAAAGAAGAAGATAGAGTTCTCTTTCGAATTTTTAAATACCCAAATGTGGGTTTATTCTCAAAATACAGAAAATGGTGTTTCCTTTTAAAAATTCTGAGCACCCATTTCAGGGTTGGTGTCAAAATGTAAAAAAGATACCTACAGAAATACCCATGTAGAATCTAGAGAAAATGGCAAGAATATACAGTAAATGCGAGCTCTCAGATATTAGTCGAAATACAGAGAGGGAAAATGCAGTTTCTTTTAAGTTCCTGTGTTACCCATAAACAGAGGTGCTTTTAAATTAATATAATGGAGAATTTCTGTTCTGGGTCGAGCTTAAATTCAAAAATAAAATTGCTTCCTACAGTGCTCTTTTGGCACGGCCTGCACATGGCCAGAACATTCATGAAATAAAGAAAGTCTTTTAGAGTTCTACAAAGCAAAGGAAATTACCAGTTTGAATTTCTGATTAAGTCTAGCCACGGCCGTAGCTTCCTCTTTAGCTTCCCAAGGCAGGGATTCAAGTTTCCAAGTGATGGCCGAGCTCTAATTGGTGAATAGAGCGTTACAATGATAGATGTGAGCACAAGAGAATAGTGAAATGATGACAGTAGAGTATGTTAGCCACGAATTTGAGGCCGAAATGAGCATATTACAAAACCATTAACTAAAGCTCACCTCTGCACAGTGAAGGAGGATAGGAACACAAGTCGAGCTTTCATGGAGTGGACAATAGAAGATGAGCTCGAACTCATGGTAGCATGAGAGATCAAGGTAAGTGAAAATTAGATACAAACTTATGCAGACCGCGCCCTTAGGGCTTGTTGATTTTTGAGATAATGAAGTGGAAAAGTTATTTCGCCATGAAAAAAGACTTACCCACTGTAGATTCGATCAACTGGAGAGTAAGAGGAGGATTTCTGTGCACACGGGCTCGAATCCAACACCATCATGGTGGCAGTTTTTTCTCAGAACAGAGTTCCCTTCTTCTCAAGTCACAGGTGCGAAATGGTGATAATTAGGGTTTGACCCTATTTTGTTCAAATCCCTAATTCGAGCATTATGAACTTTCCAGAATTTCCATTCAAATGCACATGTCGAATATCAAGTGGTGGCCGAACCCATAATGTTTTCCTTGTGACTTATCAAAACCTAAGTCTAAGTTTAATATTCATGAAAGGCCGAAATTCTATGCTTGGGGTGATGCCTTAAATATTGAAGGCTTATTGTTCTGCCTTAGGGGAATGGGTTTATGCCTTAGGTGTTATTTTAAATGAAGAGGCAATTAGGAGAAGTTATGAATGCCTTGTGTTTAATGACATATTTTTTTTAGGGTTTTATTTTTTAATTGATTTTAAAGAAATGAATTGGAGTTGTGATGAGGAGATAACAATGACATATGTACTTTTTCAATTTTTGAGAAAATCAGAATGTATCTTGGAGAAATAAGCAGTTTTATTTTTGCAAAAGATTTCCAATCTTTGAGTTGCAAAAATAGGGCAAATTGTAAAAATTTGTATCTTGTAAAGCAGAAGCATAAAAGCGATGTTTTATAAACTGCTTTATGTTTTCTTGCTATTTTTAGCAGATCTTTGACCTTTTTTCTTCTTGGTTAGATTCCAGACTTATCTTGGAGAGATAAGCTTTTAAAGCAGGAAAGCAGTGCCTATTTTTAGCTTTGTGTTTTATGCTTTAAAGCAGTTTTTGAGTTTGTTTGAAACCTTTTTTCCTTGAGCTTTTTCTGAGCTCGGATTAGGGTTTCCTTGAGAGTTCTTTGGATAGATTTAGTCTTTGAACTCTCCATTCTCATCAGTTCAGATCAGTTTCTTACCTTACTCATTTTGGGGAGCTTGTAAACCTTTTTGATACTCAGTCAGATTGATACTCTTCCAGTTTTAATAGAGCAGCAGATTTCTCCTTCTCATTTCCTGTCTCAAATTTTGTAATAGCAATCTGATGTACTTGTGTTTTCAAATTGAAATCCTTTTATGTCTTGCTGTTATAGGTGGTGTTTCAGAATTACATGTTTCAGGTTGCATGTTGTATTTGTTTTCCAGATCTTCATGCAAATTATTAATGTGATATGTGCCAATGAGATTGTGAGGATTACTGCAATAAAGAAATTGTTATAAGTGGTTAGGTCTGAATTCTTTTAAGTTTGGTGAATCATCCTTTAGAAATAGGTTTTATGTTTAGTTATTCTTCATCCCTTTCCTCAGAAGTAGTTTTAGAATAGAATTCATCATTCGGAGAACCAGCTCACTCTGGAGATTCCTCTTTCGCATAAGATCACCCACATCTAAAAGAGGTTTCCATGTTTCAGTAGTTTGCTGAATATTGCATTCAGCAGGGTGCAAAACTATTGATAACAGTTACAATCATCAAGCCCTTCAACCAGGTTTTTATTCTTCAAGGTTTTTAAGCCTTTGTCTCCAATTTGGCCTAGCCTATGATGCCAGAGCATAGTCTTTTTTGCTGGAAGTTTAACTTCCATAGAGTTTACACTATCAAGAATTTTTACTTTCTTTTCTCCATGAGTAGCTTTCTGTGACTTTGCAGAGACACTATTGCATTACACAACATGTGCATCTAGCTTATACAAGGTACTAATACGAGCACCCCTTGCTAGCACCATTGAGCCTCTAGTCATCTTGCAGCCATTTCCAGAGAACGTGACTTGCAGTCCAATATCATTAAGCTTACTAATAGAATGTAGATTTCGAGCCAGACTTGGTATATACATTACATCATTGAATCCCTTCACTCTTCCATCAGGGAATTGAATTCTGACTCTTCCATGACCAACTATTTCCAAAGGTGAATCACTCACCAAATACACCTTTCCACCATCGTATTTTTCATACTTCGTGAACCAGTCTCTATGAGATGTCATGTGGAAAGATGCTCCAGAATCAATCAGCCAGACATCATCTGATGCCTGCGTAGCCAAGGCTGCAATGAAAGCGTCTGCATCACTCTAAGAAGAATCATTATTGAAAGAATTCTTCTTCTTCTTCTTTTTCTCCTCTTTACAATCCTTTTGGATATGACCAGGTTACCCACAATTCCAGTACTTCACCTTGGACTTCTTGCCAGGAGACTTTGATCTCCCTTCTGATTTGGATTTGGACTTCTTGTCCTTCTTCTTGCCTTTTTCTTTCAATCTGCCTCTAACAACAAGAGCCTCCTTCGCCATCTCAGAAGATTTCCTTCTCATTTCTTCTGATAACAAAGAAGCAACAACATCTTCTATCTTAAAAGTGGATGTCGTAATCCCAATAGCCATCACAAGGTGATCCCAAGAATCTGGAAAAGAACATAATAACATCATACAACGATCTTCTTTATCAATCTTCACACCCACAGATGCTAACTGAGCAATCAACATGTTGAAAGCGTTCAAATGATCAGCAATAGATCCTCCCTCCTGCATTCTCAAAGTGTACAACTTCTTCCTCAAGAACAATTTATTCACCAAGGACTTGCCCTGATAAATGGCTGCCAGTCTTTTCCATAAGGAAGATGCAGTCTTTTCTTCATGAACATTCAAAAGAACAGAGTCTGCTAAACAAAGCCTTATCAACCCCTTTGATTTTCTATCTGCAAGGTCCCAATTATCTTGCTTCATGCCTGTAGGCTTCGTTCCAGACACAGCAAGCCACAGATCACGATCAACCAATAGATCTTCCATTTTAAGTTTCCACAACTCAAAATTGCTGCCATTGAATTTCTCAATTTCAATCTTTCCTGACGTGCTTGCCATCTTAACCTGTAATTGAAATACCAAACTTCTACAAGAATCCCACTGAACAGAATTGACACAAAAAAACCAACGTACCCACAAGGATAACACAATTGGCCAGGCTCTGATACCACTTGTAAGGAAAGCTAAGGTGCAGAACTAACTCTCCTAACGTCAAAACCTCAACAAAGAATGTAAAGGTGACTTTAAATTTTCAATTACAGTCCAATTAAGATACACTTGAAAGAAATAACTGAAACAGAGAAATTAACATACACAGATGAACACTAAATTTACGTGGGAAAACCCTTACTGGAGAAAAACCCACCACACCAAGAAAAGCCTCTTTGTATTACAGTAATGGAAATTACATACAGAGATCAGACTTATCTTTTTGATGTCAATTTACAGTAGCAGATTCAATGATCAACCTTGTACAGAACATTCCATTTACAATGCACTCTCAATTGAATTCACACTGAGCACCCATTGAACTATTCATCCAACCAAACATCATCTTTGATTTCAGAGTATATCCTTGTCGTTCATGGTCTGTTGATCTTCCTCACAGGAACGGTCACAATAGTCTAACTGCCAACGGTTCCCATTCTGCTTCTCTGATTGGTCGAAGACACACCACATAGGATAGTCTTCCAATCTATCAAAAAATGTTCAAACAGTATTCACATGTCGGTGAGACACTAACAGTGTCTCCTCGATGCCACATGACCGATTACACATCCATCGCTATCACCAAGAGTCACTGCTATCGTCAGGAGATCATAATGAGTTTAAAAGTCACATCGACATCAACACTCCCATCAACGAGACTTACTCTATCGGCAAGACCTTTCACCGATATCCTCAGCAAACCCATCGCCCAGAAAATTGATAGTCGCTATGAGTCATAACGAGCCCTCAAGTCATACCAATATGAACATCTGTCGACAGGACTTAGGCTATCGCTAAGAGTCACCCCACAGGTTCCAAGTCACCTTGAGTCCATCCTTTGCTAGGAGTCATACCGACAACAAACCATACCATCACCGAGACAATCATGTATCGCCAAGAGTTCTTATTGAGCCTTCATGTCACTCTGATGACTCTGAAGTTAAAGCTATCAGTGAGACATGCCATATTGCTAAGACTTCATATCGACGATAAACACATGTAGCTCTATCGGCAAGACTACTGCTATCGATGAGACATCATACCGAACCAAACCTTTTGGCCAAGAGTCTCCCCGATAACTTCAATCGCCATGAGTCTCCCCGACAACCATTAGGAACCAAACCGTCGGCCAGAGATCTCCCCAAGCGGAGAGAGATAGAAAACTCATAGCGATTTCTCCAGTTGGTAAGACAACAACAAGGTCTTGGCAACGTCAGCATTTCACAAGGTTACACAGCTGCTAGTCGGCCAGACAGAAAGAATGTCACACCGACTTTTCTCTTTCAAGAGTATCATGCCAATAAGATTGAGGCACGTTTTCCAACACCAGGTAGGTCTCAAAACCTCATCTTTTGTGAATTTAAGTATATTTTTAGCAATTTTTTTTAGTTGAGGTGTGCATGCACCCTCTTTCGATGCTACTGTCCAAAATATGTGCTATCGTCTAGGATCTACATTGGAGTCTCATCTCTGCACTGGCGTCCCAAGGATGTGCTGGCATCCTCAGGGCATCAATGGCAGACAAGGACATATGCACGACATGCAGATGTTTGCACGATGCACATACACCTGTGTGACACACATAAGTAGTATGTTTTCAACTTGAAATTCCATGTCCTAAGAATTTTTTCACATTTGTAGGAGTATCCAGAGATTCATGAGCATCCCAGTGGGCGGGCTTACTGACTAGTTTGCGAGTAGAGGGACCACCTCATTGATGACGAGGTCACTCACCTAGAGCAAGTCGGTCTTTGGCATGTATACACCATGCTAGATATGCATTATCATGTGAGGATGCTTATAACACTAATGGAGTAGTGGGATGCCACCACATCATCTTTCCAATTGTCAACCGAAGAGATGACAATCACAGTGGAGGACGTGTATCAGATCCTCAGACTACCTATCTGCGGACGACGGGTGGCCATTGATGACACCCAATCAACACAAGAGTGCACAGAGGGAGTCTTTTACTGATTAGGGTAGATAGATTGTGATGATGGCATGGGCCACATTTATACGCACTGGTATGACTAGGTGCGAACCACTGCACCGCTACTATGCCAGGTGATGGTCGTGACCATTGCATTTTGGATCATGATAGACGGGCGAGTCTCTCACCTACACGAGGGCCTCGTCCACACCATTAGGGAGATGTTAGAGCATAGGATCATTTTTTCTAGTGGGTGCAGTATGTTAGCGCACCTATACTAGGAGGTTGGTTTGTATGTCCATTACAATTACTAGAGCCTTACAATGTGCACACTTTTGCAGGTGTGGGCCTTTTCCCACATCATGTGCATGAGGCCAGTCGGTTTTCCCCAACGATGACCATATCATGTCCCCATGGCCCACTAGTATTACAGAGTAGTGGAGGCATGGAGATTTATAGTTATGGCGGTTATATTTTGATACTCTTACTACGGACGAGGTCAGATGGAGACTCTATCAATTTTTTAGATGAGTAGATGATGGCAGGCATCTTAGGAACCTGTAGCGAGACCATTTTTTTGTAGGTCACTCTGACCACATCATCATACCATACTAATGGAGTTGAGTCATATGATAGCATGGCCATGTATAGATAATTCCTCCAGATGTGCCCACAAACACTAGGGCTTACAGGAGCGTAGCTAGACCCGGGGATCGCCCCCGCCCTACCATCACTAATTTTTCCCCCTCGGATGATGATAAGCCTGACCATGATCTGCTGCCCATAGCATCGACATATAATGTTGGGATCGCCACATACTTCAGAGAGTGGTGGGATAGGCACTGTCCTCTTCTTGTTAGTGACGAGGGTGCCCTTGGGGGGATCCGGGCCCACAGGGGGACATGCCACCTACACCTCCATATGACAGATGGAGAGGGTGGTAGCAGGTTGGTGAGGAGCAGGAGGTGGCGTTGTAGAGTCCAAGGCGGTGGAGGTAAGACACTCCACCAGCTATCCCTGTCTCATCAGCGCCACCAACACCTACAGCCACAACGGCGGTGGCCTTGGTGGCACCAAGAGTTGTTGTTGATACTGGTAGTGTGGGTCCTAGTATCGCTCCTCACCCTAATCCAACATGGCAACTAGGGGACCCAGGTATACAAAGCATGTCGTTTATATTTTACTACTTTTAGTTTCTTTCGTTTATGATTATATACATATGCCATGTGGTACTGATTTCACTCTTTCTTTTTGTGGTTGTAGAGGATGCACAGGGATGGAATGGGCTCATGGCTTAGTGCATATTAGAGGTGGCCCTTAATGTGTTGATTTAGGGGATGGTCCTCAATGCTTACTGGCCAACATTAGCAGGGCAACATGCCCACATTTTTGAGCTAGTAGCTCATCTAAGGACCGCTTACAAGGAGTGGGGATTAGAGATTGTACAAATCACTGCAGAGGTGACCACCATTTGGGGGTAGCATGACCAACTTTTGGGGGAGTTGTGGATAGCGCTTGATGAGTGAGATGCAACCATGATGAGGGCTGATGTTGCCGAGTAGGCGCGTGATGCCCTTTAGAGCTGCTTCGATGACCTTGACAGGCAACCGACAGTTGTGATCCTGGTAGATGTTCAACGACTGTAAGATGAGTTGAGACAAGCGCAATTGACTATATGCTCCCTACAGGGAGAGATCAGGGGGATACAGGTAGTTCTCTCTACATCGCGCTCACATCAGTCCCAATCCATGTCCACCATGCAACTGCTCCCTAGACCACAGTAGCAACAGCCGAAGCCAGAGGGCTCTAGTAGCCATGCGTCACAGCCATAGGGCTCTAATAGCCATGCATCACAGCCATAGGGACTCCTCATTTTGTACATCAATTTTGTAGCGAGAGATATATATTTTTTGTAGATAATTTATATAGACACATATTCATTAGCCACTCATTTTGACAGTAGTGGCCCGATACATGTACACGACATTTGATACATACATATATATATACCAGTTTCGACATCATGGCATTGTGTATTTTTATGTGTATGCTTTTTGACTTTCATGTATGTTGATGCTATGGATACATAACATAGCCAAACACATGTATGTATACTGTTGACACACACACATGGTTATGTCATAACACAAAAAAAATTCATAATGTGTTAATGAATAAATGCCAACACTTGTAGTGCTGCTACCCTTAAAGAGTGAACACCGCACACGTGACATGTTGGACACTATGCATAGTATCGACGGAGATGCATTGCATTAACAGGCTCTTTTAAAGGCGTTCCATCCATAGGCACCCTAGCCATACAAAAGATGACAATGTAAGGGCCTAACCAGTTAGGACTAAATTTCCCTCTCTAATCGAGCGACGCATTTACATTTCTCTTATTTTCACAAAGAACCAGGTCTCCCAGCTTAAAAGTCCTGGGAAGTACATTTTGATTATATTGTCTAGATAACGATCATTGATAAGCTTTAAGATGGTCAAGGGCCTGCAACTGGTGCCCATCGAGCATCTCTAGCTGATGCAAATGATTGGCTCGATAAGTTTCATCATCAATTAACCCTTTAAGGGAAACCCGCAAAGACAAAATTTCCAACTCTAAAGGCAAGCTAGCTTTGGCACCATATATGAGGTTGTAGGGCGTTGATCCCATCACCGTACAAATGCTTGTACGATAGGCCCATAAAGCATACATTAATTGAATATGCCAATCCTTACCATGCTTATTAACTGTCTTACAGAGAATAAGCTCAAGAGTCTTATTAGACGCTTCCGCTTGGCCATTACATTGTGGATAGTATGGAATAGAAAATCTATGTTGGACGTGAAACTTCTCTAAGAACTACTTTACTTCCTTGTTCTTGAATGGCATACCATTTTCAAAGACAAGTGTAGCAGGCAATCTGAAATGAGAAATAATGTTGTTTAGAAGAAAACTACAAATAACTTCAGCATTCGTAGAGCGAATCAGGATGGCTTTGACCCACTTTATGAAATGATCTATAGTGGTGATGATAAAGGTATGTCCTCTAGAAGAAGGAGGTGATATTTTTCAATAATATCCAACCCCCATTTTGTGAACGGCCAAGGAGGGGATTCTATAATTCTTGTGTAGGTGCATGAATAAGATGATTTTGTTGTTGACATTGTGGGAATTTCTTAACGAAATTGAAGGAATCTTGCTCCATCGTTTGCCAAAAATACCCCATGTGTACCAATTTTCTCACCAAGAATCTACCACCAAAATGTCCACCCCCAGAGCCTGAATGAGCTTCCTTAAGGAAAGGAGTATCTATGCTTTAGTGAGACATTGAAGAAGCATGCTATTATAAGATTTTCAATAGAGAACATTAGACAAAATAACATAACAAGATGAAATCTTTCATATACGAGTGCGATCATTCTTTGTCGCATCATCGGGAAAGTTTCCAGTCTTTAAGTAATTATAGATATTAGAGAACCATCCTCTCGAGTCTATGTGAGAACACACAAAAACATTGGGCTTAGGTTGATCGGAAACAACCAGAGATCAAAGAACCTGGACCACGAAGTGGTATTCCTTTGTATCTTCCTCTGACGACACCTAGGAAGCAGCACTTGCCATGGAATCCACGTGTCTATTCTTCCTCCTAGGGATACTGTCTATTGTGAAAGAGGAGAACTGATTAAGCAAGGATAAAGCAAGGTCTTGATATCACAACAAATTACTTTGTTTAGCTTGATAGGTTCCCATAATCTGATTTACAATAAGTTTAGGATCACCCAACATGTGGAGATGTTTTATTTTTAGCGTGATCGCGACACGTAAGCTAGCAATGAGAGCTTCGTACTCAACGATGTTATTGGTGCGAGGAAAATCTAATTGAAAGGATAGAGGGACTAGTTTACCTTTGGGGGATATTAAGACTACACCTGCTTCGGAACTAGTCTGACACCTCAACCCATTGAAATACATCTTCCATTCAAGGTCATAATCAATCACAAATATGTTCTCATTAGGGAACAAGTCTAGACTTGGGAAGGAGCGAGATGAGGGAGCATCTGCCAACTAATTGGCAACCGCTTGACCCGTTATTGACTTCTAAGTAATGAACTTTATATGAAACTTAGAAAGCAACATAACCCACTTCGCTAACCTCCTAGCAAGGTTAGTTCTAAAGAAAAAATGCTTTAAAAGGTCAATTTTTACAATGAGACGTGTTTCAACATGGAGAAGATAATGTCTTAACTTTTGTGTAGTGAAGACAAGAGCAAGACATTGCTTCTCCATGGAGGAATAATGGGTTTCATAAGCAACTAGGATGCAACTAATGTAGTAGACTTCTCTCTCTCTCCCGACATCATCATATTGAGCCAACAAAGTTGCCAAGGCATATGGTGATGCTACAAGATAAAGCAAAAAGGGTCTATCTTGCGTAGCCAACATCAATACAGGAGGATTGGACAAATAGGATTTCATTGATTCAAAAGCTTTTTGGCACTCTTCATCCCATATGAAGTGGACATCTTTCTTCAACAGACGAGTGAAAGGAAGGGTACGATCAACCAATTGAGATATGAATCTTTGAATCATCTGAAAAATCCCTTGTAAACTTTGCAACTCAGTTTTTGTTCTTGGGTGGAGGCATGTTAACAATAACATCAATCTTATTTGTGTCGACTTCGATTCCACGGTGAGAAACTATGAACCCAAAAAGTTTTTCGGCATCCACACTGTAGACGCACTTAAGGGGATTGAGTCTCATCTTATAGAGCCAAAGCCTTTCAAAAATAAGATGAAGGTTCTTAACATGATCTTGACAAGTTATATATTTCGCCAAGATTTCATCAACATAATCTTCTAAGATCTTATGAATAAAATCATGAAAAATCAGGGTCATCGCTCATTGGTAAGTTGCTCCTGCATTCTTTAACCCAAAAGGCATGACCACATAACAAAAGGTACCCCAAAGGGTAGTGAAGGCTGTCTTGTACTGATCTTCTAGATTAATACAAATTTGATTGTAACCCAAGAAACCATCCATAAAAGATAACAATGCGTGGCTTGTAGTCAAATCCACAATCACATCTATATTAGGTAGCGGAAAATAATCCTTAAGAGAGGCCTTATTAAGATCACGAAAGTCAATCCATATACAGATACGACCATCAGGCTTACTAATGGAAACTATATTTGAGATCCAAGGGGAGTAGTCGATTGGAAAGATAAAGCCAACTTTCAATAGTTTCTCTATCTCAGTCTTAACCATCAGTGCCACCCTGGGATTGATGTTATGGATTTTTTGTTTAACTGGCTTGGCGTCAAGAAATAGGTCAATATTATGAACCACTATAGACCCATCAATACTATGCATATCCTCATACTTCCAAGAAAAGATATCAGGATGAGAATGTAAGAGATCAGAATGTTCGTCTGATTCTTTTGAAGAAAGGCACTTCCCAATCTTAATTACTTTTTCAAAAGACTTAGGATCCATAGAGATTTCAGTAGTATCCCCTTTAAGGAGAGAACTATGATCTTCAGGATGTGATATTGGAACATCATTACCAACATTGGATAGAGGGTCCTCCTCGTCAATACTCAAGATAGATTCTCCAAAATACACATGTTTATGCAGGCGATACGAGAACCGTCTCTTGTGATGGAAGGGAGGCAACAAGGAGTAGGCACCTAGGAATTTCTCAAGTGCTTCATCTGAAGAGAAGACATCTAAAGGTATTTTCTCGGTCTGCCCCCCATCCTCTATCAATTCAGGATGGACCAAACTCAGTGGTTCGGCTGAAATCATGTTAACACTCCACCAAGGTTTCTGCTTAGATTTTTCAATAGAGCATCGCTGACTCAGATAGCGCTTTCACAAATTAAATTGGATAGGGACTTGGATTCCTTGTTCTATGCACCCTAGGCC
This sequence comes from Sequoia sempervirens, assembly GCA_007258455.2. NCBI lineage: Eukaryota > Viridiplantae > Streptophyta > Pinopsida > Cupressales > Cupressaceae > Sequoia > Sequoia sempervirens. Next base: position 28,760,536 of record VDFB02047230.1, on the reverse strand, counting down.
TTTATGCCCATAGCCATACAAAAAATCGATTTCATATCAAAAACCGTAGCAAGTTTGTAAAACTTCAGGAGGTAGTGACTCTATGTAGAGTGTTTCATTCCACCAATGAACATCAAATGTCTCTATGGGAGTGCTCCCACCTTCTTCGCTAGGTTTGCAAACATTAAACTCCTTCATAGGAGTGGGACTACTCTACTCAGTAAAGGAAGGGTTGATCTCCTGGATGGGATCATACTTCTCTTCCTTAATGGGAGCGTTGCCCATCTTTACATCAGAGGAATTTGAAAACTCTATACAAGAGGGACTTGCTTTGTATTCCACAATGAAGAATTCATAGAATTCTAAAGAGCCCCAATCATCACCAAAGAAAGCACTCGATTGAGAGGAAGAAGGATAAGATGGGGAAGACTTAGGACTTTCTGCTTTAGGTGGTTCATCTCTAACAACATTCACTCCAGGGACAACTTCCACAGATAGTATTGTCATGGAACACGCCATAGCATCAATAGTTAAGGGTGGAATACAATTATTGAGAGTGGACACGACTGAAGCCCGACCGACAGCTGGTAGCTCACAAAGGTGAACAACTTATGGATCTGCTTTAACCGTGACCACCCAATTATTCGCGATGAAATTTAAGGAATGGTGTAAAGTAGAGGTTACAACACCCATAGCATGAATCTATGGTCTCCCCAAGAGAATATTGTAAGGTAAAGGGCCAGGCATCACGTAAACCAAGGTAGGTAAAGTAACAAGATCCAGTGGAAAAGGCATTATTATCGTGCCTAGAGCTTGACAACCAGCATTATCAAACCCACAAATGTACAAGGAAGAAGTAGCAAGAGACGATGAATCAACTTTAATCTTAGGTAGTAGGTCAATACTGAAAATGTTGAGAGCTGAAACGGTATAACGAGAGTACGCCTAATACTGATATTATTAACATTAATTTTACTCATCAAGGGGTCCGCTTGATTCTGCACATCCGGAGGTGGGAGTTCTTGTGGACAGAATGTGATATTCAGTGAATCCACTCAAATATGAGCCAACAACACATTAACATCCATAGGCCTAGCAGAGGCAGGAAAGAGGATCTTCTGCAAGGCTTCCTGAAGCATTTCCTAATAAACCAGAGCGGTTTGAAGTAAATCCCAAAGTGAGATCTTAGCCAGAGTAATACAGAGTTGCTCGACAAGATCATAATCACCTGGTGATTTAATCATGGGTTTAGCTGCTGAAGGAAGGCTTGGTTGAGAAGGCGGTAAAGAAGTAGGAACTTGAGTGGGTTGAGACATAGGAATAGGAGGCTGTTGATCCAAGTTCTGTTTGTTTCTTCTTGTGTTATATGCGTTCCCAACAACATTATAAGAAGTGGAGTTCGTAGCTTTCACGAACCTCGAGTATAAGTCCGATGAATCACTACGACGTGAAATCCCATAGATAGAACAACTCTCCTTAGGAGAAGGGTCAACCGAGGTCACATAAATGACAGGTTTCTTAGGGATCAAAGGAGCCACAAAGACTACTACATTTACCGACTTCCCAGTTTGCAGGGAGAAATTTTGCTCGGGAGATTTGCAGATAGTATGAGGTGCTTCTAAGAATTCATCTAGAGCATCATCCAACATATCAAAATATTCCTTAGAGAAAACATTATCATAGACATAAAAACATCATGAGAATATATTCGACATGGTTCACGTCAGGTTCACAAAAATGTGAGATAAGAGGGATTCGCTGCACATGGGTCTCTTTGTTCTCAAGAGATCACTAGGGAATGAACTGCCCTTATCTACCTCAACATGAACAGGATAAAGAAATGGTAGAGAAAATGTACTAAGGTTATACTTCAAAGAAGACTACTTCAGATCCTGAGAGAGTGAAGGCTCTAGAATTTTTCCTTTGATAGAGAAGCTCTTGTCCAAAGGACAAAAGCGTAGATTCAGGGCGCTAGCGTGGCATGCTATCATCCAAATGGCGCGGTGGCATCCTAAGCAACAAAAATATTAGGTGCTCAGACAGGAAAAATAAAACTTCACCTCCTAGCTCAGATCTAAGGTCCTCTTGGATAGAGTAATCAAATGGAAAGAAGGAACTTAGAATAAAGCACAAGGAGAACTTGGAGAAAACTTACCTTCAACCGGACGTTCGAGTCTTCACCCTAAGCTCCGCTTTGAGACCTACACACATAAGGACTAGGGGAAAAGGTTGGGACTGTATAGGGTTCTGCCTTAGCCAAACCCCCATTTTGGTGTTCCCACCTCCATAGACAACCAAGTTGGAAAGGAGTGTAAACAAAATGGACAAAGCGTGTGGTGAAAACAAAACCCACTTCAAGAGTAGAACTTGCATCACTAAGTAGTAAATGAACAAGCAAATAGAAAGAAGAGAGAGAGCATTATCCACGGGCCTAGACCCTCTCCAGAGCACATAGATGAACCATTGAGTGCTTTCTTGAGAGCTATAACTACTGGAAGGACCTCAGTCCGACATGGCTTCGCTTGTGAGAGTGTTGCTATCAAGAATGAAGAGGACTCAAGAGTGGAAAATATGTAGAGAGCTTGATTGAATGACTTCCAACCCCAATTGAGAGAAAAAGAGAAGCTTTTAATGCATGCAAGGGCAGAAAAGAGCCGTTACATCCGAAATATGACTACTAGGACATGTGTCAAGAGAGTCAAGATTCCAGATTCCTTATTTCAAACTCAAAAAACCTCCAGGATACTAGCGTGCTACGCAGACGTTCGTGCGTCACGCAGGCATCTAAGGCCTAGATTTTTGGGAAATGTGTCATTAGGCTTCTATTGCTTTGCCACTAGTCCACATGGAGTCAAAATTGTGAATTTCTAACTCATCGTATTTTTTTCATTAATGCTCTAAGGTGTCATAAATGCTAGACAAAAATGCAAGAATGTGGAATTGCCCCTAGGTGTAATTCTACAACATTACAAGAATTAAACCTTCATGAGGGGCTAGGTTCTTGGGGTTATGTTTGTGATCTCTTATACCATGTTCCAAAGAAACCGGTAAATAAAAAGGGAAAGACACCATCTTTTTGTGCCTAAAATGATTAGGAAAAACAAAGTGATACCCTGAGAGAATAGAGAAGTGATCGTCAAGGGTGAAATACCTCATAATTTCATGTGCTACATCTCCCCATATAGCCTTGATTAAGGAGTGATAATAGCCTCCACATTTAGCCCGCTCCAACTTCTGCCTCTCATCATCTTTGAAGAAGATATCCAGGGCTATACTGGATTCATTTTTGTCTCTATAGAGTTTTCTACCATCAATCGACAAGCCAATGATTTCTACTATGAGATCCTCCATAATGTTGAACTCCTTTCCCCCAATTTGCAACACACAATTCTGCCATCCTTCAAGAAACTCCTGCAATGTCTTCATATCATGGCCATGCAACTTTTCCATGTAGGGAGTCACTCCCCAGCCTCCAACAATTTCCAAACCTTCTCATTGCCTTTCATAGTATCACAGGAGATAGGCTCTATTCAATTTCGATCACCCCCCATCGTTGCAACAGGTAAGCAACCCAACAGAAAGAAGAACTTGTAGAGGAGACAAATAAACCTCGAGAACTTGCAGAGAAAACAAGGAAACCTTGAGAAAAAATTAGCTTTCCAATTACCCACAATCCATGTGGAAAAGAATAAATGGCATAGAGGAATTATGAACATTGAATTCCTAGTCAGTCGAGCGTCAAACCCATTAGAAAACCGCATAGCCTTTTCTCTAAAGGATTTACACCTCGAAAGAAATTGCCATGTCAAGAGCATGTGAAAAAATCCCATCACTAAAGGAATGCCCCTCTCAACTCCTTTGTGAATCATGATGAATCATTGAACATGCTTCTAGGGGAAGGGGATCATGTTCTCCCCATTTCCAAATAATCATTCACCTCATAGTTAGCAAAAAATTCAGCTAACCTATTTCCCTCTCTATAAACATGGGAGATGAAACATTGGTCAAATGAACCCAACATATTTAAGGCATCATTTATGAGGGATTCCAACATCCAAGAGGGAGGAGAAATCTTCCTAAGGTTATTTATAATGTTGAGGGAATCACCCTCAACTCAAACCTTTTCATAACCTCTAGAATGAGCCAACTTCAAACCATCATCATAAGTTGGCACCAAGTATTCAACCCCTTTTCCTTATCTCTTGGCATGGTTTCACTCTTTGAAATAGTCTACAATTTATAAGCAACACTTAGACAAAGTTGACTCAATTATAGTTTCAATGGGAAACATATCAAAGATGAATCGCCCCTCAAAATAGCTCTCAAAAGGTGCTTTTGACCATTTCTTATCTTGTTGTACGTTCTTCCTATTATCATGCATCTTTACACTTTATATAACAACTCATAATATTCCATTGCTTGGTATTATAGTGCCCAAGTTAGAGTAATTCACTGTTAATAATTCAAAGTTGCATTTACAATAGTATCGACTTATGGTTTTATCCCATATCGACCTTATTGCTTCGCAATACTTAGCATGCAATTCGGCCTTTATTTAATGTCAATATATGCTATATTCGGCCTATGTTCATATATATAAATCAGCCTAGGTTCACTTATATATAATATAAATCTCCCTAAAAGCATCACATATATATAAATATATATGTATGTCTATAAATAGCATTAATGCTATATCACATATGTATATATGTATATGTATATATATGCTATATATATATATATACATAAAAGATATATCCCATATTAATCATGTATACATTCGATATATAAATGAATACAACCAAGTTAAAATTCACATAATAATAATAATAATACCCTCTATGTACATATATACACATGTATACATATGTTGATACATCCGTATGGACATTTCCATTTGTCAAACATACATATGTATCGACACATGTATACATATGGATATATGTATATATCTTATATATATACACATTCGATAACACAATCAAGTACATACACAATTACTATTGTGTTGATAGGGAATAGACGTGTGGTGTATTAATACATATACACATTCATGTCGTATTGTCCATTCGATAGTTCCATGCTCATAAGAAACCTGTTCATAAGCGTGCATAAGTACGTCTACCTATGTACTCCCATGTGTGTGTTCCTTCATGTGTATGGTCTATCGTTGACATGCATATGTATACATATACATACATCCCATGTGTGCTCACCTCATCAATACAAGCATAGTAATATAGGAAGAAATCATAAGCTCTAATCATATAAACATCATCCAAGAATGCACTCAATAGTAATCATGCTCCTTACTAATGCAAACACTCATACTAAGGATGACTTACCAATTCCCAACATAACAACTTGAATCAACCATTCTACTATGAGTGTGTTTGTATAAGCTTAGTTAGGTTACGTTACTGGTTACCCGACTAAGATCTTATCCTGAGTGATACTTCCCATCACACCTGGAGGATTGAACATATACCTACATCAAATTAACAAATTCCAATGGTAGTCAATTATTCAACAAAATATGCATTACACACAATATTTCTCCAAAGTCAGATTATCTAATTCAATAACCATCTACTTCACATATATACATTTCTTCACATATCAATAAACGAATTAACATTCATTCATAATTCACTGATAACAAAGTGCAAGCACAATTTATTCTCATTCAGAACTTTAATTACATTCACATTTACCCTACATAGTAATAGTAAATAGTAAATACACAACTAGGGTGTAACAAGTATAAATACATTGCATTCATACAAACTCCCATTTATAGGGTTCATACAAATATAAACTAATAAGATAGGTTATACATCATAATGCACATTCAAGAAACATGCTATCACAAACACGCACCACAAAATATTCAAAAGTATTCTTTTTCAACATAGAAACAATCTAATTAACTTTTTTAACATAACAACATAGGTATAAAGACTAGAATTCATGTGTTATGCTTCCAATTGATTGAACTCCTTCCTAGTACAAACTCTCAAGTTCGATTGATACCTCCTCCAAGATCCACTTGATTACTCACTTCTATCTTCCCACTCAATCTCACAATAATCACAAATATGATATATAGAAAAATAACTCTCCACTCACAAACTGTCAACTTACTAACTTAGAAATCACAACAAAATAGCTTCAAGATAATTAGAACATGATAAGTGTGACAATTGGTAGAATAGGAACCTCTATTTATACTATTTTGTGAGCAACCAAAGGCTACAAACAAGTAAGTATTTCTGCCACCTTTCATCCTCATGAAATGACTCACTCACAGGTTTGCAACACATGACAGTCCTCACCATGTAAATGGTTGAGTCAACTTGATATTTGGGACAAGAAGCTCAACACAAGTTTCCTAATTCGAATTCCTCTTCAAAATCTTGCCAAGTTTGCACTTGACTAAGTCTAAACATTGTTTGCAGGCTTATACGAATTTAAAGACTTCTATTACATTCCAAATTCAAGAAAATATGGTGCCACCTCTACAGGTATGGGCTTGACATAGTCTACAGGTTTCTTAAACAAAAATAACTTCATTCTAAAATTCTTACACGACAATGTTAACTCATATGTGCTTTAACTTGGTCTTTAAAAACTATGCACTGGCTTCTTTCCACTTAAAACTGCACCATACACTCTATGCACTACATGGTATAATATGTGCTTTGTTGTACATTATTAACAATAATCAACATCATTTTTCTAACTCCTCCTACATGCGTTGGAACCATACTCTCTTCATATTTATTTATTTGCATTCAAATATTCTTCCAACACTATGTGTTTTACCTTGACTACCTTCATTTATGCGTTGAATGTATTGTTTCATTTTCCATAGTATTCATTTCTTGCACCTCTATTACCCTATGCACTTTGAATATATCCCAAACACATACTTTACAAAGTGTTATTTACAAAGGATGTTCTTACCTTTTCCTGTGCGTTTGTTTATATTTTTAAATGCAACGATAAACTCATTCAACTCGCCCTCCCTTATTATGCTGGTGTTGGACTTAATATCATTATCATTTTTAAATGAGTTGTATTCTCTTTTAATTACAGTGAATGGCTTAATATAGAACATGCTATGTTTGCTTGTAGCTATTTTAAAATGCTTCTAAATATAATACAACAATTTATATATATATATTATTAATACATATATATAATATAACCTTTATATTATATATATATCAATTTATATATACGTTAAACTATATTTCATTATATATATTATTAATATATATATAATATAACATCCATTGTTATATTTATATAATGTATATATATTAATTAATCATTATTTATCGATCACATATATATACATACTAATGACTATAATTATGCCTATACATATATCATTATTCCATTATCCATAATAATCACATTGATCGATCAATTGGTGAATATATACATAAAATGTATAAGTATATATATATGTGTGTGTGTGTGTGTGTGTGTGTCATTTGTCCAGTCGATACCCTTATGTGTATGATGTATCTGTGTATGAGCATATGCATGTATTACTACTCACTTATACTCACACATGTATATGTTCACATGTACCAGTTATTGCTTCCGCATATACAAACACACACACACACACACACACACACACATATATATACATTCTATGTATATATATACTTATCAATTACTAAATAAATATGAATATAAGAAGAGAACTTATACTTACCACAAAAACTCAATCACACATCCTCAAAAAAGAACATTCAAAGACTAAAACCACATACCACACTAAATCATCCCTAAACCATAACCGAAGGTTACCTACCCAATTTTACAACTCGACTAGACCACTTAGGGTGTGAATGTGTGTGCATACTCAGTTAGGCTCATTAAAGGTTACTAGAAAATCTCCTCTCTTGAGTGATACTTCCCCTCTCTTATGGAGGATTGAACCTGCTCCTACACTCAACTTGGCACATCATAACAATGGTTAGCTAAACACAACATAATCATATGCATCATACATTTCATAGTTAGAATCATTATAGAATATCAAATTGCATCAAGCATTCATTCATCATATTTCCTTTCAAAATTCATTAAACATATTCATATAAAGATTCATAATGCATATTTTAGTATTTCATTCACCCTTTTAAACACATTAAGGTCATGATCTACATTCATCATCCTATTTACCCATGAAGGTAAAAGTAACTTGGTAGTTATGAGATGGGGTGTAACAATGCAACACTTTCCAACTACAACAACCTTTTCCCCAAACACAAGTTATACCAACAACCTCTGCAAATACAAGTTGGACCAACAACCTCTGCAACTATATTGAAGCAGGACATCAATGACAACACCAACAACATTGTGTTGACATTAATACCAACAACTCCAAACTTCCAACAACTCCAATGCTAAGTGTTGACATCATCAACACCAATATCGTTCCAACACTTTTTTCATACAAGGGGTTGACATCAATGTCAACACCCAAGAAACTCAAACAAATCAAGCTTCCAACATCTCCAAACTTCCAAGAATCTCCCCCTTTGTGATTGATGACAACACCCTGAAAAACCATCAACAAAAAAAACAACCAACAACAATACTGCAATAAGCAGTACTCCCTTTGACAAGGAAACTTCTTACACTTCATCTTCTCTATTCACAGACTTATTTTCCTGCAACACCTTAGATTCTCTCTCCCCCTATGGTCTTCAGATCATATCCACTTTTGCACTATGGTTTTTCAACCAATTCTCTCCCTTATGGTTTTTCAACCACTTTAACTCTCTCCCCCTTTGACATCAATAAAAAAGGGCCATAAACTCATCCAACTCTCTTACTCTCCCCCTTTGATAACATACAAAGGGTAACACTTGCATACACCACTTTCAACACCAACAAGAAACTGCACTCTCTTCATGCCCCCTTAGGAGCACATACTGCACCATCCAACAACCACTGCTACCTACTCCCTCTAAGAGGTAGCCTTCAACATCAATCCAAGACCATGAATGTATCTTGAAATGCTTCTCAAATAGATGCACACACTTATGCATCTAGCTGAAAGAAGGAGGGGAAATAACCCCTAACTTCTCTCGCAGATACTCAAAAGTATCTTTTGGAAGATCCTTTGTGAAAATATTAGCATCCAGATCCTTAGTCGACACATACTCCATCTTCACCTCATTCTTTTCAAATTTCTCTCTCAAGAATTGACATCCAGACTGAGATATGTTTTTTTCTTGAATGCATTATCGAATTCTTTGAAATATTGATTGCACTTGTATTATCACACATGATATGAATAGGTTTGTCGTATGAAAATTTGATATCCTTCAATGTTTGCTTCATCCACAACATTTGTGTACAACATGATGCTACTACAATATATTCTGCTTTTGCAGTAGATAATGACACTGAATCTTGCTTCTTACTTAGCCATGAAACCAACCTACTTCCAAGAAAGAAAGCACTACCACTTGTAGTTTTCTTGTCATCTACACATCCATCCCAATCTACATTTGTATATGCACTCAAAGAGAAGTCAATATCCTTAGGATACAACAAACCATAATCCATAGTGCCCTTCAAATATCTTTATATCCTCTTCACTATTGCAACATGAGATTCTCTGGGATCTTCTTGAAATCTAGCCACAAGACAAACATAATGCATGATATATGTTCTAGTAGTAGGAAGGTATAATAGTCCACCAATCATTGATCTATAATCGCCTTGATATGTCTTAGGAGATTCATCATTCTTGCTCAACTTACAACCAGTAACTATAAGAGTACATACTGGTTTATAGTCATCCATTCCAAACTTCAACAATTCCTTAACATACTTAGATTGTGATATGAATATACCTTTCTTTGATTGACTGATGTGCAAACCAAGGAAGAAAATCATCTCCCCACACATTGACATCTCAAATTATTTCTGCATTTCCTTTGTAAATCTTTTGGACATGCCTTCATTTCCTCCAAAGATTATGTCATTAACATATACCACCATAACTAAGATTTGTTCTCCTTCAAATTTGAAATATAGATTGCTATTTGTAGTACCTTTCCTGAATCCTTGTTGTAGCAAGTACTTATCTAACCTTGCATACCAAGCTCTGGGAACTTTCTTTAGTCCATACAATGCTTTCTTCAATCCATCAACCATATTAGCATCTTATGACAACTAAAAACCTTCTAGTTTTTAAATGTCTACCTATTAAATATCCAAATTTGCACCCCTTCCAAGTTGTGGAAACTCAGCAAATTGAGAGCAACATGGGACTACTTTCAGGCTGTGAGTATCCTATTGTGAAAGTAGACCCCCATATTATGGGTTGGCTCCCCTTTTGGTGTCACATAAACTACTGCTAAACTAATGATTTCCTGAGGAAAGAGTAAGAGGGTTGTATAAACTAAAATTGACTGAAAATTTCTAAAAGGTGATTCACCAAATTAACTAAGACCTACAAATAGATTGCACACAGTTCAAACAATGACAAATCTTGGTTTACACAACTCATTATGTATACATTCTTGCATAAGTATTTTATAAGGAGGTTTTTAAAGCTAAACTCCTAAAAGGAAAAAAAAGTCACAACTAAAAGCATTTTGCATTCCTAACACAACTTGTAGCCTACAAAAACACACTTTTCTGCAAAATAGGTGCTTAAAATGAGACAAAATTACAAGGAAAAGCTAAATTTCACAAGTAATTTGATCAACCACTGGATGCACACAATAAATCATGAAATCATAAGGCAAACTATTCAATATCATTGATCCAAGGTACTCACTAGTTTACAAATCTATCCCTGAGTTGCAATACTACTCCTGCTGGAAAGATAACTCCAAAAAATTAAGCTATCACACTGCTGGAAAGAAATAACTAACTTCAACAACACATTTGAAGTTACTTAAGAAAAAATTCAAACAACTGCATTGCACAAGTCCATCTAGAAGATTCCGGTCGGATGCAACAGAAAAGGCCAAAAAGAACCTTCTAAAATCACTCCAAACTATCCTCCAAATGAAGGAAGGTCAAGCCAAGACCCTAATCACACTAAAAGTGTGACAAAACTACCCCCAAATAACCCATTCCCTCCAAAAAATAGTCAAAGAAAAACTCACACACCTTTTCCATGTTGGTTAGTCATCATTTTTGCTCACACATGTCTTCAACCTATTTGACCCACACTTTTGGTGTTTTTTGCAAAGGCAGAATACTCCTCATTCTGGATTTGAATAACACTTAATCAAGTGGCTTATAGGTACACCACTCAACTAAACATTTCAAATTTTTAAAAATGAAAAAGAATAAGGCTCTCCATGATTTGGTCATATCAACACATGCCTTTTTACAACTTTGCATTTAAAATAACATTCAATAAAATGGATTATAGGTACACCATTTAATTAAATGTTTTACATTACAAAATAATGCAAAAAGAAAGGCTTAGATTTAGCCTATGTGAAAGGTCAAAATGCAAACTCCTAAGTCTTGAAATACTTTTATGCAAAGTGATGAGAGTCTGAAAATAAACTTTAAGTCTTGAAAGACTTGCAATTTCAAGGAGACATGGAAAATAACCAAGGCACGTATGATGAAGTCCAAAAAATACTAAGGCATAAGCCTAGGTTTGGAATAGATACAAGACATTAGTGAAGGACTTTTTTTTACTTAAATCAATATGATAAAAGTCCTAAATTCAAAATAGGGCAACTTAAAAACCCTAAAACAAAAACAATGAGCTCTACCTTTCGACCATTCATTTGGTATTATCATTTTTGGGAAAAAAACCTTTGCATTTGGCCACCATGATGAGCTAGGGTTCGATCTTTCTATATGCATTTTTTAGTTGATTTCCCCATGCTTGGGGTCAAAATCCGTTTGGAACCTGGTGGTAAGTCATTTCTTGAGTATTCTATAGCATTTCACTCCATTTGCGAAGGGTTTTGAGGCTTCTTAGCCATGGCCTGTCTAATGTTGTTTTGATGCATTCTTCTCTTGTTTCATTTGTGAAAGATCTGCTTGCCTTTGGGCCGCCGTTGAGGTGATTTTATGAAGCTTGATAGAGGTATTAATTACTTGCTCATTCAATAAAAACCAGCAACTTGAGCTCAGGCAAGCTCTATGTCGACGTATACCTTGATTTTCTCCCTAATTTTTTGTGAATCAAAGCTCATTTCGAGCTCTCTGATGAGTCCAGTTTATGGGTCAATTTTGATAGAGTTTATTATCCATTTTCTACAGTTACCATAGACTTTGATGCTTGGATGTTGACCTTTTTATGATATTTCCTCGAAACCATAGACATTGGGCATAAGCTTATTTTTGTAACCTTTAAATGACATTGACATGCTATATGAACTATCTATGTTAATTTTACATCTGGATTAATGAATGTCACTTTAAGATAGTTACAAATATGCAATTGTTTTGTGTACTAATATTGTCATGCAGATATAATTAGAGGCCTATGAAATGGAGGAAGATTCTGACAGCTGGTCATTCGCCATAACAGTCAACAAGGCAATTATTCAAAGGTCAATGGAGGGAAGGCTCTTGACGGCGGGAGATTCCTCATTCAAATTGAAGTTGTAACCGCCTTGTAAATGCTCTTAATTGTCTATTGAGTGAATATAGGTGTTACTATTGTGCTAAATCTGCATTGAGACATACACGCTTGACCAGATTCTACGCATGTGTAATCGCCTCTCCACTTTTTATGCTTTCCCTAAAGTGGCATACTCCTAATCTGTTGGAGTTGACCGCCTTGCTAGGTGATTAGTTAGTAGCTTCTTTCCTATAAATAAGACTCAGATGCTCCTTCTTGTTACCCATTTTTGTTACTTGCTCAAGTTTATTGAGCTAAAGTATTTCAAACTAAGAGAAAGGTACATTTTATAATCTTTCCTGCATTACATTTAATTGTATAAACATGAAAATTAGAAAGATTACAAGATTATAGTAAAAAATCATTGCATTTATACAATTGCATATAATAGAGAAAGGATTTACACAAATATTTTTTGAAAAGTTATCTTTATTGATTTAAGAGTACATTGTCTCACACAAGCCGTGAGACTCACTTTACTTATTCAATGAAAATGAAGAAAATAATATACATGAATAAGTAAACAAAATGTAAATATGCATATAAGGAAAGATACCAGTCATTGCCTGAGAATGACTGGTTCAGGGTGTGTTGTCTTGCACTGCTTGTGTCCCTCCTAGCTCCATATTGCTCCTAGTTCCTACATCTGGCAATAACAATGATGTTAGAGCAATGCTCTAAGCAATGAAAGATCTCAAACATTATATGAACATACACCTATGCACGTGTAAGCTGATCTCCAAATGCATTAAATAAATGCAAACCTTGGATGTCTTAGAAAATAATGAAGTCATCAAACACATCCAAAATATGCATTTATTTTTCTAAATTGTTTGTTTCATGTGTAGGTACAGGTGAGTTTATGTTTCTGATTAGTCCATCAATTCAACATGTGGGGTAAAATGGGCTCCCACAAGGGTGGAGCTCAGCATGTTGTCTAATTTTGTTTTAGCATGGCATTGAATTGAGGTAAACTCCCCATGGTTTATTTGTTTAATCATATATCATCTATGACAGTGAGGGTTTTGGTCACTGTCATAGAGGACACATCATCAAACAAGTAAATCATGAAAGATTACTCCCAATCCAATTACAATATCAAGAAATCAGGAGCATTAAAACATAAATGCAATGCAGTAATGGGATTCTATAGTGACAGTCACAAAGGTGCTTTGAGCTTTCAAAAGATTGCCACATTAAAAAAACTATAATGAAAAGAGGCCATTGATGTGACAGTGAATTCCATATGGTCAAACATCAGTAGCTTACAAGTGATCTCAACAAGCATAAAGTGCAAGGACAGGGAGCACAAGTAATTAAACCTTGGACAATGCAATAACATGACTATAGGTAGTTTGTACCTGTACAAGGGGAACCAGATCAAATAATGTTACATAAGGAAATCAAGAGCATTCATGATACAATTTTGTTTAAAAGACAATGCAATGAAAGGAAGAGGAATAACAGTACCCAACTTTTGCACAGACAGTTATCAAACTACAGTTACAATCAAACCAATGAAAACAATGAGCAATGTCATGATGACTGTCACCTACAGTGAAGTAAATGTAATGTTCACTGTCAAAACATATTTACATTGACACCATAGGCAATCATGAAAAGCAAAAGATGATATACACTATGCTCATATTAGTACAAAAGATACATAACAATCACTTAGGTATAAGATACATGACATCTTTTCATGATAAAACATCAAGGCTCTAATCTTGGAGTATTAGAATATAATGATATTGATAAAGCTACAAAGGTGCAGTGTGATGGAAATGCACAAGTCTCACTTCAAGATGCAATGTTGAAAGATATAGAAGCCCATCAAAGGACATCAAATGAAACCAAGAATTGACAATTTTATATATGTCTTGACTGTGCTACAGGAGTTAGGAGTCAGTGTTTTGTCACTTGTCTGAGTAGGTGAACAATCATTGATGACATTCATGGAAGCACAAGTGATATAGTCAAGGTGCAACATACTGTCATTGAGGGTAGTTATATTATGAAGCCAAATGTCAATGCAGTTAATGATGATTGTGGTAGAAAGTAACATTCACCCAAAATATCAATAAGTAGCATCAAGTATCAGTAAAATACATGACTAGTTCACAATGAAAGGAATTTTTACACAGCTCAGGACTATCACCAACATGAAATATAGTCAAAGTGACATTTTTGGAGAGTGCAATAGCATGGTAAGGTTTCATAAAGAATGTGTAGTATACTATACTGTGATTCAATGCATGTGTCTGAATTCTTTAGGTCAGTCATTAAGACTGTTATGGGGACTATTATAATCTGAAGAATATAGTAGAGCTACTATCATGATAAGTGCACCATGACAGTGAGGTTAATGGAGCCAGAATGTACATTGATCTTATCACAAATGTATGAGATCCTCTAGATCCTGTAGCAATATCATGAAAGTAAAAGTGTACAAGAACATACAAATATTCATTGTGCATATAAGTGGAACCCAATACTAGTCGGAGCCACGACCTGTAGAAGACTCTCAACCAATAGGAAAAAAAAGTGAAGTTTTGATTTATGCATTCATTTTCTAGAATAGATAAATACTGAAAAAATGATTAGAATAGAGTTGAGGCCAAGTTCATAGAAAGTGCAGGTGTAAAGACCCTTGAGCTAGGGTTTTTGGAAACAAAACAAAGCCTCACAAATGAAACCCATATGCTAAAGTTTAATCCCTTGACATCAAAAGAAAAATCAAAATACCTAGAAAAAGGTATGGGGTATTCTACAGGTGAAGCTCGTGGTGAGCTTCAAGCCACAACCAAAAGGCCGAGTTACAAAATAGAGTTATTTGTTTCCAAGATCCAAAGCCCGAGTGAAATCAACAGGAGAAGTGCATAAAATCTATAGGAAAATGAATGGAAATATTCTAGGAGGAAAAATCTATCTTATTTCTGTAGGAAGAGGCTCAGGTTCGAGTTTTTTATCTTCATAAAAGCAATAAATAGTGATGGAAAAGCGTTTTTGCCTGAGTTCTTGCTTGAAATATTTTTTGAAAGCCTTCTGTGTTGTAGGAAATCTCCATGAACGAGCATCTCCATGAAACCTTAAGTTGTCAGCGGCCGAGCTTCTTCAAGAAGCTTAGCATAAAAATGAAATGATGTTTTCATTTTTTGCTCGTGTTTTGTCTTAGGGTTTGGAACCCTAAATGATGCTGATGACCATAACATGGAATTTTTTCCATTGTTTTATGAAAAAATCAAATGCCAACTAATATATGCCCCGTGGCCCTTTGAAGATATGTATGCCTTAGGAAAATTTTCTTGCCTTATGGTGTCTTTTGCAACCTTGGTAATGTAAGTGCCACACATGTACACATAGAGCCTGAGTCAATGCCACCTCAACACATGGATGCCACTTCAGCTTAAGTGCCACCTCAACTTGCATGAAATATTTATGCAAAAGATATACTTGTACATGCTTTGAAGATATTCAGTGAGTTTTATTTGCATGTTTATCAATTGTAAAGCAAATAACTTTAAGGAGTGATTATAAGCCTTAAAGGTTATGTTATTACTTAATGCAAATAGAGTGACTTGGTCAATTGAGGAGATGTGTTTGTGAGTATGTTTATTGCTTTTGAGAGAATTTAGGGGTGTTAATGAGTTGGTTGCAAACATGTGGAGAAGATGTAGGGACTTTTCATCACCTTTTAGAGGGAATACAGGCTTCTTTAACTCCATTTGGAACATTTCTAGGAGTGTTTATGGTTTGATTAAGTCATGTTTGACTTTTTCTCTCATTGTGAACTCTTTTGGAGATGATTTAGGTGCTATATTCTAGGCTTTTTGGGGGCATCCGACCCAAGGTGGTTTCTGGAACCTTTTTTCTTGGAACCACTTGGTGTTGTGTACTTAATCACTTTTGTAACTCATTTTGGAGTTAGTTCTATTCATGTAGCTTTTGGAGACAGTGACTCTTGCAGTCTTTTCACAAAATTTTTGCAGTTTTGTAACTCATTCTGGATATGGAATTCAAAGGAATCCTTGCTTATTTTTGGTAATGAAGTCATTTCCATCTTTTCCTTGCAGTATTTGTGTATGTTAATTATTGATCGAGCTAACTTGTGAAGTTTTCTCTTCCTTTTGGTCATTGTCTCATATGTTAATGCCTTTGCTGCAAATAGTAAGCTAGTGCAAGTTGTTGATTATGTCTATTAAGTGCTTTTAGCTTGTCAATTGTGAAGTTTTCTCCTCCCTTTGCAAGTTGTTTTTTCTTTGACCTTTTAGTGAAATACTTATGCAAAAGCCTACTATAACAAGTTTGTGCAAGCTATATTTCAGTCAGAAGGAGCCACACGTGCAAATTTTGAGTTTTCATTATTCCTTTTAGTCTAGTGTATCACTTTAGTTTTCCTTTAAGTTTTATTTCAGTTTTTTCCAAGTTTTAGTCTTTTTCAAGTTTTCCTTCTCCCTTTTCCTTCAAAAGTCAGTAGTTTAGGTGATAACCATTCAGGAAGCCGACCTCATTCGGAGATTCACTCCAATCTTTAGGTCACTCACAACCTAGGAGTGTTTCCATGTTTTCTCTGGAATGCTAAGTCTTGCAGCTTAGCTACGGTGCAATTTCAGTAGATAACACTTCTCAAGAGGTTACTTAATCTGATGATGTACTCACATTCTTAGTTTTTCAGTAATATAGTCATGTTGCTCTATTGTACTGATGTTTTCCAATGAATAAAATGAAGTTATAAGTTCGTACATCTGAGTTTACATTTGTTTTAGGGGATACTCATCCAAGGGGGCCCACTTGGTGAGCATTCTGTCCTTTAGTGTAGTTTAGTTTAGTTATTACTTTCTGTTCAGTAATTAGTTAAGAATTTGGCACTGTCTATTCCTGCAGCCACTAGAATTCCATTCTGTGATTGTTCCTGCAGCCAAAGCATACATAGTAGTTTCCTATTTGTTCACTTAGATTTTTATTTTTGTCATGCATTTCAACTTAGTATAGTTGTTGGTTGATGCTAAACACTTATGTTATTTCCTTCCAAGAAATTTACTTTCAGCATTGTGTTTTCCTAGCTATAGGATGAATATGGCTACTTTGGATCTTTAGTGCACATACTGTGCCGACCCATTTCAAGTTCACTTCCCTGGGTTGACAAGTTAAATGCACCTTTATGATGATTGAGATAGCTATTTAGGTTAGATGTCCAATCTCTGAATCACAACTGTAAGGGCTTAGTTGTTAAATCATTGTAGGAGGCCGACATTTTTGGCACCGTTGTCAGGAATGGTGTCAAACTAGGGAGTTCTTTGGAGTCATTGATAGTTTTTCGTGTTGTATTATTTCTAAAAGTTTGTTCTTAGTATACCCCTCATTTAGGAAAGTAATGATCTACTATTCTTTTTCCAATTCTTTGTGTGAGCTGGCTGATAGTGAGTTGATCTCGCATGCATAGAGGAAGGAGGAGAGATGCTCATGGGAGATTCCTTCCTAACAATCCTGATCCATTCTAGCTAGTTGAGTATCAAAATCTGCCAAGAGAAGAAGAAGAAGAAGAGCCACACCCCTTTTCTGATGCATTTCTGGATTTGACCAGTTCTGAAGTTTCCTCTAAAGATCAAAATCTGATTGAGAATCCATTTACTTTGGAACTTCATCAAGTAGGCATGGGTGATGCAAATAGAAACAAACCTAACCAACCAGCTTTTCCTTTCCCCATTGCTCATCAAAATGAAGTAGACAACCTCAAAAATATCCTTGCTTTAGTCCTTCCTAAGTTCTATGGACATGTCACAAAAGATATTGATACATTCTTGTTCGAGTTTGATATACTATGAGGGAGTTATGACTATACCACTGATGCCCATAGGATTAAGCTATTTCCTACCACCCTCAAAGAAGCTGCATTAAGATGGCTCATGAGCCTAGACAAAAATACTGTGGAGACTTGGGAGGAAATGAAGACAAATTTCCTTGAGAAGTACAAGGAGTATTGCATGGGTAGTGACATGAAAGGATATGAAATTTTTAGGATGCAGCAAAAGGAAGATGAGAGCCTGGAAGATTACATTTCAAGGTTTATGTTTTTCCTATAGAAATATCCACACCATACA
Source organism: Sequoia sempervirens (assembly GCA_007258455.2). Taxonomy (NCBI): domain Eukaryota; kingdom Viridiplantae; phylum Streptophyta; class Pinopsida; order Cupressales; family Cupressaceae; genus Sequoia; species Sequoia sempervirens. The sequence goes on along the minus strand of VDFB02047230.1, from coordinate 28,741,804 downwards.
CTCAATGAAGAATCACATAAATTGCTTTTCTTAAGAGGAATTAATGATAGCTGGACAAATTCCTTGGACCTAATGGTAGGAGGAGATATCACCCAAGTTCCTTGGGAAGATATCAAGAAGATATGTCAGAACTATTCTAGGGAAGCTTCAAAGAAAGGGAGAGCTTACCAATCCTCTATGGGTAAGTCATCTACTAGTGGAGTTTCAAGGATGGAGATTACTCACTTACTGGAAGACTTCAAGAAAGACATTATAAATAATCTGGCTACTTAGCTGGATACATTTCAAGCTAAGAAGAAACAAGAGGAGGCAGAGGCAATGTTAGCAGGATATTTCCCTCGTTGCAGACAAAAGAAGGACTACAGATGCAAGATGATAGCTAATATTGAAAGCAAGCAGATTGCATCCAAGTTCAAGTGAATCCAGGGTGAAGATGATCAAGTCTACTATGTTGCACAAAGGAGGCCATGGGCCCCAAGACAAGGTATGCCAGCAGATCCACTATCTTTTGCTGGGCCATATTTCAATTCTTATTCATTTGGTAACCAATGGAAACCTCCATATCCATCCAATTACGGAGTATATCCACCATAGCCTTGGAATAACCCTCCAAACACTTGGCCCAATCACCAAAAATATCCACCCCAGTGGCAACAATCTTAGAGGAATTGGTAGTAGTTTCAAGGGAATTGGTAGCCACCTCCAAGAAACTGGCAGCAAATATCTCAATGGAGGGGAGGACAACAATGGCCAAACTAGACAACCAACTACATTCAGCCACCTTCTCAGCTCCAACAACCTGCTATAATGCCCCCCTACTAATTCAAGTTCAAATGCACCTAAACCTACTTAGCTACCAGCCCAACCCACACCTAACCCAAATAATAAATCACAACAGCAGTCGGTATACTCTGCTAATCCAAATCAATTCCCTACATATGATGTGAGTGTAAGTGACATCCACTTGCATTCAGGAACTACTTTTCCAGCTCCTTCTACACCCATTATCACTGAGCTTCCTATGGAAGAAGAGGAGCCTCTGAATGTCCCCATTCAACCAAGTGCACCTAAAAATCCTGAACCAGTCCTAGTCAAGCATACTAAATCAGAACCACCATTTCCCTAGAGGTTGGAAACTATGAAATAAAAGGAAGAAAAGGAGGACACAACTTATGACATTTTAGATCAGTTGAATCATATATGTGTCTAGATACCTCTATTTCAGGCCATAAAAGATGTTCCCATATATGGCAATGTAATCAAGGAAGCATGCCTTAAGAAGCCAAGCAAGAAGAAGAAAGACCCCACTATGGTCCATGTGGGATAGTTGGCTGACATCATGCTTGGGAAAGGGACTGTTCCCAAATAGAATGACCCAGGGAGTCCTGTGGTAGGAGTTGTTATAAATGGGATCCAAATAAAGAATGCTCTGATTGATTTGGGAGCAGCAATAAATGTAATGACTAAGGACATCCTGCAACAACTAAAAGTTGTAAGCATGAGACCTACTCCTACTATCCTGCAGCTAGCTAACAGTTCTACTATCAAGCCTGATGGTATAGTAGAGGATCTTGTGGTAATTCTAGACTCTTGGGAGTACCCAAAAATTTTTATGATTCTTTCTCCTAAGGCTACACTAGGCGGGTACCCCATTATTCTTGGAAGGCCATGGTTGGCAACAATGGATGCCTATATTGGATGCCAAACATGAGACATGACCATTTCTAATGGAAAGAGAACCAAAAATCTTTTTCTCCACCCTCCTGCTCATCCATCCCATGATAAAGATGATTCTATATGGCCACATGTTGGTGAAGAGGCCAAGGAAGTTAATTCTATGGCACAACTTATGATGTTAGGTAGAAGTTCTTTCATGCAGCTTCAAGATGAAAATGAAATATTGTCTAACATAATTCAAAACCATTGTGAAGTAGAGGAAGCATCATCCTCTCATGCATCTGATTCTGCTAATCTAGTGAAGACACTGCTGCCCGCTCTTCCTACAGTCGCTCTTCTTACAGATGCTCTTCCTACAGTCGAACTTCCTGCAGCAACAGGTATGTCACATACATTGCTCAAGTTACCAAGCATTAGTGAAGCAACTATCATAGAGTTAACTACACAAGTGTAGGTGTCAAAATGAAATTATCTAAATATTAACAACAAACTGAGTGAAGAACAACAACTAGATTTGGAAAACATACTGAGGACCGACCAACATGCATTTATGTGGGACTATCATGATATGAAGGGATTGGACCCTAAGAATTACACTCATAGGATATACATAAGAGATGATTGTACACTAGTAAGGTAGCCACAAAGAAGAATTAACCCTGCATTGAGAGAAATTGTAAAAGGGGAACTACAGAAATTGCTAGATGTAAGATTTATCTACCCCATTTCAGAAAACCAGTGGGTGTCCCCATTGGTGATTGTGCCCAAAAAAGCAGGGAAGTGGTGAGTTTGTGTTGATTACAAAGAACTCAATGCTTCCACCAAAAAGGACCATTTTCCCTTTCCTTTCATAGATCAAGTTTTGGACTCACTTGTAGGAAAGCATTACTTTTCTTTTCTAGATGGATTCAACAGCTATAACTAGATCCAAATTGCACCAAAGGACTAGGAGAAGACCACCTTTACCTGTCCATGGGGAACCTATTCCTACTCAATACTTCCATTTGGCTTATGCAATGCACCTGCAACTTTTCAGAGGGCAATCATTAGCATATTTTTCAGACATATCTCATAATTGCATGGGAATTTATATGGATGACTTTACTACCTATGGTGCTAATTTCAATGAAGCATTGAAAAATCTCAGAAGAGTCCTATAGAGATGTAAAGATACTAATATATTTTTAAACAGTGAAAAGTGTTTCATGATGATGCAAGAAGGTGTAGTTCTTGGCCACTACATTTCTCATAAGGGAATTCAAGTAGATCCTGCAAAGATTGAGGTGATCACCAATCCTCCTATCCCTGCAAAACAAAAAGATGTTAGGAGTTTCTTGGGACATGCAGGTTATTATAGGAGGTTCATCAAAGACTTCAGAAAAATGGCAGCACCATTGTACAATCTCCTAACCAAAGATGTTGAATTTCAATGGACAAAAGACTGTGACACGACATTTTATGACTTGAAGGCAACCTTAACTCATGCTCCTGTACTTAAGGGTCCTAATTGGGAGCTTCCTTTTCACATTCATACAGATGCATTAGAATATGCTATAGAAGCAGTCCTGGGACAGAAAGAAGGATCCATAGAAAATGCTATTTATTTTGTCAGTAAGAATCTGCAGGGAGCTGAATTCAATTATACAATGACAGAAAAAGAAATGTTGGCAGTGATCTATGCCCTAAACAAATTTAGGCACTACATAACCGGTTACCATATCTTTGTGCACACCAATCATGCAGCCACTAGGTACCTCATGAATAAATCCCTGATCACAGGTAGGATAGCAAGGTGGTTATTGCTGATGTAGGAGTTTGACATAACCATTGTGGATAAACCAGGGAAGGCCAATGTGTTGATCGTTGTTTTCTGCACACAACAACAACACAGACAAGATGCAATATCCTATCTCTCTTAAAAGGTAAATTTCTATCAGCAAGCCCCAGGAGATGACCTCAAGGTATTCATGTCAGGTCTTGACAATGCATAAACAACTCAGTGATAAATGTGAAATTGCTGGTAATCACAATGGGACCTTACTACAAGCAAGCTATTGAATCAATTTTATCAAATTTAATAGGCTGGTGATACTTCAATCATAGATTTAACCCAATAATCAAAAAAATGGCAAAAGAGTGAGGGTTTTAAAGAGATTTCTAAATCTAATATTATTCCTAAGATTAACAATGAAAGCAACCAATACCCACAATGGACCAATCCTTCAAAATTGATTTTTGCTTGACCCAGATATATCTGCTACCTTACAGAAAACAGTGCAATCTTCTAAGGCTCTTAAGATTTTCAAACCATGAACATGCATTCAAATAATCCTATTGAAGTTGAAATGAACAACATTCATGATTGAACTAAGCACAAGGAATATCAAGTCCAGGCTAACTTCGCAAAGCAACTAACAATCAGTTGGTTGTGAAAAGTATGGATTGAAGGACTACTGCAACATCTGAGTATCAAACTACCAACATTATAAAATCAAATTTAAGCTAACTACTAACCTCTTCAAAGCAATTTTCAAGATGGAAGACAAGAACCATGCAAGACAAGAGAATACCAGTATGGCACCAAATCACAATGACATTACTTATATTCGAATTATCCACTGTAGCAAAAATTCTGGTTTTCTGTTACAATATTTGCTTGAGAGCAACTACTTGCTAATTTACCCTACCTCTAACTAGCTAACTTCTACTTTCTAGCTACGAATTCTGACCTTCTGACTATTTTTTTCTAACTTTTCTAACCCTTTACAAAGAGGCCAAATGCCCAATATATAGAAAACTCTAGAGAAACCCTATCGGGCAGGCAAGGGTTTCGTAGCAATAACTCTGCGCAACCACCCGACCAAGAGGGTCATCAAGACAGGTCAAACAGGAAATAAATGCATGTCCTGTCGAGGTCGGCCCAGGATCCATGATGCAGCCCGGACGACGTGTGGGAAAATAATGGGAAGCAAAAATCGCGCCGCCACCATCATCAGTTATTTTCCCTATTGTCCTCGCACCGATCTGACTCTTCATGTAGCCTCAAGAACATTGCATCCAAGTCGACCACAGGTGGAACTGGCAGAACCCTAAGTTTCCTCTCAATGGACGCAATCTCCTCCCTTGAGTGATTGACTGACCTATCCTAGTCGACCTTACATGTCACATGCTTATCAATAACTGCGAGGTAGGTGGCCGCATCATCTAGTTGGTGCTCGGAAACAGAACTGCCATCAAATGGTCCATAAACATCATGCCACCATTCTTTCAACTGTTCAAGATTCAAATAACTGGGTGCGATTTTCCTTCGTCCCGTCATAATTTCGAAGAAGGCCATGCAACCACCATAGACGCCAGCTAGGGTGTCATCAATGTGTTTTCTCTATTTGTAAATCTTTCTTAACACCTTTTTCCTAATTTGCAACACCTCGAACCATTCCCACGGTTCGGCAACTCTAGAGGAGGGAAGAATTCCATCGCTCACCAACTTGTCCTCAGGTGTACTCCATTATAGTCCTAGTTTTCTGTACAAGGAGGTCCGTGTCTTCCTTGTCCTCTGCCATTACCTGCTTCAACCATTCGATTGTCATGACAGCATCCTTACCGACTGATAAAATCTCCTTGATAGCTTCATCACCTTTGATTTGTACTCCTTTCAACCAATTCACAGCGGCAAGGGCGGAAGCCTTCATCTTTTCAAGCTCAGTTATGGTCTCCTAAGGCAGAGGATTAGTGGCAGAGGAAGAGGGATTGATTGACTGTAGTGGCTTCATTAACTCCTCCAAGCACTTCTTGAGATTCTCATTTTCTCTCTTCAGCTCCCGCTTGGTTTTGAATTCCCTCCTCAATTTGTCCACCATGACTACGCTGGAGCCCTCATAATCCTCAATATCCTGAACAAATGATGTAGGCCCAAGATTGAAATTTTGTATATTATAATCATTTCCAGCCACATCATCTCTGTTTTTATCTAGGATAGGGGTACAAACATGAACAACCTTATTATGCACCTCATCCCTCTCAATTCTCGAGATCACTCTAGCTTTCTTTTTACCCTTGTCCTTTCCAACTTTGGCTAGCAGTGCATCCCAATTTGGTGGACTATCTTCCACAACCACCTATTTTCTTTTTATTTCCCTGTCAAGCCATCTAGGGACAACAGATTCCAATTGTGCCTCAGCTTGTTTCTGTTCATCTTGTTGTCCTTTAGGTACCTCCTCATTCAAATTCTGTTCACGAGGAGTTTTATCCACCCTCCTTTCTACTTCTTCAACATGTTCCTCCTCCTGCTTGGGTGATGGGATCATTTCTTCCTCTACTTTCCTTGGAGGAGATTCAACCGCCTCAGTTCTGATCGGAGAGTCTGCATGTGCAACCATAGGGGACTGCATTATCTTTTCAATTTCTGCCTCTGCATTATGGAGTTCCCCTTTATGAAATTCTTCCTCTCCAGTATCTGGATCCTAATCAACCTCCTTTGTCCCACCGAGTTCACTTTGAATTTCATGAGTGGAAGGAGCATCATCATGTTGCTCCTCATGAGAAACCACCAGAGGTAGGTCAGCCTTAGGCACATTGTCCATGGGAGAAGGAGTCCTAGACTTCCTTGCATACACTTTGGCCTTCTCCCCTGAGCTTTCAACATCTATCACAGGTGGGGCAACTTTTTCACCAACCTTGGAGCTAGCCTTCTCTGATAACTTGACAATTCTCTTCCTTTTGGGCACAGGAGCATCAACCTCAGGACTCTGCTCGGACCTCTTAGTCCTCGTCCTCTTCTTGGCCTTTGGCTTTCTCTATTTTTCTATTTCCCAGGCCTCTTCTTCTTGAACACCTTTAGATTTAACTTTGATAGGGGAATCTAGCTTGCCCTTGCCCTTGGGATCCTGCCCGGTGGATTCCTCAGAAGTAGAATGGGGATCCAAATCTCCCATCAGGTGGTAAGTGCATTGCACACCTTTATTCTCCAACTCCCACAAAGTATGTTTGAGCCACATCTTGGTAAACTTGAGAATTGGATCCATCAGTTGCTTTAAATCTGTTTGCTCCTCTTCCAACCAATCTACATCACCAATTGGTTTGTCCTTTATAGCCTCGTAGCCATGATCCTAGATCAAGTTTCCATCATCCTCCAACTGGTCAGGAACTGTCCTTACATTATATAATCGAATTGACTCAACTGGGAGCCGGGAGAATTTTTTCTTTCTGACCTCAAATTCATCACTGCAATTAGCCCAATAGTCCTCCAAATTTACCTTATGGCTATATTCTCTGCTGGCCTTCTTTTGAGCCTCCCCTGTGATGTCAAATCTGGATCTCCTGGAATGGAGAGACAGGCCAAGAGCACTCATTTCTTCCTTTGAAGCTTGAGCAGAACCAATGGAAGGACATACCTCCCCAGTGCCAATTCTTAGTGGGAAATCTCCACCAAACCCAGTCTTGTGTTTGTCCTTCTTGACAATGGCATCAAAATCACAAATCTGCCTGGTGACTTCCAACAATATAATGTGGTCAGTGGGGTACCTTGGAAGTCTGTATGGGGCTTTCTGGCAGCCATCAATCCAAATGTAGGAGAAGGTTGGAAATTGAATAAACCAAGCTCCATATTTCTTGATAAGTTCCTTGGCTTGATTTGAAATCCTGACATGCTCTTCTTCCTAAAGCATTCTAGTGATATGCATGGTGAATGCATCGTTTGCTCTCCTATAATTTGAACCTCCCCAATGCAACTGAGGGAAAACTTCATAAATAATATCCTATCCAAAGGCGCCTCTTGTATCCAATCCTTTGTAGGGGTGGAACCTAGCAAGTGCATAGACCAAATATGAGGTCATTGTGAAGGTCTTCATCTGCAACACCTTGGACAATTGCTTGTGAATCACTTGGCTGATGACCCTTGCCCAATGGTAGTCAATTTTCTCTTGTTCCATCCTTACAATTGCATGGCACATCCAATTCTCAAATGTACCAGCACTCCTCAATCCAACCACCCGGCTAAGAAATGTGATGGCATCATAGTACTCCCTTTTGAATTTTGCTCTAAAAAACTACTTTGGCAATTTGGAATAGTGTGACTTGGGCTTCTCTAGCCAAGAGTTGATTAGCTGTTGTGAATTCACAGTCTGGTCGTCATAAAACTCTTGAGCTGCTTGAATGGTGAATCCCACCACATGAGATCGTTCTGGCATATTGAATGTTTGGGCAATGGAGACCGGGTTGAGATTTGCAATAATTCTCCCTTGAGGACCAATTATCGTTTGTGTGTCCTTATCATAGTGCTTGGCGCACTCAAGGACCAGCTCATAGCATTGTACTGTGGAAGGGAAACTAGCCACATGGGCCAAACCTAACTCTTTCATTCTTCTAGTCACCAAAGGAGGATCCTCAGCTGATGTCCTTGCTTTAAATTCTTCGTAGTCCCAAAGGCCAACATTGGTATCAGTGACTTTTGACCAGACAGAAGTGATCTTACTCTTAGGGACCTTGCTGTTAATGTCTAGCTTGATCCTCTCTGCATCAGACAATGAGGAACCAGCTGGAGCTTTGCTTTATTTAGCCTGTATTCAACATTAAAAAATAATAAGAATCACATGAAAGCAAGGTTAATCCATCAAAACACCATTAGAATGCATCTCAGATAAACAAGGTGTTGTTAAAATTCCTATAAAATGACTACAACAAATTTTGGGTTTCAAGGCCACTCACAGAATCTGGGCCAGAGAGGAATTTCAAAAAATTCCAGTGTACTCAGATTCCATTAGAGTAACCAAGAAACACCTACTTAACCCTTAAATTTTATCATTTTTCATCAGTAAACCACGTGAGAGATCCAAACATGACATGAAATAATCCTCAAATGCATCACAATTTACGAACGAATCCAATTGTTTCATGTTCCTTTGTTTTTCACCAAATTTTAGAAAAATCCGTGAGGGACGGATTTCCGTGGAGAACGAGCCAAATAGGGTTTCAAGAGATCTGGGAGATAGCGGATTTCAGAGAAATCGGGACTTGACAGAAATCCGCGGGTAGCACAAAGTTCTGAACCAAAGGAGAATCCAGAGTGAGGGCTTCGGCACGAGTCGAGATCTCGCAGAGAAGTCTTAGCGAAAGACGGATGTCACGCTGAAAGGTCAACCAGGAAAGGGGGCTCGCCAAGACATGGTAGCTTTGGTGTGAGGTCCCAGCGAAAGGGGACATAGCATTCAAATCGAAATGAGCCAGGGGTGGTCGGGGTAAGGTCTCAACGACAGTTACAGGTCTCACCGACTGACGGGCCCATGCAAACACCTTGGTCAGACTAATAGTTTATCGATAAGAGGTCCCAGTGAGGTGACGGTGCTATGCCGACTAAGGCTCGGTTTGAATTCGGCAGAGGTCCCAATGAAAAGGTCTGGACTTGCTAAGAACAGAAGGCTTCGCCACAACATCCTGGCGAACTGTGATAGTCACAGCGAAGGGAAGGCATCGACAGGAGCTTAGAATCTCGCAGAGAGGTCTCAGCGAAAGATGGATGTCTCCCCGACAGAAAGACTTCGGCGAAGGCCATAGTGCTCAGTGAAAGGTCTCACTGAAAGCGAAAGTTACAGCGATAGAATGGAAGATCGGCAAGGCCTTTGGGACCCACTATGACATCTTGGCGACTTGGTTTATCTTGCCGACAGGAAGACTTCGGCGAAAGCGTGACCTTGTTTTCGGCAACCAAGTACAAACCTAAGAAGGCTTCTTCAGCGAAACGTAGGGTGATCGACATGAGGTTTCCCTGAACTCGAAGGGTTACGGCGACTTGGAAAGAAAACAACGTGGAGAAAGCAAACACTCTCGGCGGGAGGTCCTGTCGAAGGATGGATGTCCTGGCTAAAAGTGAATATCGGTAGAGCTCATAGACCCCGCCATGACCCCTTAGTGACCAGGGGTAGTCCTGCCGAAAGCGAAAGTGAAAACATGCCAGTAAGAGATTTCTACATGGGGTGAGGTCCTGGCAAAAGAGAAAGGTTTCGCCGACTGATGGGCATGCAAGATTCTATCGATATAAAATGATAATGTCACGGCGACCCAACATGAACAAAGGAAGACCAGTTCAGCAAACATCAAGGTAGTTGATATGACATCTGAGGGAGTCCGAACGGTCATAACGAAGGGAATCCAGAAGAGATGGAGAGTCTCGAACTGCGAGGCTAAGACATAACTCTACCCAGACATTGGACTAGCTATGGATTTCGGCAAGACTAAACCAGGGCAAGCTAGGGATGGGTCCTTTCATGAATTTCTTGGTATCCCAGGCCCATTTTAGGATGAAATAACCGGACATGGCCCTACCCTAGGTTCCAAACCTATTCACCCGCCATTAGCACACATGCAAGCTTAGAATTCAGCTGTTTGAACAGTTAATTCACCACTAGGGTTTACAAATTACTCTTAGGCAAGATTCATCAGAATGCAGATGGACATATGAACTCAAAACTCACCTGGGAGACGACAAGGATACGATAGTGAACAACCTCCTAGCACAAAATAGATAAACACGCAGGAAGCCAAATCCCACAAGCCCCCACAAAAACCAACATGCCATTCATAAATCGAATCAAAGCAGAGCAATCAGGCACATACCATTATGGAATGGGAACTTGATCTCAAAGGTAGCAAACGCGAAGCTCAAGGGTGTCCACAACAAACACAGGCGAGGACACACCAGAAACCACCACCAAATCAATCAAGCCAAAGCCAAATGCCTAAAAATTAAGTTAATCAATCGTAGAAAAGCACTTCTTAGCTCAAATGATGGAAAATAGTGAACATAATGGCGCAAAAGATCTCAGAAATCATGTAGGATCTAGCCTTCAAAGCGTGTACGAAGCCATTAATGCACTCGATAAGACAGTCAGAAAACCTGGGAAACTGACGAAGGGTGGAATCTGGGAAAGTTCGGCCCACGCAGAAATCCGCGAAGACCCAACATCCCTGAACACCAAGGCCCAGTCCGAAAACCAAGCAGGATTCGGGAAAATCTGACCATTGTGGACAATCCCGAATCGGGTCAAAAACCCGAAATTCAATCAGAACTCAAGATTTTCAATGAATGTCCTAGGGAAAACACTTAGGCAATAAAAATAAACATTTAAGCACCATGCCCAAGTAAGAAAAAACCTTGAAAGAAAGGGCCAGAACACCAAAAACCGAACTGAAAGAGGGCCCCTGCTTTCAGCAGGGCGTGTGTGCGAAAAATGCACAACAAATGGCGACTTTTGCTGGAAAAATGGTCCACAACATTTGATGATGAATAGGAATCAAGAACCTAGAATCTCTGGTTTCAATCTCACCATTAAACAAGCAAGTCAAAATGCAAAGATTCAAAGAATTAGAACCAAGGGATAGACCAAACCCTCCATAAACTGAAAATCTAAGTGTGTGCACATGAGTTCATTTCCCTCCCTAAGTTACTACAGAAACCAAGTTCAGTCAAGTCAGGCTACGTAAGGGTTCTAACTTCAAAAGCAACCTGGATAGAGCCTCACTGCCAGTCAGGCGTCCATAGCCCTGACGAGGTTATCACTATGATTCTCCTTAACATAGCTCTATTGCTAGCCAGGCGTCCATAGCCCCGATAGAGATATTCAAGTACCCCTGATAAGTTGAATTTATTCTTTTGATATGCAATATTTCATTTTTTTTTCTTTTCGTGATATTCAATGTATGTCTCTTTCATTTCAACCTGTGAACAATGAAGTTCACACTTAGGGCTGAGAACCACAGTGGCACCGAAGCAGAAATAGGATTTTTCACTTGATAAGACTTCGCAAGGGTTCCTATAGTGACAGCAAGATTCTTAAGATATATGAGAGATATAAGATTTTCAGAGTACTTCAAGTTCGAATCCACACCAGTGACTCAATCTTCTATAAATCCGACATTAAGACTGTTAGCAATAGCAAAGACTTCAACCATCCTTTCAAGATGCAAGACTAAAGTTCACCAACGAAATACGTAGAACAACTCCAGAGAAGACAAATCTGCCATGCAGGTGCAACACACCCAGGAAAAAACAAAGAAAACCCCTAAAACAAAAGCAGAGCAAAAACAAACGAACCAAAAGCAAACAAAAAGAAGGAAACCCAAAACAAACAAAAGCAAAGAAAAAAGGGAAACCTAACCTAACTATATACAAGACAAGAGCTGAAATAGCTCAAGACTGGAAATAATGTTTCAAATACTACCCATTGACAGGCAGTGGGATATCCTCTCCAGTGAGAGTTTTCAAATGGAAGGCATTATCTCCCAGGATCTCTGAGATCTGGTAAGGTCCAAGCCAAAGTTTATCAAATTTTCCATGCTCTCCCTTACGGTCATGGGCTTTATCCCAGGAAAGAACCAAGTCAGAGATCCTAAACGCTTTAACCTTGGCTCTCTTATCAAACCATCTCTTGACAACCCCTTGATGTTTGGAAAAGTTGTCTAGGGCTTTGTCTCTTTTCTCTTCAAGATGTAACAATTCAGCAAGTCTAGCCTCGCGTCTGTCTCCCTCATCATAATATTCATTGATGAACTGAAGGGTAGGAATTTTCAATTGTATAGGGAACACAGGTTCCAATCCATAAACCAGGTGGTAGGGTGACATCCCTATGGAAGCTTTATGTCTTGTACGGTTTGCCCAAAGAGAAAATCTGAGTTGGGTATGCCAATCCTTCAGATTTCGTTCTAACAGTTTGCGGATAACAGTCAGAAGATTTTTGTTGGATGATTCGGCCAACCCATTACCCTGGGGGTAGTAATTGGATGCAAATTTTATAATGATCTCATGATCAAAAGCCCAATTAGAAAATTTTAATGATGAAAACGCGGAACCATTATCACATACTAGAGACATGGGACATCCAAAACGATTAAGAATACCGGATTCAAGGAAATTAATTACTACCTCAGAAGTATACTATTTGCATGCAAGAGCTTCTGTCTATCATGTAAAGTAATTAGTAATGGTGAGAATATACTTGTGACTAGCAGAGGAAGGTGGATTGATGGGGCCAATGAAGTCCATTCCCCATTGCACAAAAGGTTTTACCTCAAAAACTGGTTGGAGTGGGAGTGCGGCATACTTCTCTCTGGTGGCAACAGTCTGACACACATGACAGGTTCTAATGTGACTGTGGGTGTCTTTGAACAATGTAGGCTAGTAGTAACCAGCTCTGAGAATCTAGTTCACTGTAGATGGTGCTGACCCATGGCTTGTACCATATCCGTCATGGAATTCTACCATCACTTTTGAGAATTTTGCCTCTCCCAGGCACCTTAAGTACACACCTTCATGATTTTTCTTATATAAAACCACTCCTTTCAGCATGAAGCCGTCACTTTTTAAGCGCAATGCCCTTCTTTGTATTGAATTAAGATGGTCAGGGCATCTTTGAGTCAGGAGATAATAAACAACATCATCATACCATTCTCTCGGAGAAACATCCTCCAAAGTATAAGCCTGGGCTGTAAGATCGGGGCCTGTCTCTACCATTGTCTTTGTGAGCCCCCGCACTCTTACCAACTTCATGGGCTGAATCTCCATATCATATTCTTGTAGCATAGTTACCCACTTGGCTCTTCATTCTCCTAGTTCATTCTGTATCAAGAGCAGCTTGACTGCAGGATCAGGAACTATAGCAAAGATATTGTTCCTGAGGATACAATGTCTGAATTTCTTGACTGCCCTGACTAAGGCATAAGCTTGTTTTTCCACATTTGGGTACTTCAGTTCTGCATCCTTCAATGGCGTGCTCATGAATGCTATGGGGTGCTCGTTGCCTTGGTCAGATTTCTGAGTTAATATAGCAGCACAGGAGTGGTCAGAAGCAAATGAATATATGTAGAATGGTTTGGCATAATCAGGGCTTACTAAAACTGGGGCTTCAACAATAGCTCTCTTTATTTAAGCAAATGCTTCTTTCACTTCTGTATTCCACTCAACTTTGGCCTCCTATTTCAGCATTGCATTCAGTGGCTTAACTATCTCAGCAAATCCAGTGATGAACTTCCTGACAAAATTGATTTTTCCAAAGAACTACTTCATTTCCCTTTTACTAGCAGGTGGTGGGATCTTGAGAATAGCCTCTATACATTCTGGATCAATTGCAATCCCTTTTTCAGAGATGATATGCCCTAGTAGTACCTTCTCTAACTCCAAAGATGCATTTCTTTGGGTTGAGGGATATGCCAAACTCTCGACATTTCTGGAAAACTTTGCACAAGTCTGAAATATGGTCACCTCTCTTCTTGGAGAAGACATTAAGGTCATCCATGTAGATGATTATGCACTTCCCAATTATGTCCTTGAAGGCTGTCCATTGCTCTCTGGAATGTAGCTCCAGCATTAATCAGACCAAAATGCATTCTTCTGTAGGAAAAAGTGCCCCACTTAGTGGTGAAAGTAGTCTTATGTCTATCCTCATATTGCACCATGACCTGGTTGTACCCTGAATATCCATCCAGAAAAGACATCATCTGAGAGCTGCTCACAATCTGGAGTACTTCATCCAGTGAGGGTACTGGATAATTATCCTTTTCTGACGCCCTATTCAGGTTCCTAAAATCCACACATAGTCTGATTTCGTCATTTTTCTTTCGTACAGGAACCAGGTTTGCAACCCAAGTAGAATGTCTGACTGGAAATATGATTCTCACAGACAACAACTTTTGCACTTTCCTTTGTATTACAGGTTCCAGCAGAGCATTAATAGGCCTCTGCCTCTGTCTGAAAGGTTTTACCCCTAGATTGAGAGGGATAGTATGAGTTATGACTGATGTATCATAAGTCTTCAAGTCCTCATAACTCCAGGCTATCATATCTGGATATTTGTGCAATGCATCAATGATTCCTCGTCTTTCTTTTGGGGTGCACACTTTGCCAATAAGAACATTTTTTACATCCTCCTGGGATCCTACATTATACCTATCACATTGTCCACTAATGGACTCTTTCCTAGTGTCTTGATCCTGGTCTCTGATCTTATCCAGATCAAAAATACTTTCTAATTGCACCATTCCCCTGGGAATAGTGTTGGTATTCAAATTGATTACCCCTTCTAAGTCTATTTCTACCTCCTGGGGCTCGATTTCATCAATGATCTGAGAAGAAAAAACATATTTTTTTGTGATAAAGTATAGAATATGCTTATCATCCTCAAACACCTGGAAGCTGGTGACATTATTAGGTACTGAGGGTACTGGAGTTAGCTCCACAGTGAATTTCTTTAATCCTGAAAGAGATAGAGGTTGCAAGGTGCTGGCTGCCTGGGCCAAGGAATCAGCTGTCTGATTTTTACTTCATGGAATCAACTGAATGTTGAAGGCGTCACATCCTTCAATCAGGTCCCATACTCTTTGTCTGTAGTTAGTCATTCTTCTGTCATGACAAGAGTAATGCTTTTTGACTTGCTTAACTACTAATTCAGAATCTCCATACACTTGCAAAATCTTAACCTTCTTCTTCAAGGCCATCAACAATCCATGCACTAGGGCTTCATATTCTGCTACGTTATTAGTACAATGAAACTGGAGTCTATGAGCAGTGAAGAATGTTTTACCTTTTGGGCTAATCAGCTCAAAACCAACTCCAACTCCTTGTTTTGATTTGGACCCATCAAATCTCAGAGTCCAGCATCCAGCTACTGCATAGTTCACCGCTTTTTCACTTGCACTATCGCCACTAGATAGCTCTTCAGAGGGCATCATTCCTTTTCCTTCGCGGTCTTCCTGGACATCGATTGGGATCACAAGAGTAGGATTAGTATACTTTTGTATTTGTTTTACTACAGCTTGGCATAAGCAACAGTCCAATTCTGAATGTGAAGCATTGTGTACCCTGCACCAACTGGGCAAAAGTAACTCTTCAAAGTCCATCCTTCTTCCTAATTGAATCTAACCTTCAATACATTTTCGAAGGAACTCTTGAAAACTGTCTAACAAAGCTAGCTGATTATCCTCTGGATCATCATTACTTTCAACTGGTTCACCATTGTCTTTAATTGGTTTCACTAGGGCTTCAGTATCACTAGGCTCTGTCATAAGGTCAACAGGCATTGTGTGGAACATAAGAACCTCCTCCATATTTGGTTCTTCAGGAGGAGCAGTAAGCATGTAGTTCCCCATACTTAATTTTGACACCAAAATTTCTGTTGAGGTCTTTTGATATTCCGTGATCATGTATTTCATCCTGGGTTCCCTTTCAATCCTGATCTGATTAGGCACTCCCTTCTAGGGAAGCCACATATGGGAATGATCAGTGGAAACATATCCATTTAAAGCCCTGGTGAAGTCCCTTCCCAGGATTAGGCCATAAGCATCAGGGATGTCAGCTACCTATATATTGATAACTTGCTGAATTCTAGGATAAAAAACAATCTGCATTTGGATCATATTCAACTCCCCTACCACATTGACATCAGTCCTATCTAGCTATGTGACTTTCTTCTGTGACTCAACAGGAGTAATACCCATAGCTCTACAGACACCAAGGGGCATAACATTGGTTGAGGCACCTGAATCCAGCAAACAGTTATGTAAATTCTTGCCAAATACGCGGACAAAAATCAGGAATGAAGGAGTATTTATTTTCCCTTGAAACAGAGTTAACAGAGTATCTACTTGAACAACCTGAGATTTGTCCCTTTCCTTCCTAGTGTCTTCAGGGGGCATATGGACTTGATCATGAGATTGATTTTGTCTTCCTATTGGCTGAGAACTAGACACTTTATGGATATTCTTGCTAATTGGTCTATCTTGAGACATGGAATTTTCCTCATAAGAACCTAAGACTGCATTTCTAATGGATGAAACTCTTAATAACTCGAATGCGGATAGATTTACCTTTAGCTTTCAGAGTTCTTCAGCAACATACAGAGCTAATTGCTGTTCATTTAAATCAGTGGGGGTCTCCTTCGGGTATTCCATCACCTTTTCTTTACTTGCATCAACATTTCTTCCTTTTGGCACATCAGCCTGTACTCCTTGGAATAAATATTGCTTCGACACCTGAGGCAGTGATGGATTATTGCTAGCATTAGTGTCTGGAGGAGTGTTGAAATTATTTGGTGGAATGCAAGTAGTGAAGGGGCCTCCAGCCTGTGAGGGCCTGTGTGGCAACTCTCTTAAGTCATACCTCTTGGTAGGTCTCTGGAAGGTCTGCACTTCCTCAATGCAAGCTTCTTCTTCATCCCTGGGACCATTGCCATTCATCTGACTCTCATCAAACAATTGTGTCATTTCATCTCCATTGCATACCTAGTCTGCCTCGTCCTTCAGCTGGTCAGATTCTTCTTCAGGCACATTATCCTCACTTTGCAAAAAAGGAGCATGGTTTAATACCATCACTGATGAGTCATAAGGAATAGAAGGTACTATTTCCTGACAACTTGCATTGTTTTCCACTTCATACTGGAAGATTGAGGCTGTCGTTTGGAACTCTTGATAGTCTAGCTCAGAATGCTGACTAGTCTTGTGGAGCCTACACCACCCTAATAAAGCAGCTTCAGCTAGATATACCCCGCTAGGAGGCTTCTCTTGATTAACCGGTTGACTGGCAGATTGATTGATAGGTTGACTGATTGGTTGATCCAATGGGGTGGGAACTCCTCCATTATTGGGCCCTATATTCTAGGTTCTATTCTGTCCTGACTGTTGTCTTCTCTCAAAACCTTGTCCACCACCTTGACCTCTGTCAAAGTTTTGACCTGATGACTGTCCCTTATCATAATTTTGTCTTCTGTCATTATTGTAACCTCTATCATTGTAGTATCCTTGATCCTGATGTTTCCCTCTATCAAAGTTCTGATTGGACTGCATGTTTCTCTGGGCAACTTGCAACTGACTATTCTGGTTTGTTAAGTAGGTTACCTCCATATTCAGTTTTTTTATTTGTTCTGACAATTCATCCAGTCTTTCCTTGTCAGGATTACTATATGAAGGTTGATTTGTATTATTCTGGGAACAACCCACTGCAGCATCGACATTTAGTGATTGGTTCAAGACTTCAGAGTTTTGTAGGTAGGAAGGATAACTAGTCTGAGGCTGGGTGTGCAGGGGTTGATTCACATTTTGTTGGGTATAACTCATCATGGATAACATTTGTCCCATAGGGGGTCCTGGGTGAGGGACCAGAGGCAACTGAGGTACCTGGTTCATGATAGGAGTATGGTGTGCAAGGGCTTGGTTGATAGCTAGAACTTTTCTAGGATGAGCAATGGGTCCTAATGAGGGTAAAGGCTCAGACAGATGTTGCCTTAGATTTGTGCTAACTTTTATAGCCTCTGCATATGCATCTAGTAAACTCTTAGGGGGGTTATTACTCCATTTCATAAAGGTGGCTGTCAAACTATCCAGTCCTTCGTAATAGACCTCTAAAGTAGTGGGTTCATCAACAACATAAGGGGCCTGTAATCTGGTATAGGCATGATGAAACCTATTGTTGAAAGACCCTATGGGTTCATTAACCTCTCTCTTCACATTGGTGAACTGATGGTAAAGCTCATTAGAACTAATGGGAATTCAAAATTTCTGCAAGAAGGTAGCTTCTAACTCAGTCCAATGGTGGATAGACCCAACAGGTAAATGGTTGTACCAATAAAATGCATCTTCCCCTAGTGAATAGGGAAATAACCTACAAGCTACGTCCTCATGGTTTATCCCTCTATCTTTAAGGCCAGTCTACAAGATTCTAATGTGCTCTTCAGTGGTTCTATTAGGGTCATTGATATGGAACATTGAACAAAAGTGTTCAGGGTTTTTGGGCATAATAATGTAGACAAAAAAGCTCAGTGGAGATGGGTTAGTTGCTAGGAAAGCCATTGGTGGAGGTGGGGGTGGAAATGGATGATTTATGACTGGCTGAGGTTGTGGACTGGGAATGGCCTCAGACTCAGATGAGTTTGATGAAGACGGGGATGATGGAAATGAGAGGGGTGGATGGGATGATGATGATTCCCTTCTTCTGTTGGTCCTTCTCGACCTAGTAGGGTCTGGTAACTCTTGAAATTCTTCCTCTCCTAGAGCAGATCTTGTTCTTCTTTTGAATCTCTTAGGAGAGATGGCGTTCAAAAATTGATCCAGCTTGTTGATTCAGGCCCTCCTAGCGCCAACATTGTTGATCGTTGTTTTCTGCACAACAACAACACAGACAAGATGTAATATCCTATCTCTCTTAAAAGGTAAATCTCTATCAACAAGCCCAAGGAGATGACCTCAAGGTATTCATGTCAGGTCTTTACAATGCATAAACAACACAGTGATAAATGTGAAACTGTTGGTAATCACAATGGGACCTTACTACAAGCAAGCTATTGAATCGATTTTATCAGATTTAACAGGCTGGTGATACTTCAATCATAGATTTAACCCAATAATAAAAAAAATGGCAAAAGAGTGAGGGTTTTAAAGAGATTTCTAAATCTAATATTATTCCTAAGATTAACAATGAAAGCAACCAATACCCAAAACAGACCAATCCTTCAAAACTGATTTCTACTTGACCCAGATAAATCTGCTACCTTATAAAAAACAGTGCAATCTTCTAAGGCTCTTAAGATTTTCAAACCATGAACATGCATTCAAATAACCCTATTGCAGTTGAAATGAACAACATTCATGATTGAACTAAGCAGAAGGAATATCAAGTCCAGGCTAACTTTGCAAAGCAAATAACAATTAGTTGGTTGCAAAAAGTATGGATTGAAGGACTGCTGTAACATCTGAGTATCAAACTACCAACATTATAAAATCAAATTTAAGCTAACTACTAACCTCGTCAAAGCAATTTTCAAGATGGAAGACAAGAACCATGCAAGACACGAGAATACCAGTATGGCACCAAATCACAATGACATTACTTATATTCAAATTATCCACTGTAGCAATAATTCTGGTTTTCTGTTATAATATTTGCTTGAGAGCAACTACCTACTAATTTACCCTACCTCTAACTGGCTAACTTCTACTTTCTAGCTACGAATTCTGACCTTTTGACTATTTTTTTCTAACTTTTCTAACCCTTTACAAAGAGGCCAAATTCCCAATATATAGAAAACTCTAGAGAAACCCCGTCGGGCAGGCAAGGGTTTCAGAGCAATAACTCTGCGCAACCACTCGGCCAAGAGGGTCGTCGAAATGGGTCAAACAGGAAATAAATGCATGTCCCATCGAGGTCGGCCCAGGATCCGTGATACAACCCAGATGACGTGCGGGAAAATAATGGGAAGCACAAATCGCGCCCCGCCATCATCAGCTCTTTTCCCTATTGTCCTCGCGTCAATCTGACTCTTCATGTAGCCTCAAGAACGCTGCATCCAAGTCGACCATAGGTGGACCTGGTAGAACCCTAAGTCGACTCTCAATGGATGCAATCTCCTCCCTTGAGTTTTTGACCGACCTATCCCAGTCGACCTTACATGTCACATGCTTATCAATAACTGCGAGGTAGGTGGCTCCATCGTCGAGTTGGTGCTCGGAAACAAAACCGCTATCAAGTGGTGCATAAACATCACACCACCATTCTTTCAACTGTTCAAAATTCAAATACCTGGGCGCGATTTTCCTTCGTCCCATCATAATTTTGAAGAAGGCCATGCAACCACCATAGACGCTAGCTAGGGTGTCATCAATGTGTTTTCTCTGTTTGTAAATCTTTCTTAACACCTTTTTACTAATTTTCAATGCCTCGATACATTCCCACGGTTCGACAGCTCTAGAGGAGGGAAGAATTCCATTGCTCACCAAATTGTCCCAGGTGTAATCCATTATAGTCCTAGTTTTCTGTAGCAGGAGGTCTGTGTCTTCCTTGTCTTGTGCCATTACCTACTTCAACCATTCGATTGTCATGATAGCATCCTTACCGACTGATAAAATCTCCTTGATAACTTCATCACCTTTGATTTGTACTCCTTTCAACCAATTCACAATGGCAAGGGCGGAAGCCTTCATCTTTTTAAGCTCAGTTATGGTCTCTTGAGGCAGAGGATTAGTGGCAGAGGAAGAGGGATTGATTGACTGTAGTGGCTTCATTAACTCCTCCAAGCACTTCTTGAGATTCTCATTTTCTCTCTTCAGCTCCCGCTTGGTTTTTACTTCCCTCTCAATCTGTCCACCATGACTGTGCTGGAGCCCTCATAATCCTCAATGTCTTGCTCAACTGATGTAGGCCCAAGATTGAAAGTCTGTATATTATAATCATTTCTAGCCACATCATCTATGTTTTTATCTGGGACAGGGGTAGCAACATGAACAACCTTATTATGCACCTCATCCCTCTTAATTCTCAAGATCACTCTAGCTTTCTTTTTACCCTTGTCCTTTCCAACTTTGGCTAGCAGTGCATCCCAATTTGGTGGACTATCTTCCACAACCACCTATTTTCTTTTTATTTCCCTATCAAGCCATCCAGGGACAGAAGATTCCAATTGTCCCTCAGCCTGTTTCTATTCATCTTGTTGACCTTTAGGTACCTCCTCATTCAAATTTTGTTCATCAGGAGTTCTATCCACCCTGCTTTCTACTTCTTCAACATGTTCCTCCTCCTGCTCAGGTGATGGGATCATTTCAGCCTCTACTTTCCTTGGAGGAGATTCAACCGACTCAGTTTTGATCGGAGAGTCTGCATGTGCAACCATAGGGGACTGCATTATCTTTTCAATTTTTGCCTCTGCATTGTGGAGTTCCCCTTCATGAAATTCTTCCTCTCTAGTATCTGGATCCTCATCAACCTCCTTTGTCCCACTGGGTTCAGTTTGAATTTCATGAGTGGAAGGAGCATCATCACGTTGCTCCTCATGAGAAACCACCGGAGGTAGGTAAGCCTTAGGCACATTGTCCCTGGGAGAAGGAGTCCTAGACTTTCTTGCATACACTTTGGCCTTCTCCCCTAAGCTTTCAACATCTATCACAGGTGGGGCAACTTTTTCACCAACCTTGGAGCTAGCCTTCTCTGATAACTTGACAATTCTCTTCCTTTTGGGCATAGGAGCATCAACCTCAGGACTCTGCTTGGACCTCTTAGTCCTCGTCCTCTTCTTGGCCTTTGGCTTTCTTTGTTTTTCTGTTTCCCGGGCCTCTTCTTCTTGAACACCTTTAGATTTAACTTTGATAGGGGAATCTAGCTTGCCCTTGCCCTTGGGATCCTGCCCGGTGGATTCCTCAGAAGTAGAATGGGGATCCAAATCTCCCATCAGGTGGTAAGTGCATTGCACACCTTTATTCTCCAACTCCCACAAAGTATGTTTGAGCCACATCTTGGTAAACTTGAGAACTGGATCCATCAGTTGCTTTAAATCTGTTTGCTCCTCTTCCAACCAATCTACATCACCAATTGGTTTGTCCTTTATAGCCTCATAGGCATGATCTTGGATCAAGTTTCCATCATCCTCCAACTGGTCAGGAACTGCCCTTACATTATATAATCGAATTGACTCAACTGGGAGCCGGGAGAATTTTTTCTTTCTGACCTCAAATTCATCACTGCAATTAGCCCAATAGTCCTCCAAATTTACCTTATGGCTATATTCTTTGCTGGCCTTCTTTTGAGCCTCCCCTATGATGTCAAATCTGGATCTCCTCGAATGGAGAGACAGGCCAAGAGCACTCATTTTTTCCTCTGAAGCTTGAGGAGAACCAATGAAAGGAAATACCTCCCCAGTGCTAATTCTTAGTGGGAAATCTCCACCAAACCCAGTCTTGTGTTTGTCCTTCTTGACAGTGGCATCAAAATCACAAATCTGCCTGGTGACTTCCAACAATATAATGTGGTCAGTGGGGTACCTTGGAAGTCTGTATGGGGCTTTCTGGCAGCCATCAATCTGAATGTAGGAGAAGGTTGGAAATTGAATAAACCAAGCTCCATATTTCTTGATAAGTTCCTTGGCTTGATTTGAAATCCTTACATGCTTTGCTTCCTGAAGCATTCTGGTGATATGCATGGTGAATGCATCATTTTCTCTCCTATAATTTGAACCTCCCTAGTGCAACTGAGGGAAAACTTTGTAAATAATATCCTGTCCAAAGGCGCCTTTTGTATCCAATCCTTTGTAGGGGTGGAACCTAGCAAGTGCATAGACCAAATATGAGGTCATTGTGAAGGTCTTCGTTTGCAATACCTCAGACAATTGCTTGTGAATCACTTGGCTGATGACCCCTGCCCAATGGTAGTCGATTTTCTCTCGTTCCATCCTTACAATTGCATGGCACATCCAATTCTCAAATGTACCAGCACTCCTCAATCCAACCACCCGGCTAAGAAATGTGATGGCATCATAGTAATCCCTTTTGAATTTTGTTCTAAAAAGCTGCTTTGGCAATTTGGAATAGTGTGACTTGGGCTTCTCTAGCCAAGAGTTGATTAGCTGACGTGACTTCACAATCTGGTCATCGTAAAACTTCTGAGCTGCCTGAATGGTGAATCCCACCACATGAGATCATTTTGGCATATTGAATGTCTGGGCAATGGAGATCGAGTTGAGATTCTCAATAATTCTCCCTTGAGGACCAATTATCCTTTGTGTGTCCTGATCATAGTGCTTGGCGCACTCAAGGACCAGCTCATAGCATTGCACTGTGGAAGGGAATACGGCCACGGGCCAAACCTGACTCTTTCATTCTTCTAGTCACCAAAGGAGGATCCTTAGCCGACGTCCTTGCTTTAAATTCTTCGTAGTCCCAGAGACCAACATTGGTATCAGTGACTTCTGACTAGATAGAAGTGATCTTACTCTTAGGGACCTTGCTCTTAATGTCCAGCTTGATCCTCTCTGCATCAAACAACGAGGAACCAGCTGCAACTTTGTTTGATTCAGCCTATATTCAACATGAAAACATAATAAGAATCACAGGAAAGCAAGGTTAATCCATCAAAACACCATTAGAATGCATCTCAGATAAACAAGGTGTGTTAAAATTCCTATAAAATGACTACAACAAATTTCAGGTTTCAAGGCCACCCGTAGAATCTGGGCCAAAGAGGAATTTCGAAAAATTCCAGTCTGCTCGGATTCCAATAGAGTAACCAAGAAACACCTACTTAACCCTTAAATTTTATCATTTTTCATCAGTAAACCACGTGAGAGATCCAAACATGACATGAGATAATCCTCAAATGCATCACAATTTACGAACGAATCCAATTGTTTCATGTTCCTTTGTTTTTCATCAAATTTCAGAAAAATCTGTGAGGGACGGATTTCCGTGGAGAACGAGCCAAATAGGGCTTCGAGAGATCTGGGAGACAGTGGATTTCTGAGAAATATGGACCTGACGGACATTCACGGGTAGCACAAAGTTTCGAACCAAAGGAGAATCCGGAGTGAGGGCTTCGGCACAAGCCGAGATCTCGTGGATAAGTCTTAGCGAAAGACGGATGTCACGCCGAAAGGTCAACCAAAAAAGGGGGGCTCGCCAAGACACGATAGCTTCAGTGTGAGGTCCCAGCGAAAGGGGACATAGCATTCAAATCAGAATGAGCCAGGGGTGGTCGGGGTAAAGTCTCAGCGACAGTTACAGGTCTCACTGACCGACGGGCTCAGGGAAACACCTCGGTCAGACTAATAGTTTATCGATAGGAGGTCCCAGCGAGGTGATAGTTCTATGTCAACTAAGGCTCAATTTTAATTCAGCAGAGGTCCCAACAAAAAGGTCCGGGCTTGGTAAGAACATAAGGCTTCACCACAACGTCCTGGCGAACTGCGATAGTCACATCGAAGGGAAGGCATCGGCAGGAGCTTAGAATCTCGCGAAGAGGTCTCACTGAAAGATGGATGTCTCCCTGACATAAAGACTTTGGTGAAGGTGATAGTGCTCGGTGAAAGGTCTCGCCGAAAGTGAAAGTTACAATGACAGAACGAAAGATCGGCAAGACCATTGGGACCCGCTATGACATCTCAGCGACTTGGTTTATCTTGCCGATAGGAAGACTTTGGCGAAAGCGTGACCTTGTTTTGGGCGACCAAGTACAAACCTAAGAAGGCTTCTTCAATGAAATGCAGGGTGATCGACATGAGGTTCCCCTGAACTCGAAGGGTTACGGTGACTTGGAAAGAAAATAGTGCGGTGAAAGCAAACACACTCGGCAGGAGGTCTTGCCAAAGGACGGATGTCTTGGCTAAAAGTGAATATCGGTAGATCTCACAGATCCCGCCACGACCCCTTGGAGACCAGGGGTAGTCCTGCCAAAAGCGAAAGTGAAAACATGTCGGTAAGAGATTTCTGCGTGGGGTGAGGTCCTGGTGAAAGCGAAAGGTTTCGCCGACTGATGGGCATGCAAGATTCTATTGGTATAAAATGATAATGTCACGACGACCCGACATGAACAAAGGAAGACCAGTTTGGAAAACCTCAAGGTAGTCGATATGACATCTCAGCGAGTCCGAACGGTCACAGCGAAGGGAATCCGGAAGAGATGGAGAGTCCCGAACTGCGACACTAAGACATGACTCCACCTAGACATTGGACCAGCTATGGATTTCAACAAGACTAAACCAGGGCAAGCTAGGGATGGGTCCTTTCATGAATTTCTTGGTATCCCGGGCCCATTTTAAGATGAAATAACTGGACATGGCCTTGCCCTAGGTTCCAAACCTATTCACCCACCATTAGCACATAGGAAAGCTCATAATTCAGCTGTTTCAATAGTTATGTCACCGCTAGGGTTTACGAATTACTCTTAGGCAAGATTCATCAGAATGAAGATGGACATATGAGCTCAAAACTCGCCTGGGAGATGACAAGGATACGACAGTGAACAACCTCCTAGCACAAAATAGATAAACACGCAGGAAGCAAAATCCCACAAGCCCCCACAAAAACCAACATGCCATTCGTAAATCAAATAAAAGCAGAGCAATCAGGCACATACCATTATGAAACAGGAACTTGATCTCAGAGGCAGCAAACGCGAAGCTCAAGGTTGTCCACAAAAAACACAGGCGAGGAAGCACTAGAAACCACCGCCAAATCAATCAAGCCAAAGCCAAATGCCTCAAAATGAAGTCAGTCAAGTGCAGAAAAGCACTTCTTAGCTCAAACGATGGCAAATAGAGAACATAATGGCGCAAAAGATCTTAGAAATCAAGTAGGATCTAGCCTTCAAAGCGCGTACGAAGCCATTAATGCACCCGATAAGACAGTCAAAAAACCTGGGAAACTGACGAAGGGTGGAATCCAGGAAAATTTGGCCCACACAGAAATCCGCGAAGACCCAACATCCCCGAACACCAAGGCCCAGTCCAGAAACCAAGCAGGATCCGAGAAAATATGACCAGGGCGGACAATCTCGAATTGGGGAAAAAGCCCGAAATTAAATCAGAAGTCAAGATTTTCAATGAATATCCTAGGGAAAACACTTAGGCAATAAAAACAAACATTTAAGCACCATTCCTAAGTAAGACAAAACCTCGAAAGAAAGGGCCAAAACACCAAAAACGAAACTGAAAGAGGGTCCCTGCTTTCAGCGGGGTGTGTGTGTGAAAAATGCACAACATAATGTTGTTGCAGAATTTCTCTCAAGGCTGACTACATCAGAGGAAAATAAAATTATAGATGACTCTTTCCATGATGAGCATTTATTTTCCATCAGTGTACAAACACCCTGGTATGCTGACATAGCTAATTATCTAGTCATAGGGAGAGTTCCTCCTCACTTCTCTCCAAAAGAGAGAAGGGTTCTCATTGAAAAATATTTTCCTTTCTCATGGATTGTTGGATGTTTGTTCTATACTGGACCAGACCATGTCATGAGGAGATGTGTGAGGGAAGATGAGACATATGATAATTTGCATGCATGTCACAATGAAGCTTGTGGAGGGAATTTTGTAGCCAAGAGGACAACAATGAAGATTTTGAACACAGGATATTATTGGCTCACAATCCACAAGGATGCATGGAGATATACAAGAAAGTGTGATACATGCTAGAGGATGGGCCAACCAACCAAATATGATGAGATTCCACTTTACCCTTAGGTAGTAATCACTCCATTTGACAAGTGGGGATTAGATTTTGTGAGACCCATTGATCCTTCATCCAAAGGTAATTCTTATATCCTAGTATGCACTAATTATGTAACTAAATTTGTAGAAGTTAAGGCCATGAAGCATGCAAGAGATAATAAGGTTGCAAAATTTATTTATGAAGAAATTTTCACATGGTATGGGGTTCCAAGAGAGATAGTGACTGATCAAGGGGCTCATTTCAGTTCAACCCTTGTTGCAGCACTAGTCAATGAGTACAACATAAGGGACATGAAGTCTACTCATCACCCTCAAGCCAATGGCTAGGTTGAGGTGACCAACAAAGAAATTGAAGCCATTCTGACCAAAACAGTGGCTATCCATAAAAAGGATTGGGCAAGCAGGCTACCAAAAGCTATTTGGGCCTACAGAACTACCTAGAAAACAACTACATGATTCACTCCATTTGAGTTTTTGTATGGAAAGACAACTATGATGCCCACGAATTTGAGCATAAGACTCTTAGGAATGCATTAGACATGGGGATGGATATCTCTGAGGCACAAAGAGACAGAATCATGCAGCTGAATACTTTGGATGAGATGAGGAAGATAGCCTTGCATCACACAGAGGTAGTGCAGAATCAGAGAATAAAGTGGCATGACAAATTCATAAAGGACAAGAAATTCTAGCCAGGTGACTGGGCACTGCTCTACAACTCAAGGTATCAATATAATGTAGAAAAATTGCAGACAAGGTGGCTAGGACCATATGAAGTTGCTGAAGTCTTTTCCAATGGAGTTGTTCAACTCACTACCATTGACCTTGTCAGATTTAAGTTGCTTGTCAACAGTCATCGCCTCAAATTGTATCACAAGCCAACTTCCAAGGAGGAATTCCTACAACAATTCACTCAGCATGCAACACCCGAACTTCCTACAGCCGAAGGAAGTGGACCTAGTGTTCCTCCTTCTAGCTAACTAAGGTATGTAACTTGTCATAATAAAGACTTCCACTTTTGTGGGGGTCCACTTCTTCACCAATCGACCCATCCATCTCCACCTCTCTCTCTCTTCCATCACACCGCCATCATTTCACTTCATTCCATTCCACCTCATTCCACTCCACTTTCATTAATTGCTCAACTGATTTCTTAAAAGCGACCAATACTTTCTCCATAATCTTTGCAACAAATCTTCCAAGAATTCAAGTATGTGCACATCAATTTGTTATATCTTAATTGTCTTTTAGTACATTCATTTAATTGTTGTACATTAATGTAGATGTTCTCCATAGCATGTAATTATTCTATGCCCTTGTCAAATTGTCATTAGCACCTCGCATGTGAGGACACATGTGCAAATTTAGGTTGGGGGGAAAGTGTGGATCCCATGTCCACGTGTCTATCCATATCGGTTCACGTCAAGAAAGTTTAAATTGAGTTGATTCAAATTCTGAGTGAGATGAAGACTCACATGTGTGAAAAGACATTAACCACTACCATTTTTCTTGATCATAGCCTGCATTTATTACTCCTTTACTGCCTTTATTGCTCTTTTCATAATATTAAGCCAAAAAAATGTAAAATTCAGACGACACTGGTGTTGGAGATTTAGCAGCGTTGCAGGAAGGAGAAGTTTATCTTTCAGACAAAGATTGCAGGAAGGGAAACTTTGTAGAGTGATTGTTTGATTGCAGACAACTAGACAATGGGAAGTGGGTTAATTTGAAATGAACCCACGGTTCATGATGTATTACTACAGGATGCACCTTGCCAGGCCGAGTTCATAACTTGCAGGTGGTTAGATTATTTCTTGAAGCTGAATGGTTTTAATGAAGATGTTACATTGGAATTTTCCCAGACATTGTCTGAAGGAAAGGCCACGATAAAAGGGTTGGAGGTCATAGCTACTGAAGAGAGGACTGCAGAAGTTATAGGGTTGCCTGCCGATGGTGAACATTACCCTACTACTAGAGACACCAGATCAGCTAGGGCTGAATTTACAGAACCTGGTGACCCTCCAGTGAGTTGGAAAAACAAGGTGTGGAGATAACCTCTCTGCCCGAGCCATGGAAGCAAGTAGCTGTTTATGTTGTGAAGTACATTACCTATGAAGGTCGTTAGTCGAATCTACATTCTGTGCACTTCAAACTCCTAAATCACATGAGGCATGGGAGAAGAATGAATGTGCCAAATGTGCTCTATCACCTTCTTTCAATCATGGTGGCCAAGACCCAAAAAGGTAGGGATAATTCTGTTTCCCACCATTGTCTCATCAAATTGCTAGTTGAAAAGTCTCTGTAGGATGTGTCTGATATTACTTGGGAAGAATGCTTAAATATTGATCAAATTAGACGAGCATTTGCGACCTAGGGTTTTTCCTCAACCTCATAGGTCCAATAGGAGATTAAGCACAGTTGAAGCCACTCCTGGTGCCTCAACTTCTAGCGTAGGCCCTAGTGTAAACCCTCCCACAGCTGACCAAACCATAAAGATTAGTTCTTTTGAGACAGAACATTCAAACAAAGAAAGTTCCTCTTTAGATTATGATGATGATGTTCCTCTTGGCATACTAATGAGAACTAGGGCACAAAAGGAGTCAAAAATAAGGAAGGGAAAAGCTAAAAAGTAAACGATAGAAAAAGAAGTTCCAAGCTCCAAGAAATGAAAGGATGACACTGTTCTTCCTGTAGCCAAAGAAAAACATGGGAGCCCTCCTAGAAAATCAAGACCAGCTAGGCCAGCCTTTGGTGTATCTCCGCAGGGAAGCCCTAAGCCTAGAGAAACATCACAAGAGGATACATAAGCTCCAATGGGGCAGGCGAATGTTGAGGAAAATGACATATTTGAGGAAGCAACAAACATAACGTTGGTAGATCTTACTGACATGGCTGAACAAGTTGAAAGCCAAGCGTATGAGGAAAATCAGGAGCTCCTACAACAAGAGAAAGAGCAAGAGTTCCTGCAACAAAAGAAAGAGTAAGAGCAAGAGGCCCTACAACTAGAACTAGGAGAACAGTCAGTACCCCTGCAGCTAGAATTGGTTGAACAAACAGAATCCTTGCAGCTGGAGCCATATGAAGAGCAAGAAAAAGTGCAGAGATTTTTTTTGGAAGGAATACATAAGCCCTCTGATTTTTCAATGCACATGGTAGCCATGAACTTATGGAAAGAAATACAAAGGAGGGAAGAAGAATGGAAAGAGGAGAAACACAGGCTGAAGAAGGAAATTCAAAAGAGAGATGAAGAGATTGAAGATAAGGATGAAGAAATTGATACTTTAAAGAAGAAGGTGGACAATATGGTAGCCTTAGTACCTCAGATATTAGAGTGCAAGACTCCTCCAAGGTTCTATGCTCTATATTTGAAGGAGAAGCATCTTTATTTTAAACTAGCAAGGATTGTTTCAAGTTTGAATCCTTCCATTGAGACTCCTCTTAAATTTTTCAATGCTTATTGGATTGCTCCTCCTGAAATAAAGAATTTGTTGTGTGAATTCTATTTGCATAATTATGTTGTGACCCAAGACCATGATTGGAATCCACTGTTGTATGTTGGGGATGTCCAATTAAGAGCATTTATGTCTTGGATACAAAATGAAATTAGTTGGGGAAAATAGTTCAGGACTTATAGGCAAATTGAATCCAACACTCCCCTGTCCATCAAGGCTAAATCTAGAAATCTAGGAGACATTTTTAGGGATTGGCACAAATTTTTTTACAGACCAAGCTATGGCAATGGGATCCTATCTAAGAGATAAGCAGTTTATAAAGAATATGAAGAGGTAGCAAAAACCACAGGGGAATCTGTAATGGGATACCTGTCACAAAGGTGGAACAACCTAACTGATGAATTGAAGCAAGTTGAGCCTCACTCTATGCAAAACTATACTGCAACAGTTAAGAGAGTTGATAGATATATACAGATTGGAAGGACAAAGGGACAATTTTGGCTTCCACTGACTTACTAGCCACCTATCCTATTGTGGCCTGTGCCAAATTTCAGGTATTACCAGTATGATATAGTTGCAGAGAGATAGAAATGGAGCAGGTTGGACAGACAACAAGGATTCTATTGGGACCCTAATTCACGCACAACAAGAACTAATGTAGGACAATTGAAAATTACAAATTTTAGGGAATTGACCAAGCAAAAGAACAATCCTTCCTCTGTTGGAGGACCAACAAAACCTTAGGTTGGGGGGAGAGATGAGTCTAGTTTATAGGTCAATTTTGATAGAGTTTATTATCCATTTGTTGCAGTTGTCATAGACTTTGATGCTTGGATGTTGACCTTTTTATGATATTTCCTCAAAACCATATTGGTCATAAGCTTATTTTTGTAACCTTTAAATGACATTGCCATGCTAGATGAACTATCTATGTTAATTTTACATGTGGATTAATGAATGTCACTTTAAAATAGTTACAAATATGCAATTTTTGTGCATACTAATATTGCCATGTAGATATAATTAGAGGCCTGGGAAATGGAGGAAGATTCTAACAGTTGGTCATTCGCCATAACAGTCAACAAGATAATCATTCAAAGGTAAATGGAGGGAAGGCTCTTGACGACAGGAGATTCCTCATTCAAATCGAAGTTGCAACCGCCCTGTAAATGGTCTTAATTGTCTGTTGAGCGAATATAGGTGTTACTGTTGTGCTAAATCTGCGTTGAGGTAGACATGCTTGACCAGATTCCGCACGTGTAACTGCCTCTCCACTTTTTATGCTTTCCCTAAAGCGGCATCCTCCTAATCTGTTGGAGTTGACCACCTTGCTAGGTGATTAGTTAGTAGCTTCTTTTCCTATAAA
Source organism: Sequoia sempervirens (assembly GCA_007258455.2). Lineage (NCBI taxonomy): Eukaryota > Viridiplantae > Streptophyta > Pinopsida > Cupressales > Cupressaceae > Sequoia > Sequoia sempervirens. The sequence continues at coordinate 28,710,347 of VDFB02047230.1, read as the reverse complement.
TAACTTAGATGCTCCTTCTCAAGAGGTTGCTTAATCTAATGATGTACTCACATTCTTAGTTTTTTAGTAATACAGTCATGTTGCTCTATTGTACTCATGTTTTCCAATGAATAAAATGAAGTTATAAGTTCATGCATCTGAGTTCACATTTTTTTTAGGGGAAACTTATCCAAGGGGTTCCACTTGGTGAGCATTCCATCCTTTAGTTTAGTTTAGTTAAGTTATTACTTTCTGTTCAGTAATTAGTTAAGAATCTGGCACTATCTGTTCCTGCAGCCACTAGAATTCCATTATGTGACTATTCTTGCAGCCAAAGTAGATAGAGTATTTTCCTATTTTTTTGCTCAAATTTTCATTTCTGTTATTTCCTTCCAAGAAATTTACTTTCAACAGTGTTTTCCTAGCTGTAGGATGAATATGGCTACTTTGGATCCTTAGTGCACATACTATGTTGACCCATTTCAAGTTCATGTCCTTGGGTTGACAAGTTAAATGCACCTTCATGATGATTGAGATAGCTATTCAAGTTAGATTTCCAATCTTTGAATCACAACCATAAGGGCTTAGTTGTTAAATCATTGTAGGAGGCCGACACTCTCTCTCCATGCAACAAAATGGCGAAAAGATTTATTTTTTCCTCTATATTCATGATCCATTCTAAAAGCTAGTTATTTTACTGTTTCACAAGAAAATTATATGCTTTGTATTTCATTTTTATGATGGTTGTCTTTCCATGCTTCATTTCCATGTATTATGGGCACATTTTCTTGCATTTTTTGTAGAATATATGCTCTAGATCAAGCTCGAATATTGAAACATGATGAACACTTTTTTGCTTCTGTGCATTTCTTCATGACTGTGGCTCATATATCTACAGGTTTTTGGTTTGAGTTTATTATACCAAAAATGCTAAATTTTCCTCTTTCTATATCCTTTCTATCTGCTCTCTGCTCCATTTGGGAAAGAAATGATGAAAACAACCTGAGGCTTTCCACCCACTTCATGGCCAAGGATTTCTCTTTTTCATACTTGTGTTTCATCCTAAATGCAGGTACTATATGGGTTTCACTATTTGGTGTCAGTGGCTTCACATTCTCAGGTTTTGGGTTTGTTGTAGACATCATATACCTGAGCTTTCTTGGCTTTGTATTGTAAGAACAACACACCATAATGCATGGGGACAACATTGATTGCTTTAAATCAAGGTCATGAACAACATGATGAAAATCATGACCATGACCCAACCATTCTTCACTCAACCTCCTCCATGCCATAAGAGTCAAAATATCACTGATATTGAATCAATTTTTTGAGACCATGTTGTTGCAAGGAAACCTCTGACTGAAAAATATCCTTTTCATGACTCTTATTGACTTGCTTATTTACTTATTTATGATAGGCATGTGGCCTTCTTGCCCTTAATCCACTCAAGGTGATAGATTACTGGTGATTAAAGGGATTTCATTAATCCTTCATCATTGTTAGGTATGATTGACCACTGTGTTCCTCTCTTTATGGTCTACATTGGCACTGTGACACATCTTTACTTGTGAATGCCTCTTCCATGAGACCTTACCATCCCATGTGACTCTATCATCCCAATCACTTACCCTGCATCTCACTGCATTATCTCTCTATTACAACTTTCTCATGTTATAGAACTTTTAAGATTACTGTCATCACCATTATTTTGACCATAATTACCTTGTTTGTTTTATTCCATAACAATGTGTCTTCATGCTCTTAACACTGTGATCCTTGTCATTCTCAGTCATGACATTTTTTACTTATCATTGTATGCCATGATGATCATAACACACTTGATGACCCTTTCTATTGACCATGAATGCATCTTCAATGAAGTTATTTCCCATTGTTAAAGCCTTCAACTTGACCATTTTGTGATTTTGTTCATGGTGTAACTGTAATGATTTCCCTTTGTATATTTATGGCTTGTTGATTACTTTGACAATGCTTATGTCCTCCTGTCATTGTTGATGAGTTGATATTCTGAAATACTACCATGGACTAATATTTCAAGGTTATGAATGAGTTTCACAATCATGATTATGGTCACCGCTTTATTTGTTGTTTTTGTCATGAGTGATGACTATTGTGTAATCACTTAATCTACATGACTACCCCTCATGTTCAATTCTTGTGAATGTTATGATTCTTGGTGCTTCTCTATTGGAATGAACTATACTATCCTTTCAATGATAGCCTCTCATGTTCCTCAATATTCATGGTAACTCTTTATGCTATGGCTAATCATTTTTCCATTCTTGCAATACCTCTATCATATATGGTTGTCCATTGATTCTTTGTTCCTGTTTTCATAGTTTTCTTTGTAATAGACTTTGCTACTCAAGGTTTATGCATGATAATTACACTCTTTGTAGCTTGAAACTTTTAGCTCAATAAGCCTCATGACCGCTTTCTCATTTGTGCACTGTATTCATCATGATTGTAGATGCATACTGAGTCCTTCCAAATGCATTGTTGCTCTTGACTATTAGATTGTCATAAATGCTATGTTACCTAGCTCCTTCCCTCTTGAAACAAGTGATCAAGCTACTCGTGTAAGACTGTCCCTTAATCATGACTGCCATATCAACTAATTTTCTCCTCCTCACTGTTCAGGTAAGGCTTAACCATGATTTTGATTGATGTTTTTTGTTCACTTTTCACAATTGATAGTGGACTGTTTTAGCATATTCCACACTATTAAGTACCCTTGACAGTGTGATCTAGCAAAAGTGCTTATCACCCTTGTACTATGCAACTCACTTGCATGTGATTGTTGTCCTCAACTTGATAAGATGGTTGTCATTATTGAATTTCACATTGTATGTCTGTATGAGAACCCTTTAAGGGTATTTTATAACTATCCTTCAATGGTTGCATGTTTGAATCATAATGCATCTCTTCATTTCAAATGCACAAATTATGAAGGCTTTCATTTGCATCATTGTTCTTTCCTCCTCATGCATTTCTCTTTAGGAGAATATACTGTAATGATGGCTTTGGCCTTGTATTTAATTTTTCACTTTGTGCTACTCCATGTAACTCATGATAGGTCCCAAAATGACTTGATAGCTCCTATACCATGTATTGCTGAATGCATAATTGAACTTGATGCATTTATAATCGAACTTGATGCATTTGTGCTTTAGTGTTCATATTATCACAAAAATCATTTGTTTCTTGGGAAGAGACAAACTATTTTATCTTTGAATGATTGCTATCCTGATCTTGTTTCCTACTTTACTGGCCTTTGAAAATGATGACAACTCATATCATTATTAAAATAGACTTTGGATCCACTTAAGAATATTGAAAGATATATCCGACAAAGTAAGATTTACAAGCAGCCTGTTGTTTGATTCATTGTGAAAGATGAAGGGTAACTTTCTTGATAATTCACACTATTTTGTTGCATCTTTTGAATTTGATAATGAAATTTGATCAACTGGTATGATTCCATATTGATTTAAAGCATTAAGAATAGGTTTGTCATTGATTGATCAAGTTGCTCAATTTCATATCCCTCCTAAAACACAAGAGGGAAGCATGCTGGGCTCAAACCTTGTGGGAGCCACATTTTACTCCACATGATGTAATCAGCTAAAACAAAAGAGTAACAAAGATTTGTCCTATATCTACACAAGGAGAAAACATGTTAGATAAACAAAGCATATGATAGGTGTGTTTGATAACTCTTTTGTTTTCCTGGACACCTATGGTATGCTGTCTATTTTAATGCTTATGGGGATCAGATTATATGTTTATGGATGTTTGTGCATATTTTGATTGGCGACCTTTCATTGATATAACAACACTCTTCTTATAGATGCAGGGAACCTAGGGGAAGCAAGGAGAGCATCAACTTGAAGCAGGACAAGCGGGAGAGACTAAAGACGATGCATGATAAGGAAACCGGGATTCGTCATTCAGGAAATGATGGGTCCCCCTTCCTTTTATGTGAATTTATTTTTTTGTATTTGTAAATGCATAGTGTTTTCTTTATATGCATTAAAATGGTGAGTCCCTCGGCTTTTGAGGAACACTATACACTTATTCATTATCAATAAAGACTACATTTTGGAAAGATTGTGTACTTTTTCCTATTATATGCAATTGCATGACTGTAACAATGCAATCTTTTGATAATCTCTTTTATGCACATGGATGAAACTAAGCAAAAAAAGATATGCACCTTTTATCATTTAAACGCAAACATAATCATAAGTCTACCTGATTTAGCTAGAAGCAAAATCAGGTAACAATACCTCTTCTTCCAATTCACCATTCAAGAATGTAGACTTCACATCCATCTAATATACTTTGAAATATTTATGCGCTGCAAAATCTAGAAACATCATGATAGCTTCTATTCTTACATCTGGAGAAAAATTTTCGTCAAAATCTATACCTTCAACCTATGAGTAACCTTTACACACAAGTATAGCCTTGTTCTTGATCACTTTTCCATCTTCATTTAGCTTGTTCTAAAATACCCATTTAGTACCACTCACATTCTTATTTTCCTACCTTGGGACCAATTCCCAAGTCATATTCTTCTCTATCTATTCTAACTCTTCCTTCATTGCTTTGATCCAGTTCTCATCTTTGCATGCCTCAGTCACTATTTTTGGGTCCACCTCAGAAAGTAAACAAACATTTACTTTTTCTTCTATCATTGTAGCTTTTCTTCTTGTTAGCACACCTTTTCTCTTATCGCCAATGATCTAATCTTTTGAATGATTCTTCTGCACATACTTGGGAGTCTTAGGATTCTTTTATGGAGCTTCTTCCTCTTCAACTATCAACTCTTTTCCTTTGTATTTAGCCTTTTCTTCTTCACTACAAGGGGATTCATCATATTTATATCCTTCTATCAATATTGAACTTTGATGTGGTTCTTCATCTACTTTGATACTTGCACTCTCAACAATCTTCGTCAATATTTTGTTGTAACACCGGTAGGACTTTCTTCTTGTAGAGTATCTAAGGAAGATTCCTTCATTAGATCTTGCATGATCAAACTTTCCTAAGTTTTCTTCATCTCTTCTAATATGACATTTGCTTCTAAAAACTCTGAAATACTTCACAATAGGGGGTTTACCATACCATAACTCATAGGGATTCTTTGAACTATTCACTCTTCCTTGACCTCTGTTAAAAATATAGACTGCAATATGAATTGCTTCTCTCCAATAAACATCGGGAAGGTTAGATTCCTTCATCATTTTCCTAGCTACTTCTTGAACTATTCTATTTTTCCTTTCCACAACTCCATTTTAATGAGTTCTAGAGGCTGATAAATTCCTTCTTATTCCATGATCTTCACAAAAAATATTAAACTCATTTGAAGTAAGCTCACCACCTCTATCAGATCTCAAACACTTAATTTTTAGATTTATTGATTCTCAACCATACCATTAAATTTTTTAAAATTGTCTAGAGCTTCTAATTTTTCTTTGAGGAATGTAACCCAAGCCATCCTAGAATAATCATAAATTAGTCACATGAAATACGTATTACCACATGAGATTCTAATTCTGGTAGGTCCATATAGATCTGTATGCACTAACTCCAAAGGACCTATGGTAGAATATTCCTTTGTCTTGAATTTTTTCTTTGCTTGCTTTCCAACTTGACATTCTTTACAAATTACATTGGTAGGCTTTGTAATATTTGTAAAATCTCTCACAACATCAGTAGAACTTATCCTCACTAGGTTATCAAATTTAATGTGACCCATTTTTCTATGCCATAGCCAAATTTCATTAGTTTGAGACATAAAGCACTTTGCACCATTACATTTTGTTGAACACTCAGAATACTGAGAGGTAGGGTGAATCAATATTCTATTAAACCATTCAAATATTAGCCATCCAATTCCAAAGCATATTCAACTACAATAAGGAAAGAAAGCATGAAAACATCCACAAAATCACATAACACATAAACACCAGGATTTTTATGTGGAAAACCCAAAATGGGAAAAACCACAGTGAGGGTTAGCTCACAATATATTATAACCGATTATAGTATACTACAAAAATGCTCACTACAGGTGGACTCACTGTCCAAGTGGACTCATTTCCCATAGAGAAAAATATAGAAGAGAGAGGGGTGGCTCACAACCTATTTTGAATTGTTACAAAATCATCTACAATATATAGGAATACCATCCCAATGAGCACAATATCAAACTATGCATTGATCTGGATCAATGCTCTGCTCTGCTTTGCATTCACACAATTCTAATCTACACATTCACAAATTATCTCTGATCTGATCAAATTCACATCACACATCTCACATTCTTCTCTTGAATCTCATATCAAAACACCAAAAACAATCCAACATATATATCAGAATCAAGTGAAACATTAATTAGGTCAGCCTAGTTGGATGTAACACATAAAATTCAACTTGTAGGCTCCAAACCTTATCATCCATAACACAAGCCTCAATTCAAATCTCAAAATATCTTAAGTTAGGTCGACATGGACCTAAAATAGATTCCACATAGGAACTCAACACATATTAATCCTTCGCATACACATCAAACATGTTAGGTTGGCACATCATAGGACCTAAATAAAAAATCCTTTGACTGTTCATCCATTTCACAACATGTGGATCTCAAATTTCAATCCCACCTAGAATTGACACTCATTTGATACCTAGAAACTTATCTCCAACATTGCAACATCAAAGACTCATTCACGAAGAAGTGCAACATCTCCCACACTAACACACTGTACATAAAATGACTGTATTATACCAGACTAAACTCTATCACTCTTATCTCCTAGAATACTTCACCAAACCAAATGAAATATTGGACTTAGAATCTTCTAAACACCATAAAAATTTGGTTAGAAGTGTAGAGAAAAATATTCCTTTGCAGAGTGGTGTGGACCCAAAAAATGATACACTGTGACCCACAACTGGCAGTTCTAATACTTAGCCAAATTTTCATACCTCTAAACATTCCAAACCAAATCTTCTGATACAAATTACTTCTTCAACACCTCAAAAACATGTTAGAAATAATCAAATTAGTCCACAACAATATTGACATTAATGAAAAAACTGTATTGCTATGTACATTCTCCATGCTCATGTTGCCAACCAACATCATCAATCACAATCTCCTCAAACTTCTAACAATCTCCCCCTTTGGCATTGATGGAAACATGTCAAAAATTCTCTCCAAAACTCTCCCCCTTTGACATAAAGGGAAGAGGGTTCCTATGCACATTGTTTTGATTCGTTATCGGAACCCCCTCTAAATGATGTAGCCATATATACACAATTATGAAAAGAATTGACCCCCTTGAGTCATGTACCAGAGCAAAAATATATTGAAACACAACTTTATATGTCTATATTTATACAAAGAATCTGAATATAAATGTATAAAAATATGAAATATGTGTCAACCAAAGGTGGTTGATGCTTGCAACCTCTTCACCAGATCTTCCCAGGCTAGCCTACCATCTTCCCATTCTTACTTTGCCTATGCAAGCAGCTTGATTTGAGTTTCAAACTCCAACAAAAATTATTCTCCTTCTTCCAGTGAAGGAGGTACCAGATTCAACTTCTTTTCTTTGTCAGAACTTAGGAGTGCTTTGGAAACCAACAAAAGTTTGGAATTGACTAGGTCTCTCACATCTCCAAATTGTAGTATGATACTTTCTCTTTGTGCTTGCAGCTGGAAAAAATCTTATGAAGTTCTTCAATTTTGCTCCTTGTGTCACCAGCGAGGTCCATAGTCAGGTCATATGCAATGGAGGTGGTATTAATCTATGACTCAATGGATTCCATTTCCTTCTTTATGTTTAGTGTGGCTCTGGGCCACTTCATGTTGTAATGATACAGTTCCTTCACCTCACCGACACTACTTTCAACATCTTTCAATAGTTCACAAAATTTCTTGTGTTTAGTAGCATACTTCTCTATTATTTCCATCATTCTCTTATCACCCAATCTCTTTTCCACTTTTTTCTCAGCTTCTTCCTTAAGCTTGGATGCATAAGATTTGAATGAATCAATTAAAAGATTAAAGTTTTCAATATCAGATAGTGTGGTTTCCACATGTGATCTGAGTATGATCTTCTAAAACACTTTGATTGCCTCATCTATTAGCTCTTCGCTCTTTAGATGGGTTTCAATTATCTCCTATTTGGTCGATGTATGAAACAAATCTCCTAGTTGTAGCATGTGATTAGGATAAATCTTAATGCTATGATATTTCCACAATCCATAATGCTTATAATTCGTTATTTCTAGATTTTGATTATATTTGAGTTTTTTCATCAACGCTTCGGATCACACTTAGTGTTCCATCATCAAGATGATAGAGAGCATAAGGAGATGAAAGATGATAAGATGCAGATCCAATTTACTTAAAAGGAAGAGGGGTGAGAAGTTGAAGGGATACGAAACAAAAACCAAGAAGAGAGAAATAAGCAACAAATAAGTTGATTGAAAAAAGAAAAAATGTATAATGAGAGGAATAGAATAAGAGAGAAAAGAAAGAAAGTAAATTAAAAATGTAATTTAAAAAAAAACTAGATATGAAAGATAAGAATTGAAAACTAAAGAAAGAGAGGTACAACATATATATAAGACTATATATAAATAATGATTATATAATATACATATTTATATTATATAATTATTTCAACAATACAATTTATTGACACTACAAACATAAAGATCAATAATAAAATGAAAAAGGGAAAAAACCTTGCAAAAAGATTGAAAGAGAAAAATGATCAATGCTTTTTTATTAGTATTAAAAACCAAGTATATGTGGCTATATGAGACCACATATATAGAACAAACTCATAAAAAGGATTATCATAAAATTAAGGAGATAAACTTAAGAGATAAACTTCAAAAATACAATCCAAGAACAATATCAATAATACAATACAAAAAGAAGGGAAAACAAATGCAAAAAAAATCATATTATAATATAACTACATATGTAAAGTATATGGAGGGAAATGAAAACAAAAGAAAACAATAAGAATATGTGGTTATATTATATAATAATATAACTACATATATAAATACAAAAACTAAACAATGAACCAAAAAAAACCAAGAAAGAGCCAAATACACAAAAGAAACTAAGAAACTAGAAATAACAAAAATACCAAGAAAGAGCCAAATGCACAAAGGAGAAAATTTAATCAATTAAAATGAGATGATAAAGAAGCTTGAAAGTAAAATTACAAATGAAAGAAAAAGAGAAAAAAACTAGACAACAAAAACCAAAAAGGAAAAAACCAGAGAGAAATGAAAAAAGAAGAAAACAAAAAGAATATGTGGTTATATTATATAATAATATAATATAATCACATATATAAATACAAAAAATACACAACAAACAAACATACCAAGAAAGAGCCAAATGCACAAAAGAAACTAAGAATCTAGATTTAAAATAAATTAATAAATTTAATAGGAAGCAAGGAATATAGTTTGTTGTTTAGTTTTTGTATTTATATATGTGGTTATATTATTATATAATATAATCACATATTCTTATTGTTTTCTTCTTTTTTCATTTCCCTCCATATAATTTACATATATAGCTATATTATAAAATGATTTTTTCTACATTTGTTTTCCCTTCTTTTTGTATTGTATTATTGATATTGTTCTTGGATTGTATTTTTGAAGTTTACCTCCTTAAGTTTATCTCCTTAATTTTATCTCCTTAATTTTATGATATTCTTTTTCATGATTTTGTTCTATATATGTGGTCTCATATAGCCACATATACTTGTTTTTTAATACTAATAAAAAAGCATTGATCCTTTTTCTCTTTCAATCTTTTTGCAAGGTTTTTGCCCATTTTCATTTTGTTATTGATCTTTATGTTTGTAGTGTCAATAAATTGTATTGTTGAAATAATTATATAATATACATATGTATATTATATAATCATTATTTATATATAGTCTTATATATATATGTTGTACCTCTCTTTCTTTAGTTTTCAATTATTTTCTTTCATATCTAGTTTTTTTAAAAAATACATTTTTAATTTACTTTGTTTCTTTTCTCTCTTATTCTCTTCCTCTCATTATGCAATTTTTCTTTTTTCAATCAACTTATTTGTTGCTTATTTCTCTCTTCTTGGTTTTTGTGTCCTCTCTCCTCAACTTCTCACCCCTCTTCCTTTTAAGCAAATTGGATCTACATCTTACCATCTTTCATCTCTTTATCCTCTCTATCATCTTTATGATGGATCATTGAGTGTGATCCAAAATGTGAAATAAAAAATTATAACCTGGATAAATCTTGTTTAAGTCTACATTTCCTTGACTCATCAACAATTGCAGTAGTTGTGAGGATACAACAGGTTGGAAGCTAGGCTAAACACTCAATAAATTTCTTAGAGAATCTCTAGAGGAGTCAAAAGATTCACCAAGAGATTTTGCGGTCTCTACAACCTTTCCCTTATCATCTGTAGTCTTCCAGAGTCAGTTGTTTCATCCTTTTCAGTATCTCTAGATGCATCTTCATTTTCTTCTTCTTCTTTATTCTCATCTTCTTCCTCATCGTGTTCTTCATCATGCTCATCAACAACATTTTCCTTATCATCACCTTTATGTACATTTCCCTCCTCTACGGTGTTATCTGTGCTTACCAAAGAAGGGACTTCATCATTCTATACCAGGGGAGTTTTGTACCATTTTCCTTCACAATGTATTCTTCGATCATTGCTTCTACTTCATTTTCCTTTGACATATCCTCCACTTTCGAAGGGATGTTATCAAATATAACATTATCATTAACCTCGTGCTCATGTTGAACATCATCAGTCCACACTTCTTCTGTGTTAGGTTCTAGAGCACTGGTATCATCATTTATTTCTTCTTCAATTACCAAAAGCATTCCTAACTTTTGCACAACCTCTTCAACTTTATCATTGATTTCTTTTTTTATTCTTTCTAGGTCACCTTGATCTTTTCCCATAAGGGTAGTAACCCTTTGTTTGGCCCTTATCTCCTTACTAAATACAATAACAAATGTAGCTTTGTCATCTTCTAAAAGGGGTGCAATAACTCTTTCCAAGGCTTCATCTTTCAGCCTTTCATACTCATATGTAGCTTCTTCCCTTATTTTTAGCAAAATATTCCAAACATAATTAGGAACACCCTTCTTGATATTCTTCATGTCAGCTTCAAGTACAATGATATACTTGACTATGGATTCAATGATGGTACCTTTGTCTACTTCATTTGAATCTTTGTATAAAGCAGCTATCTCCTTCAACATTTCACTTTGCAACATGCTATTAAGGAGTGCCTCAAACTTCAATGGAGAATGAGGTATTTCCTGTTGTTTTTGCTTCTTATCCTTCACCAAAAACTTCTTTCTTTGACTTGTCTCTTTTTGCTTCATCTTCTTTGGAGAAGCCTTATTGGCTTCCTTTTCTTTTTCTCTCACCTGAATCTTGAAAGCCTCTTTTTATTTTTCAACTTTCTCTTCACTTTCAGTGTCAATTATATCAAATATTTTCCTTTTTGAGCTAGCTTCACCTTCTGAAGTCTCTTTTCTTTCTCTTTGAACCAACTGTGGTCCTTCTTCTTCTAGTTCTTGCTCTTCATTTGCAACATTAATGCCTATACCTTTATCCCTTGAGACCTTTTTCTTGACTCTCCTTCTTGTGGGTGCAACAAGGGGTGCTATGGTGGCAATCTTCTTCTTCTCTGCCCTAGTGGCATTCACTACCAGAGGGGATTTCTCCCTTACCAGAGGATTAGCAATGGGTTTTCTCTTTTCTCCTGCAACAGGTAAAGCCCCAGAGGACTTTTGAACTGATGGGGGAGTGATAGCTATTCTACCTGATCTTTTGGTGCTCCCAAATACTTCGATTGCACTCTTGTCTGCTCTATATTTTTCTATAGAAATCCACACTCTTTCCTTAGAAAGCCTAAAGTCTTGTGCATAAACATCCACCATTTTTTCAACATTTTTCCTCATCACTGGTTCCTTTTGTTTCAAATGTTCTTCCATGGATTTTTCTTCATATGTTCCAAACCTTGGTTTGTTTGTATCTTTAGGACTATTCAACAACATATCTTCACAATGAATTAGTTTTTCCTTTGTTACTTCATAGCCTAATTCTGAAACCCAAATAGTCTTGGGTTCTACTACCTCCATGATGCCATAATCTGTGGAAACTAGGAAAGTGATATCATTTTTATGCTTTTCCACAATTGCCTTAGTAATTCTCCGTCTCTCATGCATTCTTCTCTAAAAAACTGCAAAGAAATCAGTAATTACATCATCTTGTGCATTGTTATCTCCAAGGCTCCTCATGTAATCTACAATTTAGTGTGCCACGAGCCTTCCAGTCATCCAATTGACTTTCCCAAATACTGGAACCTCCTTCAAGAAGTAGAAGAGAAAACACATAACCAATGTGCCATACTTAAATACATATTTCTTTTTCTTAATCTCCCTCAAGTTTTCCATAAGTTGTTGCCTAAGCAACTCAGAAAGGTCATAATCAACACCATTCTCTACCATGTCTTGTGCCACATGAATTGTGGTGGAAGAAACTAAGATGTCTTGGTTGGTGTAGTAAATTTTGTATCCAATGACCATGGAAACATACCTAATAGTAGGGTTTCTGATAGGGTTTACAATGAGGGCTCTTTGATCAAATTTTGTGCCTATTTTCTCCATCAAATCCTTGTTCTTGAAAGATTTTAATACTAGAACTGGTCCGATGGAACATAAACCGGTGATTTCCCTTATCACCTCCTTGGTAATCATATGTGGCATATCAATCCAGATGAATTGATCATGAATTCTACTTAATGCCATTCTTATCCAATTGTTATCATAGAAAAAGTTTTGGAACCATTCTCACACATCTAGTTTCTTCTTGGCTAGGGCTTTGTACTCCAGCTTTAGGGTTAAATTTTCATCAGCCAATTCATTTTCCCACACATCCCTAAACTTTTCAAGAGAATGCTCATCCATGCTTCCATGAATGTATGCCCTAATATCCTCTTTAGATAGGACCCCATATAGAATATGCAAAAAAGATCCTAGAGGGTCATCTTTTATGGCTCTTGTAGGATATCTCTTAAATTTGGGTTGGAGTTTCTCTATTACTTCTACAACTTTCGGTGTAGCCATTGCAAAATGTATTCAAATTGATTTCAAACAAAAATTTCTGAAAGCTAGGGCACACAAGATTTTCTAAATACCTTTTTAACTTGCTCATCGAATTAGGGTTTTGATGCTCTGCAACTTTGAATTGCTTTGATCTCTTCAAATTCTCTTTTTGCTACTCTATTCTCGTTCAAATGCTTTTGGTGAAATGAATTTTCCTTAGCAAATTTTCTTTTAACTCTTCAAATCGACCTAATTTTGCAATAAACGCTTCAATTCATAAAGCTTGCAACCCTAAAAATTGTATGCACAGTCACCTTCTAAAGCCCTGCAATCTTCCAGATTGCAATATTTTCTTCCGTAGTTTTCACCAGTAGATCTAGCATGTTAGTCTTCATCTCCTATCTTCATGTTGTGGCTTCTGCACCACTTATCTGGCAGGGGATGAAGGATATGCATTAAAGCTCCCCCTAAGCCATAGCTCTTGGCTTAGTTTCCAAAGGAAACATCTACACCAGAGGGTGGTATAGATTCTTCCTTATTCTCAGTGTTTCATTTCTTTCTCTGGATCTTTTCTATTTCCTTCTTTACTTCAGTCAAATCAATATTTTTTATTGGTTCATTTCTCTTTACCGAATTATCCTTCCTTGTGTTTCTACTTCTGCAAAACTTAGCAATATGTCTAGGTCTATTGCAATCATGAAATACAACATTATTTTGAACATAATTCCTTCCATTCATCCTAGATCTACATTGATTAGCCTTGTGTCCAAATCCATAGCATGTATAACAATAACCATTAAAAGGTTGAATCATTCTACCATTGTTATATGCATTCATTATTTGACTTTTGCACTCACTTGCTCTATGTCCAAATTTCTTGCATGTAAAGCATTGACCAGTAAAGGATGAAATATTCTGATTCATTCTGCTTCTACATTCCATTTCTCTATGTCCATATTTATTACAAGAATAACAAAAACCATTGAAATATGGGTACCTTTGAGCATTTGGTTGTTTGCTCGGAGGTCTTCTAGTATTATTTATTTGATTCCAAATCTTTCCATTGTTCCTCTTGTCTCCAGTCTTCTCTGGTTCATTGATCTTCTTTTTTGCACTAGGTGTTTGATCTGCTTTTGAACTTTCACCTTTTTCAAGTCCCAAACCACCTTTTGTCTTTGGATGCTTTCTAACTTGCAATCAACTCATCAAGCATTGTAGAACCTGTCTTGAATTTATCCTCATGACTTCTTGCTTTCTCCAGATATGATCTTAGATTTACTAGTTCTTGTTCAAGCGTCATGCATTCATCAAATTTTATTTTCACTATTGCATTTAGACATTCTTCAACTCTTTTCTTTTCTTCAACTTGCACTTTCAATCCAATGATGCTTTCATTTGCTTGTTTCAATTGTTCACTAACTTCCTTATGTCTTTCTCTGAAATTCTTGATTTTCTCTCTCAATTTCCTGACACATTCATTTGCTTCTTTAGCATTTTCATTCAGATCTTTGTTTTTTCCTTCAACTTTGTCAAAATCCTCAAGAGCAACTTTGAGTTCTCCATCTTTGTCAAGCATGCAATCTTCTTTTGTGTATTCAATAGTAGGAGTCTCTTTCAGAGGAATAGGAAATTTTCTATCAACCATGCGTTCAATCTCCAAGATCTTCCCAAAGCAGTCAAGCTCCTTCCTAGGAACCAACCTCTGATACCAATTGTTGAACACTCAGAATATTGAGGGGGGGGGTGAATCAGTATTCTATTAAACCATTCAAATATTAGCCATACAATTACCAAAGTATATTCAATTGTAGTAAGGAAGGAAAACGTGAAAACATCCACAACATCTATTAACACATGAACACCAAGATTTTTATGTGGAAAACCCAAAATTGGAAAAACCATGATGAGGGTTAGCTCACAATATATTATAAATGGTTATAGTATATTATAGAAATGCTCACTGCTGGTGGAATCACTGTCCAAGTGGAGTCGTGGAATCACTGCCCATAAAGAAAAAGATAGAAGAGAGAGGGGTGGCTCACAACCTATTTTGAACTGTTACAAAAGTATCTACAATATGCAGGAATATAGTTCCAATGAAGCACAATATCAAACTTTGCATTGATCTGGATCAATGCTCTACTCTGCATTCACACAATTCTGATCTTAACATTCACAACTTATCTCTCGTCTGATCAAATTTGCATCACACATCTTGCATTCATCTCTTGAATCCCATATCAAAACACTGAAAAGAATCCAATATATATATCGACATCAAGTGAAACATCAATTAGGCTGGCCTATTTGGATGTAACACACAAAATTCAACTTGTTGGCTCCAAAACTTATCATCCATAACACACACCTTAATTCAAATCTAAAAATATCTTAAGTTATGTCAGAATGGACCTAAAATAGATCCCACATAGGAACTCAACACATATTAATCCTTCCTATACACATCAAACATGTTAGGTCAACGCATCATGGGACATAAATAAAAAATCCTTTAACTCTTCATCCATTTCACAACACGCGGATCTCAAATGTCAATCCCACCTATAATTCACACTCATTTGACATCTGGAAACTTATCTTCAATATTGTAACATCAAAGACTCAACCGCAGAGAAATACAAAATCTCCCACATCGACATACTGTCAAAAAATGATTGTATTATACCAGACCGAACTCTGTCACTCTTATCTCTCAAAATAATTTGAAAAACTAGATGAAATATTGGACTTAGAATCTTCTAACAACCAAAAAAATTAGGTTAGAAGCACAGAGAAAAATATTCCTTTGCAGAGTGGTGTGGACACAAAAAATTATACACTATGACCCAAAACTAGGAGTTCTGATACTTAGCCAAATTTTCATACCTCTTAACATTTCAAACCAAATCTTCTTTTACAAATGACTTCTTCAACACCTCATAAACATGTTAGAAATAATCAAATTAGTCCACAACAATGTTGACATGAATGCCAACACTCTATTTCTATGTACATTCTCCATGCTCATGTTGCCAACCAGTATCATCAATGACAATCTCCTCAAACTTCTAACACCTTTGAGTTGATATACATTACCTCTTGTCCTTATCCCAATA
The DNA here is from genome assembly GCA_007258455.2 of Sequoia sempervirens. Lineage (NCBI taxonomy): Eukaryota > Viridiplantae > Streptophyta > Pinopsida > Cupressales > Cupressaceae > Sequoia > Sequoia sempervirens. The sequence goes on along the minus strand of VDFB02047230.1, from coordinate 28,694,058 downwards.
GAAACCAAAATACAAGAGCTTATTTTTCTAATTTCAAAACCACCATTTTGAAATACAAGATTATATTCTTTTCTACACATTTTTCCTACACTTAAAAGATTATGTCAGATGCCCTTGACAAAAAGAACATCATTTGTATTATTCTTTCCATCAAAACTAATTGAACCTTTTCCATAGATCTTAGCAAATGTATCATTACCAAACTTAAAAAAGACCACCATCATGTACTTTTCAAGCTTACCAAACTTAATCTTATCACCTTTCATATGATTTGAGCATTCACTGTCAATGATCCAATAGTTCTTCTCCTCTCTGGCATGAAAAGTAGTTAACATAGTTCCTTCAATGTTATGACTTGTTTTCGAAGCACTTTCCTTCCTCCCCCCTCTCTCTCTCCCTCCTTCCTCCCTCTCTCTTTCTCCTTCCCTCTCTAATTATCTCTATCTCACCATTCTCTCTCTCTCCCTCTCTAATTCTCTCTCTCACCTCTCTCTCTTTCCCTCCCTCCTTCCCTCCTTCCCCCTCTAATTTTCTTTATCTCCCCCACCTCTCTCTCTCTCTCTATCTAACCTATCCTTCTATAGGTCTCTTTCTCTCTCACTCCATCCTCCCCTCTCTTATTCTATGTCCCTCCTTCCATCTCTACTTATCTATATCTCACTTCTCTCTCCCTACCTCTTCCTCCCTCCCCCTCTCTCTCCATCTCCCTCTCCCTCACTCTCTCTCTCTACTATCTATCTCACCTCTCTCTCCTGCCCTCTTTCTCCCCTTCTCTCTCCTTCCCTCTCTACTTATGTTTATCTCACCTCCCTCTCTCTCTCTCACTCCCTCCTTCCATCTCTACACTCTATCTCACCATTCTCTCTCTCCCTCCCTCCTCCCATCTCTCTCAATCTCTCCACCTCTGTCTGTCTCTCTCCTCCCCCTCTCTCTCCTTCTTTCTCTACTTCTATCTATCTCACTTCTCTCTCCCTCCCTACTTCTCTCTATCTCTCTCCATCTCTACTTCTCCCTCTCTCTTAATCTCCCCACCTTCCTCCTTCCCTCTCTACTTATCTTTGTATAACCTCTCTCTCCTACATCTTTCTCTCTCACTCTCTCCTCTCTCTACTTCTCTCGGTATCACCTCTCTCTCTCTCTCTCTCCCTCTCTCTTTCTCTCTATCTCACTTCCCTCCCTCCCTCCCTCCCTCCCTCCCTCCCTCCCTCTCTCCCTACTTCTCTTTATCTCACCTCTCTCTCCCTCCCTCCCTCCTTCTCGCTCCCTCCTCACTCTCTCTCCTTCCCTCTCTAATTTTATCTATCTCACCTCTCTCTCCCTCCCTACTTCTCCTTCCTCCTCCCCCCATCTCTCTCTCTCTCTCTCTTCTTCCATCTCTACTTCTGTCTATCTCACATCTCTCTCCCTCCTCCTCCCCCTATCTCTCTCTCTCTCTCTCTCCATCTCTACCTCTCCCTCCCTCCTTCCCTCTTTCTCAATCTCCCCATCTTTCTCCTTCCCTCTTTGCTTCTCTCTCTCCCATCTTTCTCTCTCACTCCCTCCTTCCCTCTCTACCTCTATCTCATCATTTTATCTCTCTCTCTCTCTCTCATTACCTCTATCTCACTTCTCTCTCCCTCCCTCCTTCCCTCTCTAATTCTCTCTATATCCCTCCCTTCCTCCTTCCCCCTCCTATCTCTCTCTATCCTTCCTTCCCTCTCTACTTCTCTCTATATCACCTCTCTCTCTCTCCCTCCCTCCCTCCCTCTCTCCCTCCTTCCCCCATCTTTCTCTTTCACTTTTTATCTCACCATTCTCTCTCTACTTATAGCTATCTCACCACTCTCCCTCCCCCTCCTTCGCCTCTCTCTCTTCTCTCTCCTTCCTTCTCTAATTCTATCTATCTCACCTCTCTCTCCCTCCATCCCACCCTCTCTCTCTATCTCTCTCCTTCCCTATCTCCTAGAGAGAGAGATAGAGAGGCAGGTAGAGGGAGGGAGAGGAGAGATAGAGAGAAGTAGAGAGGGAAGGAGAGATGGAGGGTGAGAGAGGGAGAGGGAGAGGGAGAGAGAGAGAGGTAATAGGGATAGATGAGATAGAGAGAAGTAGAGAGAGAGGGAAGGAGGAAGGGTGGGAGAGAGAGAAAGGAGGGAGGGAGTGGTAGAGAGAGAGAGAGAATGGTGATATAGAGAGAATTAGAGAGTGATGGAGAGAGAGATATGTATGAAGAGGTAGGTAGAAAAAGGGATTAGGGAGATAGAGAGAAGTAGATAGAATGGGAGAGGAGGGAGAGGTATAGAAGTGAGATAGAAATAGAGAGAGGTGAGATAGGGAGAGGAAGTGAGGGAGAGAGGAGAGAGGAGGAGATATGGAGTGGAGGAGGAGGGAGAAGGAGTGAGAGGGAGATATTAAAGGGAAGAGGGAGAGGTATGGAGGGGAGAGGGAGGTGAGAGGTGAGATAGAGAGCAATAGAAGAGGTGTAGAGAGAGGGAGAGGATATAGAGGAGCGAGGGAAGGAGAGAGGGAGGAAAAGAGAGAGAGAGAGAGAGAGAGAGAGAGAGAGAGAGAGAGAGAGAGAGAGAGAGAGAGAGAGAGAGAGAGAGAGAAGGTGAGGGTGATTTTACATTTAAAATAATGTGAGTGCATTATAATGTTGCATTCACATTATTTAAAGCTAATGTAGTAAATAACATGAGCACATTATATATAGCACTCACATTATTGTCATCTTTGGTAATTTTGGGCTTCCAACCCAAAGGGTTGGGAACACATTTCAATGTCCAAAACATGTTTTTGCAAAATGTATTAAAATTGACACAATCTAGAGCATGCTCCCCCTCAAGTTTGTACATTTTCAATGTCAAGTCAAAAAAATGACATAGTAACGTTGAGCTCTTTGTTATCTTTCTAACCATGTAGTTTTTTTTATGTTTGAAATATTTTAGGGTTTTGATCTTTTATTTCTTTTGTTAGTGACTCCATTTTTTGTCAAAAACCTACATATGGTATTTTTGGTCTCATTTTTTTCCCGTTCATCGAAATTTGAAACAAATTACATTTTTACAAACTAGACTCCATTCTTTGCACATTCAAAAAGAAAAAATCGATTAGTTTTTAAAAATTCATGTGGGAGCACACTCAATTTTTATTTTTTCAGGATGTGTCTACTTAGAAAGTTTATACAAAATAATATATTCATTAAAAAATTAGCAGAAAAATAGGGCATACACTACATCGTGTTAGCTAATTTCTCACTAAAGTGATTTCAAAATACTAATTTTTTTAAAACATTTTAGGGGGAGCACACTAGATGGTATGTTATTTATTTTTTGACAAAAATAGGAGCACTTTGTGTGCTCCACCTTTTTGAACCCCTTAATCTCCACCATTTTCAAAAAAATAGTAGTTTAGAAAGTAGATTTAGAGCACTACAAATCTTGTTCTTGTTGTATCTTCAAAATTTGAGCATAATTATCTTCAATTTCTTATCCAAGGTCATTCTTTCCTCATTTTAGAAAAATAGTGCCACTTAAGACCCCCTTTTGGTCCCCCATATTTGTGCACTTACCCATAGTGTTAATAATAACTTGTGGAGTTGAAAATTAGAAAAAAAATGGAAGCAAATATTAAAAAAGAGGGAAAGAAATTTGTGAAGCCACGTGGCATCTTTGGCAATATGCAGTTCTACTGCTTATTTCCAACCCCCTCTTTATTCCACAACTTATTTTTAATTCTTAAACAATAATTGTTTCATTAAAATAGGGAAAAATTCCAAATTTTTGATAATAATTTTTTTGCATGGGAACACTCCAGTTACTTAAATTTAAGTAGAAAACAAATTTAAGCAGCCACATGGGGACATGGGGTAAATGGATACTCCCATCAAGTTGTCTTGCTCCAACAAGAAAATGGATTTTTTAGGCCAAGTATCTATGAAGTGGCTGCAAAGTGTCTTTAGGATGTAGATGGCCTCATTGTTTTCACTATTCAGTGGGTCTTGGGCAAAGAATTTCTATTAGTTGAACATAGATACAAGGTGAACTTGGATGTGGCCTCCATGTTTATCATGATTTTGTCAAAATTGGGAGAACTTATGGATACTATTAGGAACATGGCCTTGGTTCTCATCAACAAAAAGTATTTGGGCACCTTAAACAAAGAGAGAGAAATTGCATGCTATGGTAATGGTATTTTCCTAGTGGTGGATTTTGAAAAGCTGTAGGTTTTGGGAGATATGATGGAGTGGTATCCCTTTATCTTTTCTTCCTGTTTTGGCTTGATGTTACAATGGCACTAAAAGGCTACAAAGGGGGTAGAATTTTTAAAGAAAGTGTTGGGCCTAGTTACGACAAAGGGAGTGGAATGGATGAAAGATTTTATCAACACCAACTCGAAGAATAGTGTCTAAGTTGTAGGATTGGTTTCTATGCTATCATGTAAATTTATATGCATATAGATAGGTTGTTAGGTTGCTATGAGCTTGGCTTTTTTCCTTCTAGATTTTGTTTATATTTGGTCTAGGTTTTGTTTATATTTGGTAAATACAGGTTTTGTAAACTTTCTAGTACATAAGATTGTTAGTCTGTTGCAATTTTGAGGATTTGAAATAACAAAATTTGTCTTAGAGTCTATGTGTTGTCAATGGGTTTCTAAAGTTATTATTATTTTGACGTGTAATAACTATTTTAATATTTTGTTTACTACATACATGGAGACATTACACTCCACCCTTGGTTGCCATTGTAGAATTCCTCTTGACATTAATTACATAGTTTCATAAATTTTCATTATTATAATAATTATTAGTATGTAAATATTAATATAAACAATCAATATTATAATTATTATAGCTTAAATAAAATTAAATGCTAATACTAATTATATGCCCAAGACAATTTTATTATTTCATTATTTATATTTATTTTTCTAAATTTAATTTATTTATTGACTCATTCATTTATTGTATGTAAATTTTTGTTTTCATAATATTAATGGGAGCAACCCCATGATTGCAATTCATAGATTAAAAAAAAATAATAATAATAAAAAAAAAATGATGATATTTTTAATTTCATATACACATGACATACTACTATTATAATACAACTCACATAATAAATTTAAAAACAGTACAATTATTTTAAAAATACATTTATTCTCATTCCATTTAACCATATCCAAAATGCATGTATTAGCAAACCAACCTGTGCCTTTCAAATGCCAGTTTTTGCCACTATCTCTCTTTCTACCATAAAGTCAACCCAACAATAAAATCAGTCACCCAGAATAGTAAAAGCTGAAACCACCAACAGATCCATTACACAATAAACTTATGCCACCACATAAACCTTTAGTCGCCTTTAAAATGTATATTCATCATGAAATCAAGCCCATTGCAATCATGTGTATTTGAAGGGAACTTATATTCTCTCTAAAACCCATGCAATCTCTTTACAAATACTTCATACAATGTAGTCTAAAGACATGTGACTACATCATATTATCCTCAAAACAATATTATCCTGTCCATGAACTTGATCATTGTCTCTCATTTTATTGATAGGAGAAGAGGAGAACTAGTTGTGCGCAAATGATCCCTGAAGCAGTCCATCTCTGATCTGCTGAGCAACATCATGAACTGCACCAGGTCCATGGGGTATGAACACTGCTGAAGACTTAGACTGTGCTCCAATTTCTTTCATTGTGTCAAAATACTGTGTCACCAACACCATATCCATCACATCCTTTGCACTTGTGCCAGGCACATTCCCTGAGAAAGCAAGTACACTCTCTCTCAGCCCATCCACAATTGCTTGCCTTTGCCTAGCAATGCCAAGCCCTGATAGATATTTTGATTCTGCTTCTCCTTCTGCTCTTTTGATTTGTAGAATTTTCTCTGCCTCTGCTTTTTCTTGTGTTGCTACCCTCATTCTTGCAGCTGATATAAAACAATGGAATGAATGGTCATGGATTACAAACAGTACATTTGGATAAATAAACTAAACAGAAATAAAATTCGAATATGAATCAAGTTGAGGATAACGAATTGGTTTTAATAAAATTATATATTGGAGTGTGAAGAAACAATTGGTCATGGATTTTGAAGATGGGTAGCAGCTAAGTTCTTTTAGAATTGGTTTCAAGATGAATTTAATTTATTCTTTGCATTCCTCATTTGTAAGGATCTCCTACTTGGGAACAATGATCAAGGATAGCTGCAAACTGATTGTAGTTTGTCAAAACTGTTGATCCTTATAGGATTTGTGTGAAAAGCAGCATGTAAGCCCAAGCTCATAAACTAACCAGATTGGAAAACAGTATGTAAGTCTGAGCTTATAAAAACAAGAAAAGACCCAGAACTGTCTAGAGGAGTTGAAAGAGTAAAGGAAAAACTAGGTATTGCTTATGAAAGCAAAACAAACAAATAATAACAAAGATGTTAGTCAATGCCTCTGGTGGCAAAGACACATTGGCTGGTTTTTAAAAAAACCTCCCTGTTCTTAAGATTGATGCGACTTCTCTGCTTAGTAACATAGAATGCATTTCTTAAATAAATACCATCCATCCATTCACAAACTGGAATCAACAAGCTCCAAAAGTTTTAAAATCAGAGGACATGTACCAATGAATATGAAAGTCCAATTTCACTTACCTGCATTTATTTCATTCATTGCTCTCTTCACAAGCACATCAGGTTCTATATCTACAATAAGTGTTTGCACTATCTCAAATCCATAGTTTGACATAGCCTGTAATCACAGAAGAGAAAAATTGAATCATACAGCATTTAAAGTTCTTTTAATATTTGCTTCTTTTAAAACAAATGTTGAGAACAAATCAAAAGATACAAATTTCAGAAATAAATAAACAAAAAATGATTCATCATGTGTAATATTTATGAAATATATTACAGTGACCAGTTGACAACATAAATCAATAATGAAATTAAATGGGCTTGAAATTTTGGAATTTCCAACCTTTTCAAGTTCATTTTCAACAGCTTTAGCAATCTCACTCTTTTGCTCAAAGACATCATCCAAATTCATCTTTGGAACACTTGAACGGACAACTGGAAATCAAAGATGGAAACAAGGTAGTTAGCTTAAATCCTCTTTCATGATCTGAAATTTGTTGGTCAGTGTCTCTTCTTCAATTATCTTCCATAGAAGCTAAAAAAACAGATTAACAGATGATTTCATGATTAAAGTGGCCCAGGCTAGGTATATTAAAGTAAGAACATAGATATGAAAGCTTGTATTTCACAAAATTAACCCTGTATACCAGAAACAGCAATTCTATTACAGATATGGATTAAAGATTTCATTTTAATTCTAAAAATCACTGAGCCATTTGATAACCATATCTGCACAAAATTCATTTACAATTATACTCTGAATTCATTTTTTAAACTTTACCATCAAATACATAAGCCTGAATTTGTCCCCTTGTATCACTCAGCTTATAAAAAGCTTCACTGGCCTTTTCCACAAGGGCACGGTATTGAACAGAAGCCACCACAGTCACAAAAACATTATCCTGCAACAATTTGAAAATCAAATTACTCTCTAAATACAAACAAAAATTCTTGACTGTCATTTGTCAAAATTCCACAAGAATTTTCAAATTAAAACAAACTAAGAAGACTTTAAACATACCTTGCTCTTTGTTTCACAACGGACATCCAGTTGCTGCACTCTTAAGGAAAGGTGACCTTTGATTTGGGTTCCAAGAACCCATGGCACACAGTGGAACCCTGGTTCCAGTACTTCCTGAAACCGTCCAAATCTCTCTGCCATGGCCACTGTTGACTGATCCACTTGTATGCAGCAAAACAGCTGGCCCATCTTGTTATTCCTGCATTCAAATGAAAAATCACATGTTCAACATAACAACAGAAATTCTAGCAACCTCTGCAATTAAACATTCAGAACAATAAATTAAAGGCCAAAACTGTATTACCTAAAATGTACCTAACTCGGAGGACTCTGCAATAAGTTGAATAGAGAATTCGTATATAAATAAAGCTGCGAATTGGTCATAAGATAAAACCCGAGAATGTATGACTACGTAATACTTTTTATATTATTGCTTTAACAAGAGAAAAGTATCTATAGTTGCCGGTTTCTTCCTAGAAAAATCCGGCGGGTTCTACGTCAATGTCGCCTTGCTTTAATCTGAAATTTAACCTGTATTGCAGGGATTCTTAACAAGTCAATGCGTGTTGAGGATTAGGATATATCCTAAATCCAGCTTTCTCCTATAAATACATGCATCTAGGAATTGAAGCAAGTCTGACTTTTTTTTTTCTAACAGTTCTGATTGGTTTATGGGATTGGAGTGTAAAAATACAATGTAGAGATATTCTTTTTCAGGTATTTATTACGGTATTCCCTATTTGAATTGGGCAGTTGGTTTTGATGATCAATGGCCAAAATTGTATTAAACTGATGTAAGACGATTCAAACAATCATTTTTATTGATTTCAATGTTCGATTGAAGAAATATTCCTTTGTTTTTACAGGTCACGATTTTCTTGTTTTTACATATCACAATTTTCTTGTTTTTACAGGTCGCAATGTTCTTGTTTTTCCTTATTCTTAGATTTCCACAATCCAAGTGTTTTTTATGAATTAACTCTGCAGTTTATTTGCATTAATGTTTCTCATTACAGTCTGTGACCCATCGTCAAGATCTGCTCCTACAGCTCTTGTTTCATTCTGATGATGGGTCACCAGAGTGTGATCCGAAACTTGATGCAATAAACTCACACAGTTAAATCCAAAAAAACACTTTTACTCAGAAATATTTTATTTGTGAACATATTGTCTACTACTTCTGTCTAAGACAATGTTCTCCTATCATTTTTATTTTATTTTAGTGTGAGATTTGAGATTTGAGCCTGAAACAAGTCTCACCCAAACCACTGTTTTTCATGTGTCATTTAATAGTAAAATCCTCCAAAATATCATGTGAAAGCCTCAAAAATCTCACTTATCATGTAAAAGCCACATACATATTGATTTGCCAATTAGATGGGAACATTCTATTTTCATTTGTAGTAATTTTTTTCAATTTGATGATAAATTTCATTGCTTTATGTTTTAAATTTGTATGCAAATATTTCAAAATCAAATAATACCCAATTTCTTCAAAGAAAAAATCTAGATTTGTTTAAATTTATTTCACTCCATTATTTTTAATTAATTATTAATTGTTTAATCCATATGGACCCATGCATAAGCATGTGCTCTCTAACATATTAACATACATATAATTTTCTATCCGTGTAATCCTTGAACCTCCTTTGGGTGCAAGTGTTAGTTTTCATTTTGAACCCGTTGTATTCATTCCTCTTGCATAAGCCGCTATATTTTATATGAAAACTTTATTTAATTCTAAAGTTTTTTCCTTTTATTTAAAACTTTAAGATATTTGGAAATTTAAAATTTAATTATATATATATATATATGTTGGGGTAGCTCCTTTTATTCATTTAAAAGACAATATATATTTATAACATTATTTAATTAATTATATGTTATAATTTATTTTATTATTTTTACATTGAAATCAATGGTTAAGAATTGAGGAGAAGGATGCAAGATGATGCAAGTAATCTCAACCATCCACATTTTTCATGTCATTCTCTATTTTTCTTTTAAAAATGATTTAACAATTTAAAAGTAGGCTTTTTGTTTTAAAAACAAAGAATAGAAAAGAAAATAATATTGAAATGAAAAATAGATTTATATTTTAGTAATATTTCAATTCTAGCATCTTTTTCTATTTATTATAATTTTTCTACTTTTATTTTTTAAATGATTTAACAATTTAAAAGTAGGCTTTTTGTTTTGAAAACAAAGAAAATAAAATAAGTTGATAAGATTGAAATGTAAAATAGAATTATATTTTGTTTTTGATTAGAGGATATAGAATTATATTTTGTTAATATTTCAATTTTAATAAATTTAAAATTAGTTTTACTTTTTTATTTAATTATCTATTAACTTAATAATTTTATTATTTATTATTAATTTTTTAAATTATTATTTTTATTAACATTTACATTTTGATATAGTTTGACTTTGCATTTAGTCTATTCTATTTTAATTTTAATTTAGACTTAAGTTGTAAATTTATTATTTATTTATTTATTTTATGAAATTGCAAAAAATAATTGATAGTTATTAGAACGAGCAATTGCACCTTTGTGTGCAATGGGTACATCGAAGAAGTGTGGATGGCCAATTAGGGATTTTTTTGGTTTATTGTTTACATACATTTGTATAGTATACATGAGGTCAATTGGTAGGCTATTTAAAAAATGATTTTTTTGTGCAACAAAGGTCTCAATGGAGAAGTGATAGCTTCAAATCAAATATGCATCTACTTATAGGGATCCGAACACAACTAAAACAAAACCTTTGAATAGGGAAGATAATAAGGCTCCATTACCAATAGGCTAATGATATGTTTGAAATAGGGAGAGAGGGAGAGGGAGGGAGATATGGGGAGGAGGGGGGAAGGTAAGGAGATAGAGATAAAGAGGAAGTTAGAGATAGAGATGGAGATGGAAATGGAGATGGAGATGGAGGAGAGGGATATGGAGAGAGATAGATGGAGAGATAAAGAGAGAGGAAAAAGGGGTAGATATAGATCCAAAAGAGATAAATATATAGAGGGGGAGAGAGGGAGAGATATAAATATAAATATAGAGATAGGAATTGATATATAGAGATGGGTAGAGAGAGGGAAATATATAGTGGTAAAGAGAAATGGATAGATAATGAGATAGAGACAAAGAAAAATATGTAAGAATTTAAATATGGAGAGATAGAGATAGAGATAGAGATAGAGAGAAACAAGAAGTGTGTGTGTATGAGTAAGAGAGATATGAAGATAGATAGAGAGGGAGATAGATATGTATAAATAGATAGAGAGGGAGGCTGATGGAGGGAGAGAAATAGAGATAGGAGAGAGAATTAGAGAGATATAGAAAGAGGAAGTGATAGGGAGAGGGAGAGGGAAAATAGGGATATAAAGGAGAGATGGAGAGATAAATATAAGTTGGGAAAGATAGAGAGAGAGAGAGAAAAGGAAAAAGACAAAGACAAAGATAGAAAGAGTGATAAATATAAATGGAGAGATGAAAGGAGAGAGGAAGAGGGAGAGGGAGAGATAGAGATAGAAAGAGGGAGTCAATGAAAGAGGGGGAGATGGAGAGAGAAATATAAAGGTATAGGAAGTGATATATAGAGAGAGGTAGAGAGAGTAGGAGAGATGGAGGGAGAGATGGGAGTAAATGAGAGAGAGAGAGAGAATGAGTTATAAATAGACAGGAAGAGGGAGAGATGGAAAGATAGAAATAGAGAGGGAAAGAGTGAGATAAAGTCTAGCTGATATAGAAAATTAATAGAGAGAGGGGGAGATATAAAGATAGGGGGGAGATAGAGAGATATATAAATAGATAGAGAGGGAGGGAGGATAGAGAAGTTGAGAAATATAGAAAGAGAGAGTGATAGGGAGAGAGGGAGAGATATGGATAGAGAGAGGGAGAGATAGAGAGATATATATAGTGGGAAAGATAGAGGGGAAAGAGAGAAAGAGATGTAAGGAGAGGTAAGGAGATAGAGATAAGGAGAGATAGAAAGAAGGATAGAGATGAAGATGGAGATGGAAATTGAGAGAGGGAAAGAGAAATATAGATAGAAAGAGGGGGATACAAAGAGAGAGGGAGAGAATGAGAGAGGGATAGATGGAGGGATAGGAAGATAGAGATAAGAAGTTATATAGAGAGAGGTAGAGAGAGGGAGATATATATATAGAGAGGTAGGGAGAAGAGCATATGGGGAGATACCATAGAGATATGGGAAGAGAAAGATAGATCTTTATATTTTTGTCTCCCTCTCTTTCTTTATATTTTTTTATTATCTCTCAATCTCTCTCTTCCTCTCTCTCCCCTATTTCTCTCTATATTTGTCTTCCCTTCTCCCTTCCTCTATCTATCTTTCTCTCATTTTTTCTCTCTGTCTATTTCCCTCTCCCTATCTTTCTCCCCTTATTTTTTCTATCCCTATTTGTCTCCCTCCTCTCTCTCCATTTCCCTCTTTATCTCTTGATCTCTCGACCTCTCTATATATTTTTGTCTCCTATTTCTCTTTATCTATCTCTCTCTATCTCTCTTTATGGAACTATATCTATCTGTGTCTCTCCTCTCCTCTCTTTTCCTCTCTCTCTCTCTCTCTTTCTTGGTCTCTCTTCCTCTCTCCATATTTACTCCTTTATATCTATACCTCTATTTTTGTATCTCTAGGGTATGTGCAGGATCATGATGGGCCAAAAAGTAGCGATATGATGGGTATGTGTAGGGTATGTGGCTGACGACTTTTTTTAACCCAAAATTGATGAAACAAAAATGGTTTTTAAAGGAGATTCTCAGCTTTCCACCAATATAAATTATGCTTTACTTTGAATTTAATAAATAATTATTATTCATTTTCTTTTGAATTACGACTAAAGTCCTGATTGATAGGTGATTGAAAAACATCTATAGCTTTCAAATGGTATCACATTTTTGAATCCAAAAATGTGTCACATTCTATGCTTCACATACTATAGGATTAAAAAATGAATTTCATGAAGTTTTGACCAAGTTAAGGTGGTCGACATACGAGTTTTATATTTTTAAAAGTTGTAATAAAAAATTATAATTAATTATTTACTTGGAAAAAAATTACAAAAAAATATGCATCACATCGGGACATGAGTCCTCTACTTATATCTAAAATCTTATAAAAAAATATTATTATTTTATTGTGGCTAGGGTGGTCAGACAAACACCTACTTCTTATTTTTCCTTGAATTTTTCGCCACTTAAGGGCCTATTTTTTCTATTATGATCCTGCACATGCCCTTTACCTCTCTTTTTATCTCTTTGTATCCCTCTCCATTTCTCTATTTCTCTTTTTATTTTCTCTCTTTCTCTCTATCTATTTTCCTCCTAAGTGTGCAATGGGCACATTGGAGAGGTTTTAAAGGTGAATTATCATATCCCTGAGCAAATGACATGCAACCCTAAGCATAACTCCCTAGGATGTACTATCTTTGGATTGTTGGCATGAAATGACTAATCAAAAGTTACCTCTCTCTCTCACTCTATAAATTTTAATTTATATTTTAAGTTTGGAATTCATTTTATTTTATAAATTTTGTAACAAAAATCTAAAATAGAATTATTCTACAATAATTAAAGTTTTAATAAGATAAATAATTATAAATTAAATTAATTCTAATATATATATATATTAGAAAAAGGCATTAACCCTATATATTTTTATTATATATAATAAGGGATATTTACAATAGATGTTTTTGATGGCTCTCATTAGCCAAATATCACCATTTTTGTACAACACAATCAAAATTTGCATATGAGGAGCACTCTAACTTCCCCAAATTTACTTACAACATCTTATTATATTTTTTAACACCCACATACAAAATTATTTGTAATTTCATAAAAGGATCATATAAATAATAAAAAACAAATTTCAAGCTTAAATCTAAATTAAAAACTAAAATTAAATAAACTAAACAGAAAGTCAAAATATATCAAAATCTAAATATTAATAAACATAATTTTAAAAAAAAATTAATAACTAATAATAAACTTATTAAGTTAATTTAAATGATTAACATCGGGGGACCTAGCTTGATTTGCTAAAGTATCATGTTGCAGGCAAGACGTCATGAGGTCTAGTCTCTCCATGTTTACTAGGCACACTACAATTTATAGGAGGGGCTACCTAATTCTTGTAGTCTAAAAAAAAGTTAATAAATGATTAAATAAAAAAGTAGAACTATTTTTTTATTATAATTGAAATATTAATAAAATATGTATCTAAAAAATATAATTAATATCACAAACAATTTTTTTTTGCTCTATAAATCACTGCTAAGGGGCAACACCTTGTATTGCTTTTCAAAAAAAAGATTACATTGATTTCATGTTTTCCTGAGTATCCACCAACATCGAACTCCCACCTGACACTATACTTGACCCTTTTCTAAAACAAAATGGTTTTATAGCCCTATCTCATCCGTTACATTTTACAAAATGGCCCTAGTCCAAGTGGCCAAAACTTCCAGACATGTTCAACCAAAAACCCTCTTATGATGGACTAACTCATACCATTAATATTCTAAAATATAAACTATTTGGATTATACCATAGATATTTTATAGAGCCTTGCCTTTCTCTTCATCTTCATCCTCTTCTTCCTCTATTTCCTACCGCTTCATATATGCCATGTAGTTTATAATCACTAGGCAGTCTGAACCATAGTTGACATGCGTTGGGCTTCTCACCTTGGCCTCAAGATCCCTACTATCATTCAACACCCATTCCTCTCCTCTTCCAAGCTGCTAGTTGTGATGAGCCCTGCTGGCTCACAACTCAAACCCCTGTATTTTTCCTTATCTTATTTGTATTTTTTAGTTTTTTTTTAAAAGTTTGTAGATAGAAGAGAAGGGGCGCATCGTATAAAAGCTCATAAATTGTAAAAATGAGCTATTTTCTACATAATAAAAATGCAGAAGGTATTATTTTACTGAAACAATTAGATCACAAGTGATAAACATACCAGAATGCTTCCAGATTATTTATTTAAAAAGATGAGTCAACTTTCCAGCTAAGAATGGTGAAAACTGGCAAATATGGATGCCTAGTCTCCAGAAATAACTTCTCCCACTCTAAAACAACATACAAAGGGTTGAAAAGCATAGCCGCTAAGAATGAAGCACATTCAAGAGCAAAGAAGAAGGCGTTTTAGCTTCAAGCTCACACACCAAACCTCTAGGAAGGCACAAAACCTAATGCAAATGGTACAGCCAAAAAGAAGAAGCTGAAGAATCAATGCTGGAGCTATAGATCTGCTGAAGAAGATGTCTCTGGTGAAGAAGCCCTCTTCCTTATTGCCAACAACTGAATACTGAACAATAGAACCCTGATTGAAGCATGTAGAACCTCTGTATGAAGCTCTCACAATTGCACTAATTCAACTGGTCTCTCAATGTCTCTGAAATGCTCAACATTGAAGAGATTTCGTTCTCCAATGGAAGATTTGCTCAAAACCCTGATCACAGAGAATGGCATAGAAGAAAACCAAAAGGCAAAGTCAAAATAATCAATAAGTGAATTTCTCATTGCCAAAATGCCTTATATGCAAAAAGGCACGACTTTCAAGAAAGATACGCCCTTTTTAATATTTAAATCTTTTCAAATATATTTAAGTCTTTTTCAATAGTCTTGACTTAAATACTTGGGTGCCACTTTAATATTTTAAGTGATTAAAATATTAAATCACCTTTATAGAATATTTAAGTGATATAAAATGTATAAAGTCAATTTGACTTTATAATAAGGAATTAAGTTAATTAATTAACTCAAATCACTTAAAAATCGATAACTCTCTCAAAACTCCAAATATTCCCGTGCCGTTAGAAGTTGTCAACCCCTGAATTGCCAATGCCTGCTATGAACCAATCACTGAGCTCTAAAAATGAGAACGATCAACTTCTCCAGAAAAAACCACTAACCCTCTAACCAATCCAGTTAGCCCACAAGAGTCTGAGTAATAGGATAACCACCATCAAACATGATCATGCCGAAAAAGGGGACATTACACCAGTCTTCGTCATCGTCTGCTACCACTTGCCCGACCAGCCCTTCTTCTATCAGATACTGCTACACCTACCCCTTGGGAGGAGTTTTCATCATTTTTATCACCCTAAGAAGGAACATTATGCTTCATTCCTTCCCATCCCACATCTTCACCAACCCCACCAGGTTGAGAGACCCAACCACTATAAACTTCTTGACCTCTACTCCATTTCCAAGTGACACGTAATAGTTCTGTGGTAGTGGCATCATCAAATTTCCTTCCACATTGTCAAAGGCTTCATCAATTTTACCCAACATGGCATGAATGAAGACCATTTGACACAATTTCTTAGCCCTTGTCTTGGGTACTTCCATGTACATAATCATCACCAAAAACATGTTAGAAATGCTTGTGTTTGCCCAAAATGTGTGATACACCAACAAGAACTCCTCCCCTAGATTTTATTTGTCGCCCAGAGCACCACGGGGTGGGATGAGGCCAAAATTCCTTTCAACCTTTTGTCTATCACCTCTCCATGGAAGGCATGTTGTTGTCTTGTTGTGTCCAAAAACAACGGGGTATCCATTCCTTACACTCATAGACAATTATCTCAACCATGCCAAATTAGCTCGCCCTTGTCTTTGCTTAAGCAAGCACCAACCTTGGATTTTTAATAAGTGATGGCCTTACCCCATCATAATGGTGAGCTTGGTGTCAGTGATGTTTGGAATGTGTCTTCAAATCCGCATCTTGTCCAAGTGATACGATTTTTATTACCTATTTAGGGTCATGCATTGCCCATCATTTCCCTTGCCTTGAAAATTGTTGTTGAGCCCTGTGCCTTTCCTACTATTTATGGCTGATGTCTTATCATTTCTTCCCACTTTGATTTTGGGCCTTGTTATAGTACGTGTTTTTTTTTCCACCAACATATATCAATCGTCATCAGTGTCTTTTCTCTCAACTTGTGATTTAATGTCCCATCATTTAGAAATATTCTGATCTCCCTACCTTTTGATTACATGTTTACTTGTGATGCCCGCTTTGCTAGCTCATCCGCCATGTTGTTCCCTTCTCATGATATACGTGGCTTACTTGAAAGGCCTCAAATTTTTCTGTCAATTGCTTGATGGGTTGTAGTAGATGGTTTAACTTCCAATTCGGTGCACTATTCCTATGGATTGCATTAATAAGAGAGTCTCCCTCTAGATGGATGTGTTTCACACCTAGTTCCAAGCCCAATTGCAATACAATTAAAGCTACTCAAAATTCAGCTTCGTTATTCATACAAGAACCTAGAGATATGGATTTCTCTGCTAAGATTTTACCCTGCTCGTCTCGATCTATGTAGCCAGCCCCCCTAGACCTAGGTTAATGTGAGAGGCACCTTCCAAATTTATTTTAACCTTCTTCCAACGCCTTCCACATGACCTCTTTTCTTTTTTTCTTTTTGTGAGTCAAGTCCACTACTTTTGCTGAGCAATGATGGTTTCAATCGACTGAGTAGCTTCATCATGTTGTCATCCCATCTAGTGAAAATCCTCTATTTGACAAACTTGTTGTGGGAATCTTAATTGACTAGTTCTATGATTTCCCTCTCTATCTTGGCCCATAGTCCGTCCTCTCCCATATCTTTACCTTGAAAAATCCTTCTATTTTTCTCCTTCCAAATTTCCCATATAATTGTGGATGGAGTGATCTTCCATACCCCTCCATATACTGATTTTTTGGGTTTGGATGGCCACATCTTGAACCAAGTTTCAATGTTTGTCGACATGGGGAATTGCAGATTTACTCCTAACAAGGTTCCAATAGGCATTCACATATGGGCATGTCAAGAGTAAATGATCTACTGTCTCCTGGCTATTTTTGCACATCAC
This sequence comes from Sequoia sempervirens, assembly GCA_007258455.2. Taxonomy (NCBI): domain Eukaryota; kingdom Viridiplantae; phylum Streptophyta; class Pinopsida; order Cupressales; family Cupressaceae; genus Sequoia; species Sequoia sempervirens. The sequence goes on along the minus strand of VDFB02047230.1, from coordinate 28,676,537 downwards.
ACATCTTCCTGGACCTTGGATTCCAAATGTTGCTAGCCTATCTTCAGTGAGAATTCATTTATGAATTTCCATCCAAGCGAATACTCTTGCTTTGGGAAGGAATTGTTTTCCCCCATAGCAATTTGTAAGGCCAATATTTCCTTGCAATAGCTAACTCTTTGATTTTATATCCAAACTTCACTTTATATGTACCTATGGTCGAGCCACACCACCAGACTACATCCCCTTCATTGGAGGGGTTGAAGTGTCTGTTCTTGAGAATTTCTATCAATGAGTCTTTTTGGGCTTGTGGGGCATTAAGTTCTTGAATAGCATTCCAATTCCAGCTGGGTATCCCATTTTTGAGCACTACCTTCCCATAGTTGCAAACCTTGTGTCCCCATACTTGCGTAGATTTTTCCTTTAGTTCTGCCAATCCCGATTGTGTATTGTCAATGGGTGGTTTTCCACACCAAGAATCACTCCAAAAGGATGCACTTCTCCCATCTCTGATCTCCCATGTGACATGCTTCGTTACTATGTCCCTACAATCCAGGATGTAATTCCAAATCATAGATCCCTTTGGTGGTGCTATCGTAGTGAGGTTGCAGGTGGGGTCATCCATGTATAGATATTTTCTTCTTAGGATTCTTACCCATTTATATTCTCCTCTTGCATATATGTCCCATACCAATTTGGCTCCCATAGCTTAGCTCATTATTTCTAGTTGTTTTAGTCCCACTCCACTAGCCTCCTTTGGGGCACATATATTTTGTCCCAAGCTACCAAAGGGAATTTATTCTGCTCTCCTATACCACTCCAAAATAATTTCTAGAAAATTTGATTCAAGGCCTCTTCTACTGCTTTTGGTAACTTAAAACATGACATTGAGTAAACTGGGATGGTTGATAACACTGATTTTACCATTAATAGTCTTCCTGTCGATGAAAGCCACTTCCCTTTCCAAGTTCCCAATTTTCTTTTGCAACTATTTATCAAATTTTCCCAATAGCATTTTTTGTTTATCCTTGCAAACAAAGGCATGCCCAAAAAGTGCCCAGGAAGTGTTGCCACCTTTAAGTTCAATATTTTTGCCAAGTCCCTTTACAGATTTGGTTGAGTATTGAGGAAGAAGACTTCATACTTTCCCCAATTTATGCTATGCCCGAATGCCTTGTAGTAGTCATCTAGGAAGGTCTTGATCACCCTAGCTTCCTTCCTACTTGTTGACCCAAACAAGATGGTATCATCTGAAAACTGTTGGTGTGTTTTGGGCTCCATACCATTTGTTACATGAACTCCAACCCATTTTCCTTCTCTCCTCAGGGCTTGTATGCCTCTTCCTAATACTTCAGCCATGATTATAAATAAGAAAGGTGAGAGAGGGTCACCTTTCCTTATACCCCTTGATGATGTGAAGAAGCCATGTGTTGCTCCATTCACTAGTACACAAAATTTGGCAGTTGAGATGAAACTCTTTATCTAGTTGATCTGGTTTTCATCAAACCCAAACTTCCCCAATACCTCCAACAAAAATTTCCTATCCTCCATGTCATATGCCTTTAGAATGTCTAGCTTCAACACCATACATGCTTCCTTGGTCTTCCTATCTATGTGGATGGTTTCATGGGCAATGATTATGCCTTCAACTATTGATCTTCCTGGGGAAAATCTTCTTTGTTCCTCTGATATGACCACATTTAGGACACTCTTGAGCCTATTGGCTATGATTTGGTGACCACCTTATACACTGTATTACATAATGCAATTGGCTTGAAGTCACTCATTACTAGTGGATCTTTCTTCTTGGGAATTAAGGCCAATAATGTATGATTTAATGCCCCCAACATTACCATCTATCTTCTTAACTCCTCTACAACCGCTAATAGGTCATCACCTATGGTATCCCAATTTTTTTGAAAGAATCCAGCTGGGAAGCCATTTGGTCCCGAGGTCTTGTATAGATTCAGCTTAAAGGTTGCTCCTTTAACCTCACTGATTTTTTGAAACAACTATCTATTCTGCTCTTCCTTTATGATAGTTTGGATTGTGCTTAGCAGCCTTTCTCTTGTTTCTCTATTCTCTAAGCTTTCCTTGTTTAGGATTGCTTCAAATAATAAAAAAACCTCTTTTCTTACTTCCTCTGAGGATTGTGCTATTTTCCCATTCTCTTTCCTAATTTCTACTATTATATTCCTACTACGGTTGGAAATTTCTAATTTGTGGAAATATTTAGTGTTCCTATCCCCTTCCATTAGCGAAGTCTCTCTTGATTTTTGGTGCCAGAAGCATTCTTCCCTTTTGAAAATCTCTGCTAACTCTTCTTTTAGGCTTTTTTCGTTCTCAAAGTCATCTGCCTCCATCCCATTTTGAATTATATGTTCATTTAGAGCCTTTAGTTCCTATTCCACTCTTTCCTTCTCCTAAAAGATGTTTTTGAAATGAGCCTTATTCCACTCCTTGAGTTTGAATTTGATGAAACCCAGCTTCTTGTTAATTTTATATAGCTCTGATTGGTCTCCAAATTTTATTTCATTCCACCATTTCTCTATTAGTTCTAGAAGTTGTTCATCCCTTAACCACATGTTTTCAAACTTGAATGGGATTCCTTTTGGGGGATCTTCCTACCCAAGGAGTAACTACACCAAGAAGTGATCTGAGCCTGTGAAGGATATAATTTGGACCTCATGAGTTCCCGTCGATTTCCCCCAATCTCCCCAGGTTAAAAATATGTGTAGCCTTTTAGCTATATTGGTGAAGCCCTTCCTCCTGTTTGACCAGGTAAATATTCCATTTCTGGCTTGAAGGTCTAATAATTGATTGTTGTCTATAAACTCCTGGAAGTCATGTTGGATGATGGTGATTTTCCCCATGCCCCCTTGCTTCTCTTCATTGTTCAGGGTCACATTGAAATCTCCTGCTATTATGCCTCTCCCATTCTTGTGGTTTTCAAGCTCACTTGATATCCTCCTCCACACTTGTCTTTTCTCCATTGTGGAGATTGGTCCATATACATTGATGACAAGGAATTGTTCATTCCTCATCAGACCCTTGAATCTTGTTAATTTCTAGTTGTTTTTGTCTACTACAACTTCACCTCCTACTGATAATGGGTTCCATATGGTGCCAAGACCCCTTGATGCACCCTCTGATTCCTTGAATTTCCCCTTCCATTGCTTCCAGTTGGTCATCCTTTTTATACCTTCCTCTTTGTTCCATTTGGTCTCCTGTATTAATATTATGTTGGCCTTTGATTGGAAAATTTGGCACTTGACCATGCGCCATTTGTTAGGGGAATTGATGCCCTTGACATTCCATGTAATGATATTCATTGACCTCTAGGAAGGATCACATCCTTCCTAGACCTAATTAGTTTCCTTTGTCATGCAACATTGACTACAATTTCCAACTTGGCTTTGTTCAATTTCAGTCCCCTTTTTCCTTTCATCTTGATGTTTGGTTTTTTGATTTTTTATTGAGTCTCCTCAAGCATCCTTTCCTCAATCAATTCTCCTTCCTCAGCCTCCTCCCGATCTTCCTCCTCTGATTCTAGTTCCTGATCACTCCCTTCATCTTTAGTTTGTGTACAGTTTCCTTCATTTTCCACTTTCTCTTCTTTACCTCTTTCTTTTGCTTCTGGAAACACCTATTCTTCTACTATTTCCTCTTGCACTTCTAACCTCGAGTTATTTGCTTCACTTGATAACTCTTTTATATGTAGGTTGATGTCTTTTTTGAGTTCTTTGGCTTCTTCCAATAGAATATTTAAATCTTTTTCTGCTTGTGATGCCGCCACCTCGGATTGTGCTAGCACAGGGAAAATTTCCTCAATTATTCCAAGACAATTCCAATCCATCTTCCTCTTTTTAGATCCCAACTCACCTTTCTATTCTAACCCCTCCCAATTTTGACCTTGCTCAAAATGGCCTGACTTTCCTCCTATCTTTCCTTCTCCCAAATTATTTTCCTTGTTTTATGACATCTTTTTGGAGCAACCTTCCTGAATTGATTTCCTAAAGAGACATCCCCCCATGTGTGATCCTTCACATACTTCCACTTTTTGTTGCCAACTTCCAAACTTTGTTAGGATCTCCAAGTTTTTATAGATTCCCACTCCTTATGTTATTTCCACCAGTATGTTGTCCTTTGCTTCTTTTTTACCATTAATAAAATCTTCATTTACCCCTTAACATACTCCTAATGCATCCCACATTTTCACTAAAGCATCCACATTCTAGTACTCAGATGGGAGGTCAACCAGTTTGATCCATGTGGGGATCTTTTTGATGGAGTAGTTCCATGGATCAAAGTTTGATTCCCAATTTAAACAATGAAAACTATAACCTTTTAAAAATAGGGGATTTCTATACACAATTCCTTGCTTCAAATTTATGTCTATGCACTCTATGAGAAAAAAGGAGTTTGATAATTGTTGAATGCTTACTCGTTCCTTGAAGTTGCTTTGCCACCAATCCATAATCTCCTCCTTAGGGCATCCTAGTTTGCACCATTTTGCAAATAGAGCTCTATCTTTTAATCTGGCAACCCTCGCTTCTATCACTTCTGATGGCATTGTGAATAGCTTACTCCCCATGGCCTCATATTGGCTTCCATATCTTTCCCGGTTCTTTTTCCTTAGAATTTCCTCCTTCCAGTTCCTCTTCTATCCAGATTCAATTTTTTTGGATTTATCCTTCTCCCTGCTTTTCCATCCCTTTTCTCTTGGATCTTTGTTGCCCCATGGTTCTATCTTTCCCTTTCTTTCAAAATTAGGGTTTCTATAACCTTTTCCTCTACAAGGGTTGTGGGTTCACTTCGGAGTCCCATTCATCTCGCTTCTCCAATTCGATGATGAATCTTCTCTAGGACTTCTCTTTTCCCAGAACCACCCACCCACATTTCCTCGCAAGTTCCTTCCTTCTCTACTCCTATGCCATTTGCTTGGCTTCAATCCTAGATCTGGTGCCCTTCTCTTACCATCTCCCTAGGTCTGCCACCTAGTTTGGTTTTGGATTTTCACGATGTAAGTCTCCATCCTACGATAAAATGGGTGGCATCTGTCCACCCATTTTCCATTCGAGAAAACCCATTGTGGGGTGTGAGCATTTTCCCCTGCTCTACTCCCACTTGTACTGCCTTTTCTTGGTTGGCTATCTTCTTCAATATCTCCCCATCACTTCCCTTCCAAGTCTCCTGCTTTTTTTGCTCCTCTTTTCCACCTTGCACCATTTTATATTATAGCATTTTTGGCATGCATACCTTTGATCGAATGACTGTGTATATATGTTGTTAAAAATACCAAAATGTTGTGTATGTGTCAAATTCCTCTATGCATACTTTAACCTACACATATCACAAACAATATTAACATAAACTCAATATTAAAAAATAATATATATTATTAAATAAATTGTATTTTAAAAACTAAAACTGTATTTCAAATAAAATATTAAAAATAAATATAAACTATATTAAAATTGTTAAAAGTAAAATTCTAAATTTTATATCTAAAATTACAAGTAACACCAAACTTGAAAAGTGAAAATAAAATGAAATCCTATTTAAAAATAAAAATTCAATTTGTAATTTATTGATTTATTATTATTAATATTATTATATAAAAAATATATCTATTTATTAAAAACATTATTATTTATCTAAAAATCTAAGTTTAAAAAATTTAAAAGAAAAAAACAATTCTTATCCTATCTTTTCTTAATTTAAAGCTAAGATTAGATAAGAATGTAGTTGTTTTTCTTTAATTATATATTATATTTTTTAATATTTTAAAAAATTTGATGGTTGAGATCATTTCAATCATCTTGCATCCTTCTCCACAATTTTCAACTATTGATTTTCAAAAGTAGTTCATTCACTTCATATAAGGAACACCTTTAGTGTAATTAATTTAATTTATAATTAATTATCTCATTTAAATTTTAATTATTGTAGAATAATTATATTTTGAATTTTTATTTTAATTTACCTATATAATAAAATAAATTTAAAATCTAAAATCTAAATTAAAAGTTAGAGAGAGGGAGAAACTAACTTTTGATTAGTTGTTTCGTGCCAACAATCCAAGGATAGCATGTGTCCTTATAGAGCTATGCTTAGGTTGGCATGCCATTTGATTAAGGATAAGATAATTCACCTTGAAGACCTCTTCAATGTGCCCATTTCACACTGAAGGGGGAAAATAGATAGAGGGAAAAGAGAGAGGAAGAGAGAAGAGAGAGGGAGAGATAGAGATAATATATAGAGAGGCAAAGAGAGGAAAAAGAGAAAGAAAGGAAGAGATATATATATATATAGAGAGGTAGAGATAGGGAGATATATAGAGAGAGAGATGGGAACAAAAAGAGAGTTCTTTATATCTTTGTCTCCATCTCTATATCTATATGTTTCTCATTATCTCTCTGTCTCTTCTTCTCCTACCCTATTTCTCTTTATATTTGTCTTCCCTTCTTTCTATCTTTTCATCTCTCTTTCCCTCTCCCTTACTCTCTTATCTATCCCTATTTTTCTTATCCCTCTCCCCATCTCTCCCTCTTTATCTCCCTCTACCTCTCTAAATATCACTTGATATCTCTATTTTTCTATTCTTACATCTCTCCCTCCCATTCTCTCTCTATCTCTCTCCCTTATCTCTATCTCCTTACCTCTTCTTGCATATCTCTCTCTCTCTCTCTCTCTCTCTCTCTCTCTCTCTCTCTCTCTCTCTCTCTCTCTCTCTCTCTCTCTCTCTCTCTCCCTATCTTTCCCCAACATATGTATGTCTCTATATTTCCCTCTTTTTTATCCCTCTCTCTCCCTCTCTCTCCATTTATATATCTATTTATATATCTCTTTCCCTCTATTTGTATCTCTCTCTCTCTCTCTCTCTCTCCTCACACACACACACACACAAACACACACACACACACACACACACACACACACACACCATGTTCCCCCCTCCCTATCTTTATCTCTCTCACACACACACATTGCTTATTTTCCCTCCTTATCTTTATCTCTATCTCTCCCCCTCTCTATCTCTCTTATTCTCTCTATCACTTGTATCTATCATCTCCTTTATCTCTTGCTCTTGTCCCCTCTATCTCTATCTTCCCATATTTCACTCTTTCTATCCCCATCTCTTCCTCTCTCTCCCTATCTACCTATCACTCCCTCTTTCTATATATCTCTAATTCTCTCCTCTCTATTTATTTACTCATCTCTCCCTCCCTCGCTCCCTCCATATCCCCCTATCTATATCTTTATCTCTACCTCTCTCCCTTTCTCTTCCCATATATATATATAGATATATATCTTTATCTTCCCATCTCTCTCTCTCTCTCTCTCTCTCCATCTCTATTTATTTACCTCTACTTATCTCTATTTTTTTCTATCTCTCTCTTCCTCTCCTCCTCTCTTTATATCTCATTATATCTATATATCTCTATCACTCTATTTCACCATCTATATGTTTCTCTATCTCTCTCCCTCTCCCTCTATATCTTTCCATCTCTTCCTCTCATCTCCCCCTTTATATATCACTCTCTCTATCTCTCCCTCTACCTCTCTCTCTATCACTCTATCTTCATATCTACCTCTATCTTCCTTTCTCCTCCTCTATCTCTAGCCATGTATCCCTCTCTCCCCCACTTTCCATCTTCCTAGACCTCTATATCTATATCTTGTTTCCTCTCTATCTCTTTCTCCATATCTCTTCTTCCATATCTCTCTTGCTATCTCTCCATCTCTATCTACCCCTATATCTCTCCCTCTATCTACTTATCTCTATATACCACTCCCTATCTATATATTTATCTCTCCCTCCCTCTCTCTCTATCTCTATATGTGCATCTTTTCCTTGATCTCTATTTATCCCTCTCCTCACACCCCTCTCCTCCATATCCATATCTATCTCTATCTTCCTCTCAATATATATATCCTTAACCTCCCTCTCTCTCACATGCTCTTCACCTCTCTATGTATCCCTCTCTCCCTACCACAAACATAACACGACTCTCTTGGTAATGAAGCCTAATTATCTTCTCAATTCAGAGGTTTTGATAAGTCATCAAGATCCCTATAAGTGGATGCATACTTGATTTGAAGCTATAATTTCTCTATTAATACCCTTTTTACACAAGAAATGCCATTTTCTAAATGTCCTACCAATTGACATTGCATATTGTGCAAATGTATGCAAAAAATAGACCAATTTTTTTCCTAATTGACCTTTCACACTTTTCGGCATACCCATTGCACACCAAGGTGCAATTTCTAGTATATTTATAATATTAAAAATGTAATGGTAATATGTATAATTTAATGCATATTGTTTAAAAATATCATACATTAATTATATTATAGTATATTTATATTTACATCAATATTTTCTAGTATTAAATTTAATACATAATTATAAGATTATTTGTTAAATGAATTTACATCATATAAATTACAACATGATATGTGTAGAATATGTTTTCATGTACAAAGAAAAATTATGTAGATATTAATATTTCAAGGTTTTTATTAAGATTTCTATGAACCCAAATAATATTTTATATAATATAATTTATATTATTACTATATCCTATATTTTATATAATGTAAATTCATTTTTATAATAATATTATAGCTATATTTATAATTATATATTATATTTTATAATAGAAATTAGTATATATAAATATAATATAATTTAAAATAATTGATAGTAGAGGTGAATATATACATAGATAGATGTAGTAACAAAGAGAGAGTAGGAGAGAGGGATAGAGGTGAGAAAGAGAAAATAGAGATAAAGGGGGATGGAGAGAGTGGAAGAGATAGAGGGAGAATATATAGAGAGATAGGGGAGGGGAGGGATAGATATATGTATAAAGAGAGGGGAGAGGTAAGTGAGAGAAATGATAGAGATATCATATATATAAAGAGAGAGAGAGATAGTTTTGATTAACAATTTTGTGTCAACTATGAACAAGAGAGAAAAATATATAAGAAACAAGACTCAAATGAAAGAAATAAAGCCTTTAATTCTCATCTCCCCTCTCTCTCCCTCTCTCCCGATCACTTCCTTTTTATATATCTCTCTACTTATCCTCTCTTTATTTCTCTTTGTCTCTCTCTATCTATTTATATATCTATCTCCCTATCTATTTATCTCTCTATATCTCTCTCTCACTCTTACATTTACACTCCTTGCTTCTCCCTCCCTATCCATATCTCTATATCTCTCTCTCACACCCACAATCACTATTCTTCCTCCCTATCTCTATCACTTTCTCTCTATCTATCCCCCCTCTCTCTCTTCCACTATCTATTACTTGTCTTTATCACCTACATCTCTCACTTTCCCCCCCTCTATCTCTATCTTCCCATCTATCCTCCTCCCTCTCTATCTAGATCTCATTATCTCTCTCTCTCATTCACTCCATCTCTCCCTCCATCACTCCCTCCATCTCTCCTGCTCTATCTCTCAATATATAACCCTCTCTCTACCTCTCTTTGTATATCACTTCTTATATATTTATCTTTCTATCTCCCCATCTCTCTCATTTCTCCCTCTTTCTATCTTTATTTTTCCTCTCTTCCTTTCTCCTTCCATCTCTTTCTTTATAAATATTTCTCTGTCATCCCCTCCATCTTTCCCAAGTGCTATATATATATATATCCTTATCTCTCTAGGTATTTCTAGCCCCCTCTCTCCCTCTTTCTATATCTCTCTACTTTTCCTCTCTCCTCTCTCTATTTCTCTCCCTCTCTCTCTATCTCTCTCTTTCTCTCTCCATATCTCTCTCACTCATAAACACACACACTCCCTCTTTCTCCATATCTATCTTTATCTTTATCTCTCTATCTTCCCCCCTCTCTATCTCTCTCTCTCCCTCTCTCTATTACTTATCTTTTTCACCTTATTTCTCTCTCATTATTTCCCCCTCTATGTATATATCTCCATATCTCACTCCCCCTCTCTATTTATATATCATTATTTCTATCTCTCTCTCTTTTATTCACTCCATTTCTCCTACTCTATATATCTATCTCTATGTTACTCCATCTCCCTCTCACTCCTCTCTATCTCTTTCTATCCATATCTCTCTACCTCTATCTCCTTGTGTTTCTTTATCTCTCTCCCTATCCTTCTCTATCTCTCTATATCTCCCTCTATCTATATCACCCCCCCTCTCTCTCTCTATCCCTACCCTTGTCTATCTCTCTATATTGTCCTCTCCCTTATTCACTCCATCTCTCCCTCCATATCTCTTATTTTCTATCTATATCTCTTTATATTATCTATATCTTTATCTACCTCTATCTCCCTATCTTGCTATCTCTCTATCTCTTTATATTATTGAGACCTTTTTTGCACAAACAACATCACTTATTGAATATCCTACAAATTGAACTCATTTACTACACAAATGTATTGAAAAGAATATCAATTTTATTCCTAATTGACCTTCCACACCTCTTGGCATACCCATTGCACACCAAGGTGTGATTGGTAGTTCTATTTGACTTGTATATGTTTAAATGATTAAAGAGAGGCCTCTAGAAGGATATCTCTCAACATCTTTTATATAGATTATATGTTACTTTAATATTATTTAAAAATAATTATGATGGAGAGATTGGTATAGGTGACTACAAATTTAATTAAAATAAAATAAAAAATTTAATGTCATTTTCTATTTCTATATAAAATCAAACATTATTATTTATAAATAAAACAAAATAATAAATAAAAATAAAAATTTATCATACTCTTAGCAGTTGGTTAAGTGAAGAAATGTTTCTATTATAAATCATTAAAAAATTCAAGTTTGTTTTTTTATTTTATTTTTTGATTTAGTTTTTCTAAATAAAAAGTCTCTTATCTTAAACTAATGTTTCTAAAAATATAAAACTCAAAACAAGAAAATGATATAAAAACTTACCATGCTCTCAATTTGTTTTAGTAGTTATCACTAATTGAAGGATTGTTTCTCTTACAAATCCTTAAAAAATAGTTCAAAGATCACTTTTTATTTTATTTTTTATTTATTTTTTCTCTAAATACTTTCTAATTTAAAAAAAAAATCTTATGAATATTTGTTAGTTTTCTATTTTTCTATTTTTGGATGTTTATATACACAAACTCCCACTTCCACCTTCACTATGAGTGTTAAATGCCTCTTGGCATAATAATGGTAATTTTTTTATACTCATAGTATTTTTTGTTTAATTTTAGATTCATTTTGAGAGAATGTATTAATATACATAAGGAGGATTATACGCTTAAGAACTATACACTTATGCACATAAGCAAACTATTTATTACAAGACGATTAGACTATTTTAGCATTAACTTCCATTTCCAAAGATCCTGCTTATGTTGCAAACATCCATGGAACCCAGTTAATCAGGGTGTTGATGGCCTCAAGCTCTTAATTAGAGAATGCCTCTTCAAACTCATGATCTACATTGGTGAACAACTATGGCCCCTTATCTTTTATGACACGTTCCCCTTTCTTGGTTTTCTCTTTGAGTTCTCCTTTAAATTTCTCCAAAGTCTGCATAAAAACAACAAGATTGGGTTGTCCCTACTACCATGAATGTCCAACCTTGATCAGTTTTAGGAATTTTCCTTCTACAATCTCCATGGTGGCAACAACCTGCAAAGCAACATTCTAGAATGTGAGCCTTTTATTTGACTCAGTAAGAATCCTGTGAACCCCACTGTACTTGTCTCCATTTCTTGCTTTCCATATAACCCACAAAATTTTAGTAGTAAGAAAAAACCAGAAGAGATGTAATTCTTTACTTAGCTTACTATCAAAACCCATAAAAATTTCTACTAGAACACCAAGAATCTTGAACATTCTAGAAAAAAATTATATAGCAACATGGTTTTTTCATACATTACTAGTAGTATAAGGCCAAAAATTATGATTCTTTCTTGACTGTGATGCAGGGGCATCAACCTAAGTTTACGATTTTTAGTTTTCTCATGCTTTAAGTTCAATAGTAGTAGGTTTTGGCTTGGAAGTTTTGGGTTTGATGGAAGAATAAGGGCAGGTTGAGACAGGTTTATTTTACTATCACTATATGGACAAGAAGTGGAATAGCTAATTCAGTTGCCTTTGGTAAGGAAGAATGAGTCGTTATGAATGGCTATGGGCTGATATTTGCAAGGGAAGTCAAACAATGGAGAGGAGATGAAGTGGGCGGTTTTCAAGTAACGGTCAGCATACAATTATGTTTGGTGGAACAAGAATAACGTAGGCTCAATTGGAAGTTATACATATGGTGTTGACGATTGCAACAAGTAGAGCTGAGTAGTTTGGGAAGAAGATGAAGAGGTGATAGTTTGAAGATGGTTGGAATTCGGTTGAGGTCGATGGAAAAGGAAAGATAGAAAATGATTTAAGAGGCATTGGGTGGATCATGGAGAGGTTGTTCGATTGGTGGTAGAAGACAGAAGAAGGCCGAATAGACAAGGCCAATGAAGTGGCTATAGAATGGAGGCATAATTGACATAGTGTTGGCCGAGTCAAAATTGGTCACACAGAGGGGGTCGATTCATGAAGTGTTGAGAAGGAGTGGATGTTGCGTAGTGTAGGAAAGTGACACTCAAGTTGTAAATGGAATATTAGGCATGTTCTAAGGGTGTGCGATGATGCACATGATGGGAAATAAGTCAAGGAAGAAGACTGAAGGAAGAAGATCAAAATTTGGAAGCATGGAGAGACTTGGTAGATCATAGATTGGGAAAAGTCTATGAGTCAATGAGGCCAGAAGGTTGGTAGAATAAGGAAGAAGTATCAAATAGATTGAAGAGAGTCAAAGATTGGTTGAGAGAGGAAAACATCAATGATGGGAGTAGACTTGAGGGAAACGAATTCAATTCTGCATTAGGAGAATAAATATTTGTAATAAGCAATGTTGATGAATGAATAAATTATTGTGTGGATTGATAATGATATTTGATTGTTCTTGAAAAACTTAGTTACTAACTGTTTAATGGATGTATTTTTCATATGATTTGACATAGTTCTTGTTTCATATAAATGATTGTTATCAAGGTGAAATATGTTATTCAATATGTGAGTCTTGTCACTGGTTTGACAGTAAATCTGAAAGTATGAATGTTGCAAGGCTTAAGTTGGGGTATGGGTACTTAGACTAATTGTGGTGTATGGAGGAATATTTGTGAGTGGTAACCCCTCGTCTATCAATTGGTATTAGATCCTTGAAAGATCTGGGTTGTAAATGGTTGTCGATTATTTTGGTAGATTGATGGAAGCATAAATTATTGGAAAGTTTTGTGTTGCAGATTGATAGAGGAAGAGAGAAGAACTTGGGATCAAAAGATTGGGTAGAGAAAAGGGAAGAGTAGCTTGAGGTAGGTATCATAAGGCAGAAGGATACAACAAGTTTGCATAGGTAGAGCGCCGAAGGAGAGGCAACCTGTGCTAGTATTGGAAAGTGACATGTGATTGTTGTGTGAACCGATCGCCGAAAGAGAGGCAGTTTGCACTTGTAGTTTGAGCAAAGATTATGGATTGCAGTCGTAAGAAGGATGGGTATTAGCGTAAGAAGACTCGTCATAATCCCATCATGGGATATATATTGGGATGGAGTGGAAAGTAGAAACATTCGAGAGGAATTGGAGAAGATTGCAAGTAGACTGGATATGTTGGAAAAGAGTTATTTTTCTAATAATGTTGTGATTGCAAGAAGTGGACAAGAAGAGAAGAAGAAAGGTCAAATTGTAGAGGACTTGAATAAAGATAGTAAGGAAAGGAGAAAAGAGAAAGTGCAGCAACTTGGAGCACTTGAAGAAGAAGAGAAGATAATTTCCATGAAAGAGACACTTGAAGAGACATCTTGGTCTCTTGATTTATTTGGTACTAATTTGTTTGAAACTGTGAATGTAGGTATGAAGAAGGTTGAGAACAAACCTTTGGAGGAAAAAGGAGAAATGGAAAGAAGAGATCCCATAGACGAAGATGAAAATAAGAACGAGAGAAGACAAGTTGCAACAATAGATAAAAGAAGATAGTTTTTAGTAGTAGATAAAGAGAGGGCTAATGAAGAAAAGAAGAAAGCCTGTAAAGATAAAGAGGTGGCAAGACATGATGTCAAGAATGTAAGTAGATTGGGACAACATACCAATGAAGAGGTAAAAAAGTGAGTTTTGGTGGTGATTTTGACTATGCAAGTAGACATAAGAATGTGAATATGCAAGTTAGAAAGGAGAAGAGTAAATTAGTGGATCATGGCTATATAGTACCATATTGGAAAAGGAAATCAATTGTAAATGTACAGCAAAGAGAAGTGATGCAAGGAGTGGCTGAAGATATAGCCTGTGGTAGAAAATTAGCATCAAGGATGGAGGGTATAAAAATGATTCAAAGGAGACAAGTGGATAGGCCAAGTGCAGAGGTAGCAAGACATCAATTCAAGAAGATGAAGAACCCAATGTGGGTAGTGAAGCATGGGATAGCCGTAGAAGAAGTTGATAAAGAGAAGAAGATAATAAAAGTGAAGAGGAAAGGTGTAGATGTGGACAAATCCAATAAACCAGAGAACGTAATAGATCCCATAGAGGATAATTCCCCAGAGCATGCAATAGAGTTAGAGGAAGAGCAACATGGTAAGTGCAAGGTAAGAGGTAGACAATCTAATTTGTATGATGATGATGTTGAGGCTTTGAATGAAATTTATGAATATGAGGAAAGGTTGTGGCAGATTGTGGATGAAAAGAAAATGAGAAAAGGAAGATATAAAAAGAAGAAAGATAACAATAGAGGGAAAATTGGATAGACTAAAAATGAATATGAAAAGGATATAAAGAGTGGATTGGTTAAGAGGAATGAGCAGCCTGAAAGAACAATAGAAGAATAGTGTGACAAAGGCAAGGAAAATGAAGAAGGGGACAAAGAAAATAAAGAAGAAGTTGAGGTATTAGAGAGAAAAGAAGGTGAAGATAAATGCATTCATGATGGAAACAAGGTTGAGAAGGAAATTGAAGAAGGGGTAGCAAACGAGAATGTTATGGATGGTTTGTGGACACCATTCTCTGAGTTTCAATCAAGAAGGAAAAGGAAGAATGATTATAGAGACATGCATGAAATTAGGACAACAATGGATGAAGGAAGAAAGGATTCAGTTAGTGATCAAAAAAGTAGGTGCAGTAGTGCAGGAAAAGGTAAATAAGGAATTTTTTTATGAGAATGTTATTATAAATTCATTTGGTATGTTGGTTAATGGAGAGTTTGAGAAAAAGTCTGAATTGATGCATGATATCGAGGTTTGTGATGAGAAAGAAGGAATTTAAAATGATTTGATGTTGTATAATTGGGCCATGGGAAAGGAAGTATATGAAAAAGTGAATGCAGACTTGTATTTTCATATATTTGTATGGACTGATTTGTGTACCAAGAACCTAATACGAGGGGAGTCAAATGATGAACAACTATGTTGGAAAGATGTATTAATGATACTAGAGCGTCTTTGGAGGAAGCGGAAGAAAATAATGGAGATAAATGAGTTTTAAATATGACTCCATGTACAGGAGGACATGACTTCTTTGTCACCTGGGGAGTCTGATGCAGGGACATCAACCTAAGTTTTTGATTTTTAGTTTTCTCATGCTTTAAGTTCAGTAGCAGTAGGTTTTGGCTTGGAAGTTTTGTGTTTGATGGAATGATAAGGGCAGGTTGAGACAAGTTTGCTTTACTGTCATTATATGGACAAGAAGTGGGATAGCCAATTCAGTTGCCTTCGGTAAGGAAGGATGAGTCATTATGAACGATTATGGGTCAACAATTGCAAGGGAAGTCAAACAATGGAGAGGAAATGAAGTGGAGAGTTTTCAAGTAATAGTTGGCATATAGTTGTGTTTGGTAGAACAAGAATAACGTAGGATCGATTGGAAGTTGTACAGATGGTGTCAATGGTTGCAACAAGTAGAGCTGCACAATTTGGGAAGAAGACGAAGAGGTGATAGTTTGAAGATGGTTGGAATTCAGTTGAGGTCGATGGAAAAGGAAAGATAGAAAATTATTTAAGAGGTGTTGGGTGGATCATGGAGAGGTTGGTCGATTGGTGGTAGAAGATAGAAGAAGGCCGAATAGACAAGGCCAACGAAGTGGTTGTAGAATGGAGGCGTAATCGACATAGTGTTGGCTGAATTGAAATTGGTTAGATAGAGGAGGTTGATTCATGAAGCATTGAGAAGGAGTGAATGTCATGTTGCCAGGAAAGTGGCACCCAGGTTATAGATGGAATATTAGGCATGTTTTGAGGATGTGAAGTAATGCACACAATGGTAAATAAGTCAAGGAAGAAGAATGAAGGTAGAAGATCAACAGTTCGAAGCATGGAGACTTGGCAGAATGCAGATTGGTAAAATTATGTGAGTCAGTGAGGCTGGAAGGTTGGTAGAATGAGGAAGAAGTATCGAACAAATTGAAGAGAGTCAAAGATTGGTCAAGATAGGAAAACATC
The DNA here is from genome assembly GCA_007258455.2 of Sequoia sempervirens. Taxonomy (NCBI): domain Eukaryota; kingdom Viridiplantae; phylum Streptophyta; class Pinopsida; order Cupressales; family Cupressaceae; genus Sequoia; species Sequoia sempervirens. The sequence continues at coordinate 28,660,064 of VDFB02047230.1, read as the reverse complement.
AATGATATGAGCAGATTGGAAGGAAACAAGTTCAGGCCTGCATTAGGAGAATAAATATTTGTAATAAGCAATGTTGATGAATGAATAAATTATTGTGTGTGGATTGATAGTGATATTTTATTGTTCTTGGAAAACTTGGTTACTAACTGTTCAATGGATGTATCGTTCATATGATTTGACACAATTCTTGTTGCATATAAATGATTGTTATCAAGGTGAAATCTGTTATTTAATATGTGAGTCTTTTTACTAGTTTGACAGTAAATCTGAAAGTATGAATGTTGCAAGGCTTAAGTTAAGGTATGGGTCCTTAGACTAATTGTGGTGTACGAAGGAATATTTGTGAGTGGTAACCCCTTGTCTATTAGACTATATTTAGCTTACAACTGAAAAAATGATGTAATCTCACTATATTGTGTTTAAGCTATTATTAATATAAAAAAAATGTCTTACTATGATTAAGATAGGTAACTTATACTTTTGTGTTAATCTTAGTTCCTTCCCAAATCTCCACCCATTCCCTTTTATAATTATATTAAAATGTTTTTATATACTTGTCCTTAGCCTTCCCTATCCACATTTATTCTAATATATTTGCATCAATATTAGCCTTGATTTCTATATGTTGATCCATGATCCCAATATTTCACATTCTTTATTCAAGGTCATTTTTATAGCACACGGGAGTGATCCCACATGACATAGATCTAACTCAAAATATAAATTTTCAAAATTTAAAAGTTGAACTCCTACCATTTTCTTAGTCATTGGAAGTTGACTTGGTAAAGTTTATGTGACAATTGGTTATGTCTTGGTATTTTAATACATTCACTTGACCATTGAATCACTATTTAATGAAGTTGAGTAATAATTGAATAATCACTCATGTTTTCAAGGAGCACTTTTAAGAACATTTGGAATCAAAACATTAAAAGGAACAAGAAATTTGCAACAAAATTAACATCTAGATCTTATTTGAACACTTTTCTATTGTTTACCCATATTCATTACTATTATGAACCTAGTCAATCAAGGGGTTTGACCTGGGAGAACTTGGCCCTTACAATCCACTAATTTTTTAAGATATTTTTAAATACCATTAATCTTTAGCTGTTACAAAATGTAACTTTTGCAACCATTTCTTAATATAAAAATTTAGATATAAGATAAACCAACAACTCAACATAAAATGTGAAATAGTATTCACTTCCAAAATTCATAATAAAAGTTTGAAAAATTCAAATTTTTTTCATAACTATGCTAAAAAAAAATCAACCAATGCCTACACACAAGTTTATAGAAATGCACAAAAAAGTTGGGATTGATATATATTAGTAAATATTTATTTAAGTGCTAGAAATGATATGAAATATACAAAAAAAATGCAAATATAAAAATTAAAAAAAAAACTTTCTTACTATGACTTATTTCTTGCTAAAACACACACACACGAACACACTTCATCACAAAGTTGGAGATAACTAAAATGGATATTGGGAAAAAATAAATGAAGTTATAAATAATAAACAATAATATAGTTGATTTATAAATCTATAACCAATCATGTATGCAAGAGCTCATTCTCTCACGAAATCTATAAATAAATAAAATAAAAAATGTTAGAAAATATAAACAAATCTTGAAGTGAAAATGCAACCTTTGTATGAGGTTTTTCTTAAGAAATTAATCAAAAGCGTTTTCATCCTCTAATTCCAGCATCCAAAGGGTTTCATCCTAACATGGATGAATAAACATAAATGCTCAAACAAATTTAGTAGAGTTTTGGTGTAGTGAAAATGGATACCACAATAAGTAATTCCCTATCAATATTTATAGATAGACGAAGGCTAATTTGGGCACCCAAATTCTAATACCCCACTCTTGGATAATAAATTAAAATAATATTTTAATAACTTCCCTCCAATGATACTCATCTTTCATAACCATTACAATATTCCCAACTAAAATTAGTTAATAACCTCCTTGTGCAAGATGTCACAAAAATTATTAGAGAATTTGCTAATAATTGTTTTTCACACTATCTTGGAGGTTACGAATCCCCTTATAAGAAATTTCATGCCCCATCTTGGGATGCCAATATAAAATAAATATTTTAATATTTAATTGGCCCTGATTAATCAACTTAAAAATGCAAATTGGCATGGGTCCAAAATTAAATAAAAAATAAATTTATTTCCCTAACCCATTACCTTAGACCGTGAGAAATATTGATGTGGGCTATAAGGACCTTAAAGTTTGAATTATTTAGAAAATGGACATTAAAACTACTAGGAAACATTTCTTGTCCTTAAGTAATGCAAATTTGGATGCTTCAAAAAAATTATCTTTCTCATGTGAACATCTTTATATGTAGGTAGATTCTTTCAACAAACCAAATACTCTATAATACTTTTATTTCTCAAATTATTCACCTTGGTATCAAAAAATACATCAAGGATCAATATAAGTTTCCCCCCACCATCTAAGGGTGAAAAATTTAATAAATGCATAATATGTTATCCAAATTCCCTTTTGAGGAATGACACATGGAAAAATTTATAGATCTTACTATTCTCTAGCAGCTCTATATCTCATAAGAAACTTCACCAACTCTCTTACAAATCTTGTATGGCCCATAGAATCTATGTTAAAGCTTTTCATCTCTACTTATTTTCATGGAATATATTTCTTATATGGTTGTTATCTTAAAAAAACATACCTTCCACCTTAAATAATCTCTTTGTACAGTTCCTATCTTTTCTTCTTTATTGATTTTGAGCTTGTTGTAGGTGATATTTTAGTGACTTCAATATGTCTTGGATTTGGTTAACCAAGTCACTAGTTGCTAGTATTGTGCTATCTACAAGCATTCAATCAACAAAGGTTAATGCATCATATCCATATAATATTTTAAAGGGAGACATATTGATGAACATATGATAGGAAGTGTTATAGTGGTATTCTCCCAAATGCAACCACTTAATCCATGTTGATCACTAATTTAAAAAATAATTCCTCAAGCATTCCTCATCCTACTTATGTTGGCATAATGTTTTCATTAATTTCAAAAGGTGTCATTGATGTCAAAGGGGAGATCTGTGAAGGCCTGGATGTCATTGAGCTCAGAGGATCAGGTTCTGGAAGAGTTGGTGCAATATGATGGAGAAAAGAGCATGTCTTTCAAAATTGCAATGTTGCTCAAAAAGATGCAAAGTTGTCATGAAATGTTGTCGTGATGTTGCAGAGGTTACCTCCATAAGTAAGGAGAGAAAATAGGCTATGTATTTGACATGGTTTTTTTGAGAGATTCTCAAAGGTGTGAATTGCAAATCCAGAGGATGTATATTGTGCTTAGAAATGATTTATCTTTGCTCTCTGAACCAATTAGGGTTTTGCAAATAAATCCTAGGTGGTGCAGTCATGGTGATGAACATATTTTATGTTTTGATGTTGACTTTGTATAGGTGGTTGTAGGTTGCTTAAGTGATAACTTAAGTCATTCGTGTCATTCGTGTAACCGACCCTCATGCCTAGTGCTACCGGTTGGTTCGACAGAGTGTGCACCACAACATATTTTCATATTGTGGGTTGTGTTCACCACAACCATGCTAAAATTGCGATGTGTGATATGATCCTTGGAAGATCAACAGTAATGGTTGGTGCACATAAGATCAGACGGCTATCACTAATTTCATTCACATCACAATTTGAATTTTACCTCAGCATGTGGTTCGTGTGATGTGTGAAGACTAATTGAAAATTGAGATGAAGCGAAGGAAATACAACGGTCATCACTTCTTTGCTTCACATCACTATTGTGAAGAAAAAGGAAGGAAAGCAATGCACAATACACGATCGCTAAATTGTTAGTGGTGTAAGACATAAGTAGGGATAGGTGGTGAGATGAGATTGCATCACGAGGAATGTTCACATCACATTTATAATTCTTTGAGACATGAAGCTTTCCACGGTACACTAAAGGGTTGCGATGGAGACATAGGTGGGTTCGCTCTTCAAAGATGTGATGGAGAGATAAGGAGGACACGTGCCCAACATGAAAAATGGTGGAATGTAATTGTATCGTAATGATCCTTTGCATCATGATTAACTCTCTTTGCATGCAAACAAAGTTGTGATAGGAAAAGAGGATGTGATGGTGATCTAACTATAGAGATCATAAGGAAAAGATCGGGCGATGATCGCTATACCTCTTCACATCGCAAAAATTGAGATAGATGTCCTAAGAAAAGTTATGATGGGTTAAGTGTACGTGATGGTTATAAAAAATGTGAACAAGATTGACGACGTCAATTTAAAGAAGATCAATCCAATGGAAACGTTTTAAAGATAAAATATTAAATGAGAAGTGATGGATTGTGGTATGAATATGAAACAATGACGACCCAACTTTAATGTTGAAGACATTTAATGGCTATGATAGTGTGAACAAGGGTTTTGACTATAAACCGAAAAGTGTTGTAAATGAGTTTAATTGGTCCAACTGCTCCAATCACCAACTTTATTGGTGATGGGATAAATGATCAATGACACATATGTGTAGGCGATGAAAAATTAGATATTGATCAAATACTAAGTATATGTATTAAATGAAAGTGAAACCCTAGTTTTGTTAGAATACTAAAAATAGAAAAACCATTGAATCTAGAGAAGAGTGTGTGTGCATCGATGAATATGTGGCTTGCTGAAGAAGACAAAAAAATCCTAGTAGATAACTTATATGTGTGTGTGGGTGCAAAGATCAACATAATGATTGTAGGTTGGTGAAGGGTTGAAAAGAGAAGACAATAATATTTGGAGCAAGCAGGAGATGCATGGATGTTGTAGGGAGATTGAGCTCTTGAGGCAGACAAAGAATGCACTAAAAGAAAAAGGTGCAAAGCAATGCATGTGTGAGCTCTTGAGGTAGACATAGAATGCACTAAGAGAAAAAGGGAAGGAGTAGAGGTGTGTGTGAATGAGTAGAACCCAAACAAAAATCTTAGACCTTTATTAGGATTAACATTCAGCTACAAAACAAAGAGGTGTAGGGAAGATAATTATGTTGTAGTAATAGCAACACATAATTGAGAAGTTGCAAATAGGGTTGCAATATTGAATTGTGTTCTTTGGAACAAATGGTAATATCTTGATTGTAAATCTGATTGGTGGGTGCCATCAAATAATTGGGTAGGTGCTCAGTGTATGGAGTTGGTGCTTCCTTGGAGTGGGTTCTCCTAAAATAGGGGATTGGTGTCTCCTTAGGGTTGGCACCTATAGTCACCCTAAATCTAACATAAAATAACATTATTGATTAATTCATCCATTTATTCCCTTTTAATTAATTAAATAAATATTAATTAATCCATTATTCTTCTTATAATTAATTAAATATTTTATTTAATTAATTATATCATCCTCTAAACTATAGTTCTTCCAATCAATTAAATAATTCCTATTATTTAATTGATCCCACTAAAATCCCCCATTCTTCTAATCCTCATTGTGTTAATTAATCCTTGATTAATTAACCTACTAACCTTCATTATCCCATTCTCCAAATTTTAACTCCACTCAAGTTAATAAACCCTTGGTTTACTAACTCCACCTACCTCATTAAGCTAATTAATCCTTGATTAATTATCCTAACCCCCATCATTACCATTATTTCCTAATTTAAAATTCATCCTCAACCCCCTAATCTTGTCTCATTAATGTGGAAAATCCCACCTACCTCCACTATCTTACACCTAGCCTCCAAAATTAAATGACTTGCCATCCCAAGGTGTGCTCACACATGTGTGAGCACACCTCACCTCTTCTTTCACACTCAATTGTGACACTTGTCACAATGCTAATTAGCCACCACCTTGATCCATGTCTCATCTTCTCAATCAATCATAGCCTTTTATTAACAATCAATCCTAGCCCTCCATTTCTCCCTCCCAATTTCTATAAATTGGGGCTTCAGTTCCTCATTTCTCCATCTTGAAATTGGTTATTGCTATGTTGGTGCAACTAAGAGCAAATCAAGCAAGATTAGGGTGCATCTTAAGCTCAACCTAGGAGGTTCATCAAAGGGTATAATACTTGTTACACTTTCATGTCCATTTCTTTTGTGTTTCATGCTTTTGGTGATAAAATTAGCCCCTCAACATTTGGCATGCCTAGTGGGACCCATGTCCCTAGTAGACTTTTTGCAAAGTTTGTGAATTCCTAAGTGTGCAAGATTTAGATTCTGTCAAATTGTGCTTCTAAAACAATTTTTTGCGCATTTGTGATGACTTATCACACCTTTGCACAATATTTTTTCCCCATGTTTGATCTTGCTACAGCTGGGTGTCAACTCTCAACGCCTCTGTTCATAATCTTGACGCTTGTGTGTGCTACTAGTTGCCTTGATATTTGGTTAACCACCTTTAGTTTTTGCAGGGTTGTTTTTTTTCTTTTTAGGGCTACATTTGTCCTTGTATTGGACTTGTTACTCTAGTTTAATAGATATTAGTAGATATTAGGCCTATTTTTCTCTTTCATTCTTTCAACTACAACTATCACATTAAGAGGCAAGATAAAAAGAACCCATAAATCTAAAATCAATCTAAAATTTATCTAGGATAAATAACTTCCCTAGTTTACACACTCACATATTTTTTGGGGGTTTTTAAAATTAACCTTAAAAGGCTAAAGAACACACATTTTAGTTTGGTCTCTTAGATAATTTACGTTTCTAGTTAAGCTCTAGTTTAAGACACTTACGCAGAGACTTTCGATGCCTCTGTTGAAAATTTTGGCGCTTGTGTTGGGTGCCTCTGCTATAACTTATAGCACATGTGCAATGACCTGCTATGCATCCATTTTCTTAAGAAGTTCTATGTTTTTAGCCAAAATATATATTTTTTATTTAGTCATGTCTTCACATCTATTTTTGCACAATCCATCAATCAGGAAATTAATAGTAAATTGCATTTTGGGGTAAAAATACTTAATACTAAATCAAAATATAACATAAAATTATCATAATTGGTTCTGAAAATGCAAGTTTTGTTTCTACATAGTGCGACACTTCCGTCTAAAAATACTTAATACTAAATCAAAATATAACATAAAATTATCATAATTGGTTCTGAAAATGCAAGTTTTGTTTCTACATAGTGCGACACTTCCGTCTTAGGCTAGTCAATTTAATCTATTTGGTGTCATTTCAATAATTTTGTTGTTTTTGTATTATCAATCATTCAGGAAATATTAGTGCTTTACATATTTTAATAGACATAGTTAGCATCATTGATATTTTGGTTAAAATTCCATTATCTTATCCTAACTAATGCAAGCGTAGCTTTGTCCTAATTTGGCACCTCATTTTTCTGTTGAAAATTATATCTTTTTGGTTTTCTATGCCTATGTCTTTGTGTTCTGTAAAATGGCACTTCCATTAAGTTTTTAATTTTGATTAGTTTTTGGGCTGACAAGTGGACTAATGAGTGGTGCAGCTGGCTGATCATCCAAGACAAGTATAATAGAATACTAATCTATGCTTTTCCAAGATGTTTGCCCAATATTTTTTTGTTTTCCACTAATTTAGGCACTTAAGTTAGATTAGAAGGTTAATGAACTTATTTGTCGTGTCTGGAAGGGTGCAATAGATGTATGCTCTCCCCTTGCACTTAGAGTGATCTTGGGGATCATAAATATTTGCATTTCTTCATTTTATTTATATTTGTGTTCTAGGTAAACATAAGGTTGCTATTTTTGTGTGTATGCTCTCCCCTCGTGCTTCATGCGATCTTGGGGATCAAAAACACCTAGCATACATTTCCCTTTAGGAGACCTTCCTAGGGATTTCATCACCATAGGGGATGACCTCAACCACGTGTTACTGATAGGGTATATAAAGGGGGAGAACTAAATTTGTACCCCAATCTAACCACGTTGTGTTTAGTGAAGCTTCAATTTCCTAGGGTGATTCTAGGCTAGGAGTGCAGGGTTGGTCTGAGCTCTTAGTACCTCACTGAAGTTCTCGGCACACACTTGTGATAGGTTAGTGTTCATGGTTGTGTCTCACATACCTTTGTGTATATCGAGGACACCTTAGAAAAACATTGTGTAACTTAGAAGATCCATCAAACATAGACTAGTGTGGTGTAAGGGATGTAGATCACACCCTATAGATTCTGATCATAAGGCTCCCTAGAGTGAGAAAGAAATCCTCAGGTTTGCATAAGCTACACATATCTTTCTAAGGAGAGGGTGATTTGGGTCATCCTTCCATTATAGGAGGCCCCTAGTTGTCCACTCTTGCAAATACTTCAAGTGTATACACCTCCTTATTTATCCCTACCCTTGGGTCGAAGGAGATTCCAAGTTTGAAGAAATCCAAGCTTGTGGGACCACACTAGCCTATAAACCTACTTGAGCTTAGGATTTGTATACAAGTGCTTGAAGTGTCTGTTTTGTGCAAAACTAGTGCAAGATGAATCAACCAAAGGGTTGAGAACTGACCATACCCTACAAAACTTTCAAACTTGTCCAATGTGTTTTATTGTTTGCCAAATCTCTTGCCAAAAACACCTAGGACTATAGAACTACACCTATGACCAAAACTATTGCACCTCCATTAAAAAATATTGTGCCTACATTCTGTCATATTTCTATGCCTCTATCAAAACTTGTTTCGCCTATGTTTTCCTAAAACTGTGCCATCATCCAACCACAAAACTCGATTCTTCTAACTTTGACCCCTTAGGGTTTTCTGATTAGTCTTCTAGAATCTGAAACTCTATCATCTCCTGACTACCATTTACCCCATCATTCTTCATACCTAATACTTGCCATCATCAATCCCCCACCCTCCCCATCATTTCCCATTGTACTTAGGGAAAAACCTTAGAACTCCTCATCATTTTTATTTCTTGGACTTGGTACCCCCCTTTCTTCATATCATCATCTTTCCCATTTTGTTGATCATTATCATCCAATCCAACCTTAGTACATATCCCTTAGTATTCCAAAATCATCCCTTGTAAATATTCATCTAATCCTACCATCACCATTGCAAGTCAAATTTGTCATTAGGGTTTAATCTGGATCCTCCATCATCCTCACTAATCTAGGGGTAGCTTAAGAACTTTCCTATCTTAAGTTGCATCCTTGGTTAGCCTATTGTTTTGGATAATTTAGCCTAAGGATTTGGCTCCCTTTTGTAAAAAAATTCAAAATCATCCATATCTAGTCTTGCTTAGGAACTTTCGTATCCTAAGTAAGAAAATCCCTAAAATCATCTCATTCTAGGGATCTAGATTACAACTTTTGATTGCAACCTTTGGTTTTCTTGCAACTTGATCAAATCATCCTAAATCCTACCAATTCAAATTAATCATCATAAATCAACCTCATCACTAGACTAATCAAAAATCCTAAACCAATCCTCCTAAACAATCCTAAGGACATCCAAATATTAGTCTAACATTATCACTCAACCATCTTATCATCAATCCAAGCCCAAACCTAGTCCAAATTCCACACCCTTAAAATTTTAAAGAATCCTTCCTTTGCATGCCAATCACTAGATCCCAAGCAAGGAAACTAATGGATTCTTAAGGATAATCCTTCCTAAACACCACTTCATCTCAACCACCAACACCCTATGAAGACATGGTAGATTCCAAAGAAGAGTCCCCTAGACTAAGGGAATTCACCAATAATCCTCACAACCAATTTTTTTTGGAGAAAATCCTTCTCCTTTACAAATATTATCTTGTGCTTAACCTCATAGCACAAGGGGCTAAAATCCCCACAACTGATGATGTCTTACAAGAAAGGGATAGTGACCCTTCCAACAATCCCTCATCATCCACCAACTACTTTAACCACATCCTTGGTCCACAACTTAATACCAATATCCCCACCTCCATAAACATAATCCAACCTAATGTTAAATTACCCCCCTTAACAAATACAACTTCACCCCCATCACAAACACAATCTCATCTAACACCAACCTACCCCCTTCTTCAAATACCACCCCATCTCTCATCATAAACACAAACCCCCTCTCTCCACAAATGTTACACAACCCCTTAATAATAAACCCCCACTTTCATCACATCTAAGGGTCACTATTCCTCCCTAACACCAACGTCACTTACGCCCCCTCCAACCCAACTATACCCACACAACCCCTACCCACATCATATATTCATTCCAATTACATCGCTGAATAGAATTTCTCCCAAACCATTAACAAAAATATCCCCCCCACCCCCTAATAATCCATCAAACCCTAATCCTCAACATCAAATTATTAACAACCAACCTCACCCTCCTTACAATGTGTCCACCTCCAACCCTCAAATCAACATCACTAGCACCCATCTCCAAACCAAAAACAAAAATCCTCCACCCCCACCTCCCCAAAACCCTCCACATATCAATAATCAAATCCCAACACCTAATCATCATCAAAATAACCAATACATCAATAATCCCTCGCCAACCCCCCCATATGAATACATGTATAATCACCTACTCCAAAATCCCTCACAAAATCATTACCTAGCTCAAGAGTTGCAGAAGATGAAAGACATGATTCAAGGAATCAAAAGTGGTAAAACTAAGAAGACCTTTAGATATGAAGACATACATCCTTATCCGTTTGATCAATCGATATTAGAAATCCCCTTCCCTAAAGACTATGAGATCCCAAAATTTGACAAATACAAAGGGAAGGGTAATCCCATCAAACACCTAAAATAATTTAGAGTCGCATGTCAAGAAGTGGCTTATAATGACATATACCTCATGAGGTTATTCCCTAAGAGCCTTAGTGGCCAAGCCTTGGAGTGGTTTACACACTTACCCCATGGATCCATAACGTCCTTTGCAAACCTAGTTGAACGTTTTGTAACCCACTTTTCATATAACATTGACCAAGAAATAACTTTGGATAAGTTATGCATAAAAAAATAAAGAGATGGGGAAAGTTTTGCTTCATTCATTCAAAGATGGAGACACCATGCAAGTAGATTCCCCTTACAAGTACCATAGAAACAAATGGTTAACATTTTCTTTGAAAATTTACACCCCAAAATAGCCTTGCACTTGCAACTACAATGTGTCCCAACATTCGACAAAGTAATTGAAAAATGGTTAACCATTCAAAAGGATTTAATTACAAAAGGGGTAATCAAAATTTATAAAGACCAAAAAGATAATAACCAAACTTCCAACGAAAAACCCAAGTATTGGTCTAAAAATAAAAATGTTGTAAATGATGGTGTAACCGATAGAAAACGTGTCCAAAATATATAAAATGCACCATCACATAATACACAATAACAAGGTACCTCAAAGACTATAACTATTCCACAAGGAAAAGGAAAACAAAACAACCAATCCAAATGTATATACATCCCTTTAGGAGAATCTCTTGATGTCACATTTCACAAATTGGTACAAGCAAACTGGATTAAATTCCCTATCACTACACCTCTTGATGAAAGAAAACCCAAACCTAAATGGTATAGGGAAGAAAAATACTGTGAATACCACTGCATCAAAGGACATAACACCATCAAATGTATGATATTAAAGAATCATATCCAAGATCTTATTGATAGCGAAGAGATTAAAATTCAAAATCAAAACTCCCCAAATGAGCAACTAGGAATGTATACAAATCCATTCCCATAACACAATGATGGGAAGGCCTCATATAACAATGTTTCATATGCACACACTAATAATTCCAATCCATCCACACATGATATAATCATTAGCCGAATTGAGCAATGCAACACCATAACCATAAAAGCACCTGATTGCGCAGTCACAACCCACCAAGGTCAAGTGACAATACAAGGAGCATCATCTTCATTGACCACTCCATAAAACACTAATAAATATAACATCATTGAACAAATTGGAAAAAGACCATCCAAAATTTACATTTTAGAACTCCTTCGTACTTCAACCATCTATACAGAAGCACTTGAAAAGGCTCTTCAAGAATCTAGAGTACCAAGTGATATAAATGTTAATCAATTCCAAACTATAATTGGAAACCTTTCATCCACACACCAATTATGATTCACTAATAATACCTCCATTCTGAAACACCTCATAATAAACCACTACACATTGAAGCCATTGTCCATAAGAATTACATTAAAAGGGTCTTAATATATGGTGGATCCAACCTAAATTTATGTACATTGAAATTAATAAAATAATTGGGTCATTCAGATGATGTCATTGATCCCCACAAGAAGAAAACCATAAAAGCATATGATGACGTTGAAAGGGAATCAGAAGGTACCATTAAATTACATGTTCAAGTTGGAATGACCATTATAGAAACAATATGTCATATACTTGAGCTTGATCTACCATATAACATCCTTCTAAGAAGACCTTGAGCACATGCCATTCAAGTCGTCCCTTCCACCTACCATCAATGACTAAAATTCTCTCATAACGAAAAATAAATCACCATTCCTACCGACCCACAACCTTTCCAATATTGTAAAGCATTGGAAGGGAAGTACAAAAGCTACCACCATTGTCCCATTAATGATGAAGCCTCCACCTCATCCACCTACATTGACCCATTTGCATTACAACCATCATCAACACCACCTTCCATTTTCGAGGACAAGGTCAAGATAACTGACAAAGGATGTGGAGAATATAGGATTCAAAATTCCTTTTGCATAGGGAAACTCCCTACCTTTCCATGATCATATGGTCAAACATTCAACTTGAAACCAAAAGAAAACTTCAAGAACTTTAATAAATGAGGATTGTTGGACAAAAAATATTTTGGCTTAGACATGGATATTTCCTCTTGGCTATACAAAGAAGGAAATGAGATTCCTTCCCTAGAGACTCATAGGTATCGTAAAGGACATGAATTATGCAAGAATTGGGGCTATAAAGGAAAAGGTGGGGTTACAAGAACAAGGAATCATGGATCCTATTAAGCTTTGAGAATATAAAAACCATCAAGGACTTGGCTTTTTGGCCACTAAATTTGTAACCATAAAACCCCAATGTACTATGATAAAGGTGGTAAGACTTCTATTGATAAGAACTCTCAGGAGGAAGCCATCGAAGAGTTCTTCCAAACCATCACTGAACTATTTGACATTGATCACATATACACCATTTCATTCCCCATCAACCTTCAACTTGTATATCTTGAACTAATTGATTGGGATCAACAAGGACCCCCTGCCTTAGACACATTCCAAAATGATGAAGCAATTGCAAAAGTCATGGGAGTTCGAGACCACCTCTCATTAGGAGATCATAAGAAATATAAAAAAATCACACTACAAAAATATGCCTACTTTGGGGAACAAATCATATGCTTTAGTCATAAAAATAAAAAATACAAAAAAAATCAAAAAAGTAAAAAAATCAAAAATAAAAAAAATAAAAAAAGTACAAAAAAAAAATAGTAAAGAGAAATAATCCATCCAATGGTAAAAACCACTTTGTGGTGCCTTGGGAAAGTACCATGGTGAAAACATGGAAAATAGGCACCATGTGTAGGGTCATGTCCACTATCTATTAGGTCACTTTTTCTTCCATTCGCAATAAATCCATTCACAATAAATCCATCCACCCCCAATTTAATAATGAGAGAGATTTTTCTACCATGATCTTGAACCCATCATACACTCATTCACCCTCCTTTGTGTCACTTGGCTAAATATTTCCATAATGAATAGACAGCTTACATGATCATCAACATTAGATGTAGTGGGAAGTGATCTTCAACATGCCTGGTTGCTCATCCACCCATCACATAATAAAATCCCATTCTGTAATAAAAATACCACCCATAATAAACATCTCATCACCCCAAATTCACCACCCATATCACCTTGATACGAACAATGCAAAAAAAAACAACATACATGCCCACGTAAACCCCTAATGGTAAACTATCAATGTAATCTCCAAAATTGAACCCACTACTTTGCTTGTCCCCCATTGCAATCCACCCTATATTTTCTCGATAGGATGCATCCTTCCTTGGTCCAACAGTCCATACTAGTCTTATCTTTGGAAAGAGATTTGGCTTTTTCTTTTTGAGATTTATTGTTATGATCTATGAAGTCACCAAGTTGGGCCCACCTAGATATTTTCGTATATCGGTGTGTCAATGACAAGGTACAAAGTAGACATAGGTCATTTTGTATGGTGTGTCTGTGATTAGCTTGATTTGCTAATGATTTCTGATACCTTAGTTAGAGGGGTTCAAAACATTTTGATCCACTATACAATGCCCTCTATAATTCACTAAGGTTTCTAGGAATCATTTAGTGGTTAGGTATAATCTTTTGTTTGTACATTTGTTGCGAGTCTCAAAGTCCATGCAAGATACATGATGGTGCCTTTGGTCATTTATACCATTGGGGCATAATGATTCTTTCTATATCAAATTTAAGGATTTCTCACCATAGTTTTCCAACATATTTCCCCCCATCCCCTTTCTTCTTCTAACACAAACTAACCATTTCCCCCCCCACCTCTTCCATTTAACTAATCCCCCTTGTCCCCTCCTACACACCTAGATTGGAGTACATAATGTATCATGACACAAAAATAAGCAAGCACTCATACCTGCATTCACAAGATTTTGATAAGGGAATTTTTAGTACAAAATTGATAAAAGGCCATTGGCATGGCGTCAAATTCATGGATGAACTAATGACTAAGAGAGGGAACACTATCACAAGGACATTGTTACTATTAACAACATTGGTTAGAAATCTTCCGCTCCCTCCTAATTATTTTACTGTGATGCAAATCAACCGTTACCAATCAACTACAAAAACTACTATAAATGGCAAAGTAAATGTTAACAGGATGACATCCAAGTTACAAATTAGGTGTTATCAATGGCATGACATACACATCCCATCGAATATCATACATGAAATAAGAAAATCATCTTGCATATTCATAAGCACCTCATAGATACATAAACATTAACATTTTTACATTTTTCCACCATATACATAAAAATTCATTACCACATGAGCATTTACCATGAATTTATGACTACATACATTACAAATAAAAAAATATACCCATCATATTAAAGAGACAAAAGTGAAGGAAACATATGGTATTGTCATCATAGGATTGAAATTTAAATCATAAACTTCCATCAAAGGAAAGCTTTGGTACACCTAATACCATACAATCTATTAATGGACTTGGGCTTATATAATATAATGAACTTTAGATGGGTAGCTACCTATCATCACTATCATCATTCCATCAAGTAATGAACACACAAGTCCTTTTTTGTCAAGACCTACATCAAAAAGTTTTGGTAAATGCTTCAAATGTCATCAAGTGCATACATCCATCATATTACACACATATCATAATAAACATTCATATATAACCCATCATATTCTCATCACAAGGTTTAGACAAATACCTCAAATGTCATAATAAATTCATGTAATAATCCATGAAAATCATTTAGCATAATCAGATGTAACATCATAACCATACACTATCCATAAACATAAATCATATCACATGCATAATAACATTAACATCCTGCATAAACATGATAATACCATAATAAGTAGCCATACATAACATAAATCTAATAGGACCAAATCCATCATATCATATATATATATATAAATATAATGTCATGATACAACATGTACAAAATTCTCTCATGTGTACAAAGTCGAACCCATCACTAGGGAAAAATCCAAAAATTCATAGTCAATCTACACTATCCTATGCAACCTGCATCTGACTGCCTATCAAGTAACCTTTGTGGTGGTTTTTGATCTCTCTATGGTGGTCGTGGAAGACCCATAGATATTGATGGACCTGACCTAGCTGGACCATGTGATCTACTACTGATGGTTACACTGGAAATCCTCTAATTTGGTTGCACTACGTCCTCATATGTCCTCCTCCACTACCCTGCCTCTCGGGTAGCTCACCTAAACTCTGCAAAGCCAACAACTAATCCACCCCCACCCTACATATTGCAGGCTACATCTTGCTCTCTTCTAATTCTATCCGCCTCTCTCCTCAGTTGATCTCATTGCTATGATCTCTGCCACCTTCCCACCACCTCCTCCTCCCCTAACCCCCCATCCAATAGTTTCTGTAGTCTATTTGCCTCTGCCTTGGCTATATCCCTCTCACCCATCAAAGTCACTACCTCTACTCTAGCTACATCTCTCTCAGCTATCAAGGTAGCAACCTATCCATCCATCTATCCCTATAGAAGGACCACATCGCATTGTACCATATCTCTCTCCCCTACCACCTACAAATGGTCATGTCATGCCTGATCTTGCTCCTAATGAAGCTGATCTCTCTTTGGTGTCATCACATCAAGCTATGACTTCAAATCTCCCCCTCTTTACTGCACTCGACGCACCTCAAACCCTTAAACTAACCTAAAACCTAAGGGATATAGCACATACTGGGTCCCCTGTGCCCTCCTACTATTGGTACTCATGAACCCACTCTACACGATGTGTATGACGAGGGATCTTTGTCATAGCTCTGCACTGCCATCTAAGCTCCTCTCCACTAATCAAATGTTGAAAATGACTTTTTGGGCCTCTCAAAGCCTATTTATAGGTTGCTTAACCATAATCACAACCCCAACCCTAATTCCTTCTATATTGGACACATCAATTATCTTTCATTTCCTCTCCTTTCAAGCACATTTCTTTTTTTCTTCTCCCACTTTTCACTAACTTCACCTTCCACGTCATCTAACATCATTCTAGCTTTCCTTTTTTGAGATGCACACCAAAATATTTTTTTCAAAATTTTTCTGGTCCGCCTCTTAAGGGAGCATCACCTCCTAACCAACTTTTCAACCGCAGGGGCAAAAATTTTAAACTTCTTTGACGTAGCATCAATAGGGATGCTGCATCAAAGAGGGGAAAAATGTAGTCACCCTAAATCTGATATCATTTCCTCTTAAATAATTAAATAGCATTATTTGCTTAATTCATCCATTTATTCTCTTTTAATTAATTAATTAAATTTTATTTAATTAATTAATCCATTATTCTTCTTGTAATTAATTAAATATTTTATTTAATTAATTATATCATCCCCTAAACTATAGTTCTTCCAATCAATTAAATAATTCCTATTATTTAATTGATCTCACTAAAATCCCCCATTCTTCTAATCCTCATTGTGTTAATTAATCCTTGATTAATTAACCTACTAACCTTCATTATCCCATTCTCCAACATTTAACTCTACTTAAGTTAATAAACCCTTGGTTTATTAACTCCACCTACCTCATTAAGATAATTAATCAATTATCCTAACCCCCATCATTACCATTATTTCCTAATTTAAAATTCATCCTCAACCCCCTAATCTTGTCTCATTAATGTGGAAAATCCCACCTACTTCCACTATCTTACACCTAGCCTCCAACATTTAATTACTTGTCATCCCAAGGTGTGCTCACACATGCGTGAGCACACCTCACCTCTTCTTTCACACTCAATTGTGACACTTGCCACAATGCTAATTAGCCACCACCTTGATCCATGTCTCATCTTTTCAATCAATCCTATCCCTCCATTTCCCCCTCCCAATTTCTATAAATTGGGGCTTCAATTCCTCATTTCTCCATCTTAAAATTGGCTATTGTTATGTTGGTGCAACTAAGAGCAATCCAACATTCCATCCTTAGATAAAATCAAGCAAGATTAGGGTGCATCTTGAGCTCAACCTAGGAGGGTCATCAAAGGGTATAATACTTGTTATGCTTTCATGTTCATTTCTTTTGTGTTTTATGCTTTTTGGTGATAAAATTAACCCCTCTACAATTCCCTTCAAGAATTGTAATAAGAGATTTACCTTGTGAGGTTGGATTAGGACAGTAGGTCCTAGTAGCTATTCTCACTGTGGTTTTTACCATCTTGGGTTTTCCACATATATCTTGTGTTATCTACAATTTTGTGTGTGTGTTTATCTCTTTGCATGTTTAGTTTTAATAGATACATTAAAATGGCTTAAAATGAATCAATCAGTGTAATGTACTTAGGGCTAAATTTTTGATGATCTACTAATTCACCCGCCCTTTCAACATGTTGTTGTGTTCCAATAGTTGGTATCGGAGCCCTAGTTCCCTAGGAGAAGCTTAATCGACTCAGGTAGATCTTGGACAAGTGAACACAATGGTCAATCAAGAAGATTCATCCACAAACAAGGCACCTCAGTTTGATGGATCATATTATTCTTTTTGTAGCATTATGATGGAGACATATTTGAAATCCTTAGGGTTTGATGTGTGGATGTCTGTGAAGAATGGATATACACCTCCAACCATCACTCCTACTAATGTGGCAAGAAAGAAAGACTATGAGAACAAAGCAAAGGCTAAGCATGCCATTCTCTATGGTTTGATGAGCTTAATATTTGTCAAAGTGATCCATTTCAGTACTACACACGATGTTTGGAATAAAATTAAAAGAATCTATGAAGGATATGATAAAGTGAAGTTGGCTAAGCTACAAATTCTCATAGCCAAGCTTGAAAGTCTCATGATGAGTGAAGAAGAAAACATTACATGATATCTTCTCAGAGTTGATGATATTGTGAACTCAATCAGAGGGTTTGGAGAAGAAGTAAAGGATCCAGTCATTGCACAGAAGGTGTTAATATCCATGTCATCCAAGTATTACTCTAAGATATCCGCAATAGAGGAAGAAAGAGAACTAGATAAACTCACTCTTGATGAATTTCATGGAATATTTACTGCATATGAAATGAGAATGGGAAAAGCAGAGACATCTAAAAGAGAAGTTACTTTCAAGGTTGCAAACAAGGAAAAGGCTAAAGTATCTAGGAAGGACAAGGAAGAAGCATCCACATCTAAACATGGAGAGACAAATGAGGAAGAATCAAACTTCATAAAAAGATTAAGAAGAGGCTCTTGAAAATATAGAGGTAAGTTACCCTTCAAGTGCTTTGGCTATGGTAAAGTAGGTCATTTTATTGCTAAATGCCCTTACAATAAGAAGGATAACTTGGAACAATAAGTGGATGGTAAAAAGAATAAATCCTACTTTCTTAAGAAGAAAAAAATTCAAAAGAAGAGTTTGTACATTTAAGAGGAAATTGATACATCAGATGCTATTGATAGTTATGATGATGAACAAGATTGTGATTTTGTAATGGAAGAAAATGAAATTATTTTCATGGCTAAAGACTGGAGAATAGAAGAATGGAAAGGTTGAGGATTTTGGTGAATAAAATGAAGAAGAAGGAGAAGTTGACCTTGAATGAGAACTCATTTGTTCCTTGGAAGAGATTGATAACCTAAGAGAGGAGATTATTAGTCTTAAAAAAGGAGAACAAGCATCAGAAGAAGCTTGCACAGAAAGAGAACGAGAAGCTAACAAAAGGTCTTGATGAATCTAATCAGATGATAGTAGGCTTGAAGTTAATAGAGGAAGGCAAAAGGATTGAAGATGTAGATAAGTCCAAGCTACAATCCGAAGTGGTCAAATGCATGCAGCTAGAGGTAGAAATAGTTGCACTAAGAAAATATTTGGAAAAGGTTAGGAAACAAATAGAGAAAGGTATAAAGTTGAAGGGAGGCTCAAAGATTCTTGATGGATTATTAAGCACACAAAAGCCTTCTAACAAAGAAAAATTTGGTACTTTTACAAGTGCTTCTGCAAAACTATATGAAAGATTTAGAACAGGAGAAAATTCTAGTACATATGGTGAGAAATCATTCAATGAGAATACAACTGGAGATGAGAAGAATCTAGTTGAGGTGAAGAATTTTGAGGAAGAAAAGAAGCCTATTGTAGACAAGAAGAACAACCTATCAACTCCTACTCATCAGAAGAAGAGGAAAAACATTAGAAGAAATGATGTTGATGGATTCACAAGGGTGAGAGAATTGAAGAGCCCAAGACAAAGAAGACCCCCCCTTGTGTTCAAGGATACGCTATGACCAAGTACTCTTCATACTTCTATGGGTACTATTATACTTGTAATCAATTTGGTCATATGGCTAGAGATTGTAGAGTTGTTCCTAAAAGGAGTACAAATTTTATAAGTAATAATCCATTTGCTCCTTTAATAGATATAAATTTAATGTGTTAAACAATTGTAACAACTTTGGTCATAAAGCTAAGAATTATAGGATAAAATTTATAAGCAAGTATATAGAGTGAGAAAAGGGAATACACACCTCCTAAAGTGAACAAATATTCTAAAGTTCTTGAAAGGAAGAAAATATATAGAAGAAACCTAAGAAAGTGTGGAAAGAAAAAGAGAAAATACCCACTCAATCAATGATTGTACAAATGACACTCCATACCAAAAATAAAATTTTGTGGGTAATAGATAGTGGTTGTTCAAAATATATGATTAGTGAGAAGAGAAAATTCATCCAACTTAAGAAAAGTAAAGAAGGATCAGTTAGTTTAGGTGACAACACAACTATACAAAATTGTGGTAAAGGAACAATAAGCATATATGGTAAATCACCTACAAAATATGTCCTCTATGTTGAAGGTTTGAAGCACAAATTACTCAGTGTGATTCAAATGTGTGATAATGGTTTTAAAGTCACATTTAATTATGAAGGATGGAAAATTAGGAAAAATGGAAAGCCAATTGCACAAGGAATAAGAACAGACAACAACCTTTATAATCTTTGTGAAGTAAAAGGTAAAAATTATCTGATAGGACAAGTTGATGAGAGTTGGTGTGGTATAGGAGAATGGGGCATGTTAATTTTGATAATTTGGTAAAAGTGAGCTCAAAAGGATTGGTAAGACGCATGCCTAAGATTACCAAGCCTGCAAACACCACTTGTAGAGAATGTTAAATAGGCAAGAAAACAAGGGTTAAGTTTCAAACAAAAGAATATTCAACTACAAAACTCTTGCAATTAGTTCATACTGATTTGTGTGGTCCTACAAAGACAAGAGGTCTAAAACGAGAGATATTTCATGTTGTTAACTGATGATTACTCAAGGATGACATGGGTCACCTTTCTAAAAGACAATTCACAAGCATTTGAAAGATTCAAGATATTTAGAAGGATGGTTTCAGATAGAGATTGGTAGAAGAATCAAATGCTTAAGATTAGATAGAGGTGGATAATTTACATCAAATGAGTTCATTGAGTATTGTGAAAAGCATGGAATCAAAAGGAAATATTATGCACCAAGAACTCCACAACAGAATGGTGTAATGGAGAGAAAGAATAGGAATGTCAAGGAGATGGCCAAAAAAATGTTGAATGAGGCCAATCTACCAAATGTGTATTGGAGAGAGGCAGTTCACACTGTGCAGTATATATTTTGAATAGAGTTCAAATCAAAGTAAATAGTGATAAGACTCCATATGAATTGTGGTATGACAAACCTACATTTTTCAAGTATTTCAAAGTGTTTGGTAGAAAATCCTACATAAAAATAGAAGAATATAATTTGGGAAGCTTTTATTCACGATGTGATGAAGGAATATTTCTTGGATATTCCACACAAAGTAAAGCTTACAAATGTTATAACAAAAGGTTGCACAAGATTGTAGAAAGTATCAATGTCAAGATTGACGAAGATATAAAACATGCTAAATTTGACCAAGATAACTTTAACTATGCATTAGATTGTGAGGAAGAGATGGTTGATGAAGAGCTAGAAGAAGAAGAGAATGACAAAGCACCTACAAAGTATGTTCAAAATGATCACCTTGCAGATCAAATAATTGGTAATAAAAATGAAGGTGTTTAGACAAGGAGAAGACTTGCAAAGAATAAGGAACAAGTAATTTTTCTCTCTTGTCCCAGATTGAACCTAAGAGTTACATGGAGGCTAGCAAGGATGAGAGTTGGATAAAACCCATAGAATAAGAGCTAAATCAAATTGAGAAAAATAATACATAGGAATTGGTTAGAACCTTGAGGAAAAATGTGTTTGACACTAAATGGATGTTTAGAAATAAGCTCAATGGAGATGGAGAAGTAGTAAGGAACAAAGAAATATTGGTGTGAACAAGTTGAATGGATAGACTTTGAAGAAACATTTGAACATTTTACAAGATTAGAAGCCATAAGAATGTTTCTTTCATTTTTCAATTTATAAAGGATTTAGAGTCTATCAGATGGATGTAAAATCTACTTTTCTAAATGGAAACCTTGAAGAAGAAGTGTAGATGGAACAACCAAAATGTTTTCAGCTATCAAAAGAAGAAGATTATGTCTGTAGATTGAGGAAAGCACTGTATGATCTAAAACAAGCACTGAGGGCATGGTATTCAAGATTGGACTAGTATCTACAACAACAATGGTTCAAGAAAGGATGTGTAGATAGTAATTTGTATTTCAAATATGAAGATGAGAATATTATTATCGTTGTTGTATATGTGGATGACAACATATTTGGTGGTAGCAATGACAAGATGTGTAAAGAATTTGTAGTCCAAATGCAGACTGAATTTGAGATGTCAATGCTAGGAGAACTATCATTTTTCCTTGGTTTACAAATAGCACAAACTGATGATGGGATATTTATATCTCAAACTAAGTATGTTAAGGAAATGCTTAAATTTTTTGGAATGGAAGACAGTGGACCAGTTAGTACTCCCATGATAATTGGTTGTAAATTGAGCAAAACAAATGAATCACTAGATGCAAATCAAACAATATATATGTCAATTATTGGAAGCTTGTTGTACTTAACTACATCAAGACCAGACATTATGACAGCAGTGTGTATGGTTGCTAGGTTTTAGACTACTCCCAAGGAGTCTCATCTCAACACACTAAAAATAATTTTTAGATATATCAAAATTACTATTGACTATAGACTGTGGTATCCCAAGAGCAAAGATTTCACTCTAACTGCATATACAAATGTTGATTGGGTTGGAAGTGTAGATGATAGAATAAGTACCAACAGTGGTGCATTTTTCTTGGGAGACAAACTTGTTTAATGGATGAGCAAAAAGAAAGAATCAGTCACACTCTCTACAACTGAAGTAGAGTATGTTGCAGCAACATGTTGTACTCAGGTTTTATGGATGAAGTAGAAACTTAAGGACATCAAGGTTGAGTACAAAGAACCTATCTCTATTCTTTGTTATAATTCAAGTGCAATCACCATGGAGTATGTTCCAACCAAAGATCAAGTGGCAGACTATTCACTAAGCCTCTTCCCAAGGAAAAAGTTGAATATTTAAGGCAAAAATTGGGAGTAATTTCTCCCACATCATATTACTAACTACTAGTGATAGGGAATGGGTCCAGGGGGAGCTTCATAGATATTTTATTCATTCTTAGATATGAAGCAGAGATCAAGTTAGGTAAACTTGGTTTTATAAATTTCTAACAACTTGATGGTTGTAGATTAATGAATCTTTTCTTTCTCTTTGAATGGTCGGTCAAAAGGGGAGAATATCTAATTGTAAGCACAATGAGGGAGAATATCTTACAAAAGGGGAGATAATAACTAGTTAAATTCATGGTGTGAGCCTTTTCCATTGATGTCAAAGGGGGAGAATTTATGCAAATTCTCATACAATTGAGCAAGGGGGAGAATGTTAAGAAAATGCTCTAATGGAAGATATGTCTAAGGGGAAGCTATTTTGTATGTGCACTCACAATTAGTTTTATTGATACAGAGAAGTTCAATTGGTATATGATGGTTCCAATTAGCATAAGACTATTATTAATTAGAACATAACATAAATCAAAACATCTTCAATTGGTGTAGAGATTTTGAGCATTTGGTTTTTCCATCATTGACAAAGGGGGAGATTGTTGGCATAATGTTATCATTGATGTCAAAATGTGTCATTGATGTCAAAGGGGAGATCTATGAAGGCCTAGATTTCATTGAGCTTAGAGGATCAGGTTTTGGAAGAGTTGGTGCAATATGATGGAGAAAAGAGCATGTTTTTCCAAATTGTAATGTTGCTAAAAAAGATACAAAGTTGTCATGAAATGTTGTCATGATGTTTTAGAGGTCACCTCCAGAAGTAAGGGGAGAAAATAGGCTATGTATTTGACATGGGTTTTTGGAGAGCTTCTCAAAGGTGTGAATTGTAGATCCAGAGGATGTGGAATGTGCTAAAAAATTATTTATCTTTTCTCTCTATACCAATTAGGGTTTTGTAGATAAACCCTAGGTGGTGCAATCATGGTGATGAATAGATTTTATGTTTTGATGTTGACTATGTATGGGAGGTTGCAGGTTGCTTAAGTGAAACCTTAAGTTATTGGTTCAACATCATTTGTGTAATTGGCCCCCGTGCCTAGTACTATCGGTTGGTTCGGCGGAGTGTGCATCGTGATGTCTCTTCACATCACAAGTTGTGTTCACCACACCCATAATAAAAGTGTGATGTGTGATATGATCCTTGGAAGATCTAATAGTGATGGATGGTTCACATAAGATTGGACAGCTATCACTAATGTCATTTACATCGCAGTTTGAATTTTACCTCAACCTGTGGTTCGTATGATGTGTGATGAAGATTAATCGATGGTTGAGATGAAGCGAAGGAAATCCAATGGTCATCACTTCATTAATTCACATGATTGTTGTGAAGAAAAAGGAAGGAAATAAATGCATGATATGCGATTGCTAAAGTGTTAGTGGTGTATAACATAAGCAGGGATAGGTGGCAAGACAAGATTACATCACAGGAAATGTTTACATCACACTTATACTTCTTCAAGAAATGAAGCTTTCCATGATACACTAAAGGGTTGCAATGGAGACATAGGTGGGTCCACTCTTCAGAAATGTGATGGAACAATAAGGAGGACATGTGCTCAACATGGCAGATGGTAGAATGTAATTGCATCACAATGATCCTTTGCATCATGATTAACTCTCTTTGTGTGAAAATGAAGTTGTGATAGTCAAAGAGGATGCAATGGTGATCCAAGTGCAGAGATCATAAGGTGAAGATCAGGTGGTGATCAATAGACCTCTTCACATCACAAAATTGAGATCAATGTCCTAAGCAAAGTCGTGATGGCTTAATTGTATGTGATGGTTATAAACAATGTGACCAAGATCAACATTGTCAATTTATATAAGACCAATCCAATGACACCATTTTAAAGATAAAATATTAAATGAGAAGCGATGGATTGTGGCATGAATATTAGACATCGATGGCCCAAGTTTAATGTTGAAGACATTTAACAGCTATGATAGTGTGAACAAGGGTTTTGACTATAAACCAACACTGTGAATGAGTTTAATTGGTCCAACCACTCTAGCCACCAATTGTATTGGTGATGGGATAAATTATCGACGATATGGTAGTGTACATAGTAGAAAGTCAGATACATATCAGATACAAAGTATATGATATTAAATGAAAATGAAATTCTAGTTTTGTTATAATACTAAAAATAGAAAAAGCATTAAATCTGGAGAAGAGTGTGTGTGGCTTGATGAATATGTGGCTTGTTGAAGAAGATAAAAAAACCCTAGCAGATAACTTATATGTGTGTGCATGCAAAGCTCAAGGTAATGATTACAGGTTGGTGAAGGGTTGCAAAGAGAAGACAATCAAATTTGGGGAAAGCAGGAAATGCATGCATGTTTTAAGGAGATTGAGCTCTTGAGGCATATAGAGAATGCACTAAAAGAAAAACTTGAAAATCAATGTATGTGTGAGCTCTTGAGGCAAACAAAGAATGCACTAAAATAAAAGGGGAAGGAGCAAAGGTGTGTGTGAATGAGTAGAACCCAAAAAAAAAAATGAGATATTTATCAAGGTTAACATTCAACAACAAAACAAAGAGGTGCAAGGCAGAAAATTTTGTTGTAGTAACAACAACAAAGAATTAAGCAATTGCAAATAGGGTTGCAGCATTGAATTGTGTTCTTTGGAACAAATTGTAATACCTTGATTGTAAATTTGATTGGTGGGTTCCATCAAATAATGGGTTAGCTGCTCAATTTAGGGAGTTGGTGCTTCCTTGGAGTGGGCTCCTAAAATAGGGGATTGGTTTCTCCTTAGGGTTGGTTCCCTTAAATAATTGTAATCAAAGATTTACCTTGTGAGGCTCGATAAGTATAGTAGGTCCTAGCAACTATTCTCACTGGGGTTTTTCCCATCTAGGTTTTTCCACGTATATCCTATGTTATTTGTAATTGTATGTGTGTGTTTATCTCTCTACATGTTTAGTTTTAATATGCACTAAAAGGGATTGAAATGAATCAATTAATGTAATGTACTGAGGGTTAATTTTTTTATGATATACTAATTCACACCCCCCCTCTCAGTAGATTCTTGTGTTCCAACAACTTATTCACTATTTATAATATCCTTGGGGTTGATAAATTTTTCTAAGAGTGACCTATATTCCTATCAAATAAAATATATTCTATCAAAAAAATAAAAAATGTACTACCCTTATCACTAACAATATTCTTAGGCAATTCATGCATCCTAAATGATTCTTTCAAAAATAAATATCCCTCTTCAAGAGCTTTGAATTATTAAGTAATTTAAAATAAATGTGCATACTTAATTAGGTTATTCACAACAACATAAATTCAACATTTACCATGTACCTTAGGTCATGAAATCTATAGATATAAGGCTTAACATAAACCCATAGATGTAATATTTACCATGTATCTTAGGAAGTATTTTATCTTAGGAAGTATTTTATCAAACCTACTAGGAAGGAATAATCTCCTTTGTTGTGTTTATATATGATGTATTATCTTATATGTTTAAGGAAATCCTCCTTATTACCTTTCCATCAAAATCTTTTTCTATTTTTCCTATAAGTTTTGTAGTACATCCATGTTGCCATACTAGTGATGTGTCATGGATAACTCTCCAAATTTTATCCTTCATTCTATACTTAGGAACTAGATGTTCTTATAGAGAATGGGGCCATTTTATACTAAAAATATTTCATCCTTCATTTCTCATCATGAATGCTATTAGAAAATGTGATTTTAGCATATTTAGTCATAATAAAAAAACCTTTCAACCAACATAAGTAGTAGAAAGAGAACATAGAGTAGGCCTTCTCTAACAATAACTATATTCTCTTTTCCCCTCTTATAATCTATGTCAAAATCATAATCTTGGAGATTATCCACCTTTTTTGTTTGTTATTGATGTCTCATTAGCCATTTTAAAAAAGAAGAAGCTATTATGATTTTTCTTCCCCATAAATCTACCACAAACTAGATACTCTCTAAAGTTCTCTAAAGCATGCATAACACCAATATCTCTTTTTCATAAGAATCATTTTTTTCTTTGCTCACCTTCATTCTTCCAAATTGTTTGTGATGCCCCTTTTGAGTTTAAAAAACTCTAATATCTTCACCTAAATCATCACATTTTACAACAAATAGAAGTAAGAAATCTAGAATACTAAGTACATGACATAAAATCATTACCTCCTTAATCTTATTGAAATATCATTTTGTTGATTCTAACCATGTAAATTATCCCTTCTTTATCATATTTTGTAGGGATGTTGCAAGCTATGAAAATCCTTTAATAAATATTTTGTTGTAGCTAAAAAGGATTAAAAATCCCCTTAATTATGATAGTGTGGTAGGTGGAAGCCAATACAAGATAGCTTGGATATTTTTGTAATCCACTTGAACTCATTATGTATTAATGATATGGTCCAAATATAAGATATTTATCACTCAAAACTCACATTTGGAATTGTGTGAGGGGGAAAGATTCATAGAATGAAAAACAAGATCAAAATGAAAATTGAAATTAGAATCTATCTAATCCAAAACACTTAATCTAAGATCCTATTACATCACTCATGAAATGAACAATCTAAACTATTTGAAATTACGAAATGAAATCCTAATATTAACACAATGAATTCAAAAGCAAATGAGAGGTTACCATACCATGTTCGAGTGTATTTGCATGTTGGGTTGTTTGTATCACTACAAAGCTTCCATTGTTCATGTGCAAACACTGGATGAACGATACTTGGTTGATTGAAAAAGGTTGAAGCTCTATCAATGGTGATTGTGACAACACTTTGTTGCAAAAGTATGTTTATTCTCTGATCCATATTTGTGAGGAGAGAGGTTTGTTATATAGGAAAAAAGATTTTGAATCGATAATTAGGATTGCGTTGGAGAATATCCAGATCAACGGTCAACATGTGTTGAGAGGATTTAGACATGAGAAGATTGTGCAAAGTTGATTGCACAATTTGGGTGATTGAAGAATGGATTGGCTAGTCAGGGTTTAGATTGATCAGTTGGGATTTGATTGATCAGTTAGCAATTGATTGATTTTAGTAAGGAAACAGATTGACTAGTTAGCAAAATTAGATTGCTTAGTTAGCAACCCATGAATTTCTCAATCAAAAAGTGAGTGAGGAATATGAATTAATTTAATTAATTAATTTATTCCTTTTTTTATTTGATTTTTTGATAATTGATATGAATAGTTTGATTTAATTATTCAATTTTTGGAGGGAAAGTGTCATAATTAAATTATTATGATTTAATAATTTAATCAATTTAGGGGAATAAGGTGATTTAGTGACATAATCAAATAATTGGCGGTGTTTGACAAATCAGGATGAAATAAGATTAGATTAGGACTTTATTAAATAAATGTAATTTATTTAATTGGTTGAAATGATAAAACATGAATTAATCAAATAATGTTGTTTTATTCGATTAATAGTAGAATTGGGGTTTTCAAGACTTTATTAAATAAACGGTATTTATTTAATTTGTTGAGAATGATGAAAATGTGAATTAATTAAATAACATTGTTCTATTCAATTAATAGAGGAAATTAGGGTTTTAGATGTCGTTTGATGTTGTGGGATGATTGTGGGATGATTCTGAGATGATTTAAGATGTTTTGGAGATGTTATGAGATGTTTTGAGACATTCCAAGTTGATTATGAGTTGTTTCAAGAAATTTTGAGTTGATTTTGAGATGTTTTGAGACATTCTAGATTGATTTTGAGTTGTTTCGAGACATTCTGAGTTGATTTTGAAATGTTCTGAGACATTTTAGGTTGATTCTGAGTTGTTTCGAGACATTCTGAGTTGAAACCGAGATGTTCTGAGACATTTTGGGTTGATTTCGAGTTGTTTCGAGACATTTCAAGTTGATTCAAAGTTGTTTCAAGACATTCTAAGTTGATGATATGTGTTAAGCCAGTTGTACATGTCTACATTTTTCCCCTCTTTGATACAAAGTACTAGTTGCTTTGTTTCAAAGATTCTATTTTTAAGATCAAGCTTTTGAAAAAAAATTATGCCCCACTATTCCTTGGTGTTTTGTGGAATGATGGTAGGACTCTGTGTTTCCCCCTTGATAGGTTGACCAAAAATTTCAAGTTTTGAGGTCAGGCTCACGACTCTGTTCTATTGGCGTTCCGATCTGTTTAGGTTTCAGAATCAGGTTTATAGGTCCTTCATTTCTCATTTCGATGTTTCTAAGAGCTTCTAATTTGAAATTAAGAAGTTTCCCCAAGTAGAAATTAGGGTTTCCTAGGTGAAATTAGGGTTTCTTGAGGTTTAATATAGGCAATTAGTCCTCTAGATAGCTCATTTGTGTTTTGACTCTATAACTAATTCTTGTCTTTAGTTTTCCCATTCTGTCAGTTTTTTAGGAGCAATTTCATGATTTGATGGAGCCCCACATCGTTCCAAGCTTGTTCGGGAGGTTGGAGGGCCTTCAAGCGTTGGTGGCCCGGTATGTACCTTCTTTCTTTTTTGCTTTCGTCTTGTTTCGTTCTTGTTTTGCGTGTACTAAGTTTTCTAGGTCAAAAGTGAAGTTTTATGATTTCTGAGCATTTTCCTTGGTTTCCTTTCTTTTGCATGTTGTAAAACCTCGCCTTTGACTTATTTCCACACCTTTGACTTATTTATATGCCTTTGACTGAAATCCTCACTTTTGTTTTATGCTTTTGACCTAAAAGCTTGCCTTTGATCAGAAAGATCGCTTTTGACTGTTCCAAGTCCTGAAATCTCACCTTTGACAGAGATCCTCGCCTTTGACTTATTTCCACACCCTTGTTTCCTTGCCTTTTCTTGAAAAGCTCATATTTGCTTGCAAAGCTCACTTTTGCTTGGTGCTTTCTGAGCATTTGCTCAAAACCCTCGCATTTGAATTTTCCTGTTGCGTTTGACTTTAGCATTTGCTCGGAACCCTAGCATGTGTTTGTTTGTCATCCTAAATGTTTTTTTTCATCGTGTTTTGTGTCATTATGTGTAATTTACCTATTTATAATGAAACCCTAACATTATGGATTTAAAATGATTGCAGGTTGGCCTCAGAGTACTACAACCTAGGGAGAGACGTCCTTGATACTTGTTTGATCCTATTGCCCATTTTGGTGCATTGGAGCAAGATTTTCTTGATGTTGTGGGACTATGTTACATTTGCTACATGCCTCCTATCAGGACCCATACTATAATGATGACTACCCTTCTAGAATGGTGGCATTCAGAGACATCCTCGTTTGACTTGCCAACAAGAGAGGCTACTATTACTCTTGAGGATGTTTAGAGGATACTTCGCCTCCCTATTCATGGAGAGCTGGTTACATACCATATTCGACACAGTACCCATGCCATGAAGCGGGTTTTACATGTTAGAAACTTGGAGGTACATCAGTCCGAGATTGATCTGTCTAAGTTTTCTAACAATGCAGATCCCATTTTGCTAGTCTTATGCAGTATGATTTCAGGACTAGTTGTTCTTGATAGATGGGATTGATAGTTTCATGTTGGTTGGGGAGTGTGCATCAAGAGTATGCTTGAGCATGGTACGAGATATGTTTGGGTTTTGTGTCTTCTTTCCCACTTATACAAAGATATGCACGAGGTTGTGTATCGAGGCGGGAAATCTATTTCCATAGGTGTTTCACTCTTACATGTTTGGGTGTGGGAGCATATTGTAGTTACTCGACTAGACGGGATATAGGATCATGATCTTGATGATCCATATATTTCTATCGCTATGGGGATTTCATGCATTATACCTTGCTTGGGGATCTTCCTTATTGGCACTGAGTTTTCAATGATATGCCCATTTTTGTGTGGAGACCCTATTTGGGGTGTGGTGCTTGGCTAGAGGATTCAGATCATCTTGTCTACTATTGACAAACTCGTTGGTTGCTTGGTCATTCTCATCTTGTGCTAGAGTGTTACTTACCTGATCGAGTATGTCGCCAGTTTGGGGAGAGACGAGGTTGAGTTCCTGATGCTTATGAGGCTTGTTTCGGTCAGACAACTCGAGAGGTTTGTGTATGGGGTCTCCAACTAGATATAAATATTATCATTGTTGAGTTCAGAGCACTTTCCCCAGTTGCTTGGGGTAGGCTAGTTGGTCTAGCAGATCCAAGTACTTCTCATGATTATCATGAGTGGTGGGAACAATGCAGGTCATTGAGACTCACTGTTCCTGGGGGTGATCCTTCTTTGGGAAGATTAGGTATTATAGGTCATCGTGGGGAGTGACAACATATTGAGGTCCTCACAGAGAATTTGGATAGAGTTCGTTGTGATGGGGCACAGGGTGATCAAGATGAGCAACCGCCTCAGGTGCAAGGTCATAGGCAGGTTCTGAGTCCTCCACCAGCTAGGGATGGAGACATATTGTTAGCTTAGATGACTACTGCCAGAGATGCAAAGATAGTGAGACAACAAGCTATAGAGGCTCAGATAGATATTTTGAGGGCTGAGCAAGATAACGAGAGTGGTCAATGACATGCTGCAGAGGATTTTGTATAGTTGCTCACTACAAAGAGATACACTCTCAGGGCAGAGCATGATCATTATTTGCAAAGGTCTACCTACTATCAGACTCTATATGAGTTTGTTGTTCCTAGGGCTGCTTGGTGTCCATGGTTTGGAGAGCCTAGTGTTGTGAGTGATGGTGCAATTGGTGGTGCAGGTGGTGGTGTAGGTGATAAGTCTCTGTGATAGCTAGATCATTTTGGTAGTCTATAGGGTTCTACCATTCCTGTCGAGCTCTTACTTTTTTCGTACTTTTTCTTCATGTTGTTTATTGCTCAAAGGCATATTGTAGATGTTGGACTCAAGCAACACTGAGAGGGGAGGGTAAATCAATGTTGAGCAATTTTAACTTTTATTAATCTATCCTTTCAAGTGCTTAAACCATTCAATCAAAAGAAAGATGCATGATCATGAAACAATAAGCCAAAACACCATAGCACAATAATTTTTACTTGGAAACCCTGTTAGGGTAAAAACCACGGTGGAGGTCAATCCATAATTTGAGTACTCAAAATATAGTGTTTAACAAAATGGGAATGCACTTGCACTCAGGCACATTGCCTAGAGCTCACTGCTCAAAATAGGAAGGCCCATTGCCTTACAAAATATTTGGATCACAATCAAAAGATTTAACTGAGAAGATAGCATCTACAAATGTCTGGTTACAGTTCCGGTTAAGCTCATAGATCACATTATGGACCTTCTGTTTGATTCTACACTTTGCTTTGCTTTGCCTTAATTCGCTTCACAAAAATCCTCTTTTGCACAAATGAGAATCACTTAACTGATCTTCTGATATTCACACACATCTACACATATCAAATGCCACACACACCATTACAATTTTTTTTTACTGGTCTCATATATATATCCGCTACCAAGATTTCAATCGCTCCATGTCATCTTTAATAAAATAGAAAATATTTTCCAATTGTCAGCTCAAATCATGAATAATTTTTGATACACATCACAAGAGTTGGCCATAGCATAGCTAGGACCCAAAAAAAAATATTCAAACACAAAGATACTTCAAACAATTTGTCCTTAAGCATCCACAACACCTATCATTCATTTTGTTGGCCTTCATACATTGATAAATAGAAAATCGAACGACCAGATCTCCCAACTCGTACACCAGTTGATGAAACAACACAAAAATTGATAGTAAGACATCTCATATACCCAAAGATATTCCCTGAGATCCACATGAACCAAAATTGATAACTTGGTAATGCAAACCACTTGATAGATTCAACCTTCTACTGGATACCATGTTCTTCACTTTGCCTTCCAGTATAGTTAGATACTATAGTGTGGACTGGATCAATGACTTAGGTTGCCATCAATGACAAAACTATAAGCCATATGCCAATAATCTCCCCCTTTGGCATTGATGGCAACACTTAGTGAAAAATGACTAAGTGTCAGAACTAATATGATTACACTGCCAGAGTTCAAAATTTCAAAACACAACTCCCCCTTTAAATGATAAGGAATTTTTCATTGCTCTCTCTCCCCCTTTGACATTGGATCTCGCCCCTTGCTAATTCAAAAATTGGATCAAAATTTGAAGAAATACAACTGCTACTCGAGTCAAACAATTATCTTGTACTTATCTTTCATTTCCAGAAGAAATTTACTCCAAGCTTCTACTAAGATCCCAATGATTAATATCAAGTTGTTGTTCTCAAATGTCTGGTTGATAATTTGGATGAGAGATTCTAAAATTGTGATTGCCTCTTCTAATTTCTCTCCTTTCCTCATAACCTCAATTAACTGCTCCAGTTTGCATTCGGTTAAATCCTTCACTTTCCAAAAGGTGTCCACGAGGTTTTTTTTGGTGAAATGAACTTTTGTATGCTCAAACTGCAACTCTTGAATCCTTTTCTTGAATGCACCATCCTGATCCTGAAACATGTTATAATCTTGACCAATTTTGTTTAGCTCAGTTTCAATCTGCTCCAGCTTATCTTTGTATCTCCCAACTACATGAGGCCAACGAAGACAATAGTTGTAGATGTTATTTGTTGTATTTATGCATTTCCTCAACACATTCATTTGTCTTTTTAGTTTGGTAAGAGATAGCCTGAACTATTCCTTCAGATTTAGAATTATTTCTCCCTCTTTCGTGTCCTGGGACTCAGAGACCATGACTTCCTTAATGCATTCAATCATCTCTTTATGAAAAAAATTCTACAAACTCTCAAATCCAATGTTATTGTGCACAAAATAAGTGCTTAGTGTGCTCTCAATCAGGTCCTGCTCATATGAGGGTCTATTAGACCATATGTTAGCAATTTTTTGCATCCCATCTTTCTCCTGAGCAAGCTGTAGTATCTTTACTCTGGATAAAACACCTTCTTCTTCACTTCCTTCTACCATTACTACATCCGGTTCAACTAATTTTGGTTCTTCCCTTGGAGTGTACTCATCAAATTCCTCATATGGTATGTCCACAATCACTTGTTCTTTACCTTTTCCTTCAATTTTTGGAGTCTTGTGTGCGGAAGGAGTGTAATCAACAATCTCTTGTGCTCTTTTCTTCTTCCTCTCCATCTCACCGAAAGAGGATCCAACTTCAAGTGCTCTTACTAAAATGGAAATGCTAATTGCTCCAAACTTCCCTAGCAATTATGAAAGGGTAACATGTCTCCTTTTTCAATTGCACATTCTCCATCAGTTGATCTTTCAACAATCCACAAAGATCAAAATCCCGATCTTCCATTATCATCTTATGTGAAATGTAAACAACTCCATCTAAAGTTGCACCTTCTCTGTTCCTAAAAAATACTTTGTAGGATATTCCATGCACAATGTACCTTGTCACTGAGTCTTTAATTATGGATAATATCAATTCCCTTTAGTCTCGAGTTACTCAAGTGAGGGTTTTGAATTCTTTATTCTGAATTGATTTCTTCCTTGGCACATCCCCAACCTTACATAACCCAATTACAGCTACAATCACTTCCTTCGAGATATGATAGGATTTATCCAAGGTTAGAATATCATCATTCATTTTGTCTAGAATAAACTCAATGATTTATGCATTTCCGAAATAAGGGAATTCATTCCAAATGTCCAAGATTTTATGCTTTGCTTCATTCACTCGCTTCAATTCATCATGTGACAACTTATTTCTTTCAAATCTAATCTTCTCACTGCTATATTCATCTAGGTTTATCTTCCCTTTGATTTGTTCCATTTTTCCTTTCGTACGCACACCAAATTAAATTGAAATTTTAGGAATACCTAATGAATTAGGGTTTTTCCCCCGAATTCTCCTCATGCTTTTGCAATTATGATGCAGGGTGCTCTCCTTCTCCTTCTCTTCGATACAAAGTGGAAAATGAGGATTTCAAGTTTCTTTTTATATTTCACACACCTAAATTTTATTGTAATAAATGCTTTCTCCCTAACACATCTCGGATACCCTTTTTTCTTAGTTGTCAACCAAAAACATCTACGACCCTTCAACTTGGCATAATTTCATTTTCAACTGTTCCAACAACAACTATACTGCACTCACTTACATCCCGATGTCAATTACCGGTAGGGGGTTTGAATAATTTTTCTTGACAGCTCCCCCTAGGCCAAAGGTCTAAAACTAGTTCCCGGAGGAATTTCCAGAAGCAGGTTCTAGTGTATTTTCTACAATAGAGGAGATCTTCTTCACCCATGTCTTCTTCATTTGATCTCTTATTTCATCCACAGTTACTTTCCCTTTTCCTTTATCATTTCTCTACATATTCCTATCTTAGTATACCAGACCTCTTCTATCCATATTCTTGTTTCTACATAATCTTGCAATATGACTGTACTTGTTGCAATTGTAACAAACAACATTTCTTTGTTCATACTAATCATTCCATTGATTTCTTCTTGATCTACATTGATTAGCAATATTCTCAAATCTTCCACAGGTATAGCATTCTACATTCCTTCTATTGATAGAGTTGTTTGAAAAATTTTTACACTCAATTGACTTATGACCAAACTTGTTGCAATTGAAACACTAACCCAAAAATGTTGAATCTCTTGATTTTATTTTAATTCTACAATGAGCAGCCATATAACCAAATTTATTGCATGCAAAACAATATCCATTAAACTTTTGTGCATTAGGTTGTCTTACCAGATGCCTTTTTTCTTTGTCCATTTGATTTCTTTGCCTGAGATTCCTTTGTCCAGATCCAAAACTTTCTCCTTTCTCATATCCAAGGCCTCACCTGTCATTTGCATTCTTTTTTCCTTGAGTTAGCTCATCAAGCTTAACTGAGATAATCTTGAAATTGTCCTTGTATTCATTTGTAGTAGTTAGTTCATCTCTAAGAATAACAATCTATTTTTCAAGCTCTTCTTCATTGTCTCTGGATTGTTGCAGTTCCATCTCCAACTGAATGAATTCTCTATTAACTCTGTTGCATTCATTAGTTCTCTCTTTTAGGGTCTGGCCAAGTTTTTCTTCATTCTTCTTTCTTTCTTCAATCTCCTCAGTCATCTTCATCGTCATAGATTCCATCTCATGCTTTAGGGTAGCATTGTATCTAGCAAGCTTTTCACATTCTTCA
This sequence comes from Sequoia sempervirens, assembly GCA_007258455.2. Taxonomy (NCBI): domain Eukaryota; kingdom Viridiplantae; phylum Streptophyta; class Pinopsida; order Cupressales; family Cupressaceae; genus Sequoia; species Sequoia sempervirens. The sequence continues at coordinate 28,623,709 of VDFB02047230.1, read as the reverse complement.
GTTATTTCCTTCAAGGTTTGATTCAAATTATCGCCATCCATCCTTTTGCTCTCTTCAATAATTTTTCTTTCCTTTTTCTTTATCTGATCACATAGATCCTTTCTCCTTTCCCTAGATTTAATAAACTAATCCTTCAACTTCTGAATGAATTTCTCAGTATCCTTAAGATTTCCTTTCAATTCCTAGACTTCTGCCTTAGACTGATCAAGATCATCAAGATCCACCACAAGCTACTGCTGAAGACTACCAAAGTCCATCAAATTCCAAGATCTACCTCAAGTTGTTAAACTTATTCAAGGAACTTAGCTCTAATACCAATTTTTGGACTCAAGCAACATTGAGAGGGGGGGTGAATCAGTGTTGAGAAATTTTAACTTTTATTAATATGTCCTTTCAAGTGCTTAAACCATTCAATCAAAAGAAATATGCATGATCATGAAACAATAAGCCAAAACACCATAACACAAGAATTTTTATGTGGAAACCCTGTTAGTGGAAAAACCATGGTGGAGGTCAATCCACAATTTGAGTATTCAAAATATAGTGTTTAACAAAATGGGAATGCACTTGCATTCAGGAACACTGCCTAGAGCTCACTGCTCAAAATAGGAAGGCTCACTGCCTTACAAAATATTTGGATCACAATCAAAAGATTGAACTGAGAAGATAGCATCTACAAATGCCCGGTTACAGTTCTGGTTAAGCTCATAGATCATACTTTGGACCTTCTGTCTAATTTTGCACTTCGCTCTATTCTGCCTTAATTCACTTCACAAAAATCCTCTTCTGCACAAATGAGAATCACTCAACTGCTCTTCTGATATTCACACACATCAAAAAATATCGAACACCACACACACCATTACAAAGCGAACTTACCGATCTCATATATATATCCGCTACCAAGATTTCAATCGCTCCATGTCGGCTTTAATAAAATATAAAATATTTTCCAACTATAGGCTCAAATCATGAATAACTTTTGATACGCATCACAATATTTAGCCATAGCATAGCTAGGAACCAACAAAAAAAAAATCGAACACAAAGATACTTCAAAAAATTCTGCCTTAAGCATCTGCAACACCTATCATTCATTTAGTTGGCCTTCATACACTGATGAACAGAAAATTGAATGACTGGATCTCCCAACTTGTACACCAGTTGATGCGACAACACAAAACTTGAGAGTAAGACATATCATATACCCAAAGATCTTCCCTGAGATCGACAACCAAAACTAATAACTTGGTAATGCAAACCACTTGACAGATTCAACCTTCTATTGGATACCCTGTTCTTCACTCTGCCTTCCGGTATAGTCAGATACTACAATGCGGACCAGATCAATGACTTAGGTTGCCATCAATGACAACACTAGAAGCCATATGCCAATAGTAGACATGTTTTTTTATGTATATATACTCATCCTCCTAGTCAAGGCCTTATATAGACATTATGATTTTGCATATCCTATCACACTGATGATGTACTCTCTTTTTTATGATGATATATACGATATATACCTTCTTTGATTCATTCTCGTTTTATGCTTATGTGATGACAATATATGATGATGTATGTTTATATATGGTGTTGATATGAATGAATTCCCCATACAAGATGTTTTTATTGGTTTATTATCATCATGATGTGTATTGACGATATTGTGGATGAGAATGGTACCAATGATATTGCTATGCAGGGTTTACTCAAAAGAAATGTTGATGATTAGAGGAAATAAATGATGATGGATAGAAATGTGATGTTAATTAGTAGTTGATGAGTTTCTTTTTCTTTTCTTTAGAGACTTCACAGTTTTTGAACAATTCGTTTTGATATAGAAAATAAATACGATGCACCAAGGTATTAATGACCAAGGTGACTTTGTATCTATTGTGTGGACTTTGACTCTACAAACAAGGAGTACTCTTGCTCATACCAGACATATGGAAACCCTATTAGAGTGTATAGGTGAGAAGCTTTAAAATCATGTTGGACCAGTAACACAAGAGGTATTAAGAACCTAACATGTCACTGCTACACAAAATGCTCCAAAGATGACCTCCATACACAAAAAAAAGCAAGTATTTGCCATGGTAGTATAGCAAGACTATTCACAAACAACAAATCAAAAATGACACTCAATTTCCCCCATTCCTTCTTCTCTAAATCCTTATGGACATCCTTGAGAGATCCTGGGAATGAGTCAATAATTTAAATCACAAAAAAATAAGATAACAAAAAGATAAAATAATGTTGTTATATCACTTGCCATATCTATTTGGGGTGGGTCTATTATCCAATGTTGGTCTTGTCTATTGTAGGAACATATTTGTTAAGACATATCTCAAGATTTCATTGGGTCTTGTCAAAAATATATGTATTTGATACTTGGCTTTGTTTTAGTTCGCTTTGCGATCAAATTCTTCTGTGATTGTCTGCTTGAAGGTTCCAACTGTTGATGTTTTCTTTGTTTGTTTTGTTTATTTTTTCAAAGCGTGAGTGTGATGATTTGTTTATTATAGATGATTTCTTATTGGGAATTGTGATGAACGGGATGGGTCTTTTTTCTTTTTCTAAGTTTTATGATGTTGTTTTTGTTGTTTTCTAGGGACTAACCTAGGGCCTCAAGGGCTCATCAAAGATAAGCCTTCCCTATTTTGTACACACAGAGGCTTGTAGTTTGCTTGGTTTGAGTGTTTTTGACCTTTTCTATTTTGTGAATGTTTGTGGATTTTGTATTTTTGACTATTTTTTTGGATTTTGAATTTTTGACTATTTTTTTTTTATTTTGAATTTTTGACTGTTGAAATAAAGCATGTTGGAAACCTAAAGGGACTGCCTAGGGTTCTTAGAGGCTAATAAGCCTTATGTATGTTGTACATGCAAAGACCACATAGTTCGACCGTTTGACTCAAAGCATAAACTATTTTTTGGTAAACAACATTGATAACTTGGATTGATATTCCATTTTTTTTTCTAGAGGATATGTTGCGGAAATCTACTTGAACTAGATGTGAGGTTCAAGCAAATGTTGATATCTTAGACTATTTGAGTGAAGGAATAACCCAACGATGTTGTTTTGTTTTGATGTTTTCAAATGTTTTTTGTTTTTGATTTTTGATCTTTTGTTGTTTTCTAGATATTTTGACTTTTTGTTGTTTGCCATGATAGGACGCTCAAAGATCTAATCCATGACCAGTCTCAAGAATTTTCCCCGGTTGTAAACAAGACTACTTTCCTTAATCAGTGACAAGCCATGGTTGGATACCTTGTTTTATTATGAAATGAATGGGTGGATGTTGTGGATAGTACCAATAGATAATGATGCAAGTTTTATTCAAACATAGCACATGTTTTCCAAGTTTTCACTACAGTACCTATTCTAAGAGTGCCACAAAGTGGTTTTCACTCAAAGAATTTTTTATTTCTCTTTACTATTTTTCTTTCCTTTTTATTTTTTTGTATTTTTATCCTTTTTCTATTTTTTTGGATTTTTACCCTTTTGCCTGGGGTATTCTGACGTGCTTCATGTTAGAACTTCTTGAGGTGGTTGTTGTTCAACAATTTAGCTAAAGGTTCACCTTTAGGAGTAGCCAACTGATATGCCCCAAAGTCGTAGCTTGTTGTGATGACAAATGGGCCTAACCAGTTGGGTTCAAATTTTCCTTTTCCATCCTGATTTAGTTGTACCTTTTGATTCTCTTTGAGGACTAATTCACCAAATTGAAAGTTCCTATCCTTGATCTTTTTGTCATAGTTCCGCTTGAGCCGATTTTCAAAAACTTGTAGATGGTTTAATGCACTCAAATGCCTTTCATCTAAGAGTTCTAATTCATTCAGCCTAGATACCTTGTATTCTTCATTGTTGACCATGAATTTTAGTGAAACTCGCAATGAAGGGATTTCAACCTCAATAGGAAAGACAACCTCTAATCCGTAGACCAAGGAAAATGGCGTGGCGCCAGTAGGTGTGCGAATGTTGGTTTGGTAGGCCCATAAGGTTGGGTTTAGCTGAAAATGCCAATCACGATCAACTTCATTAACAGTCCTTTTGAGTATTTTCAGTATGGTTTTGTTAGATGCCTTAGTGTGACCATTTCCTTGGGGGTAATAGGGCGTGGAAAATCGACGGTGGATAGAAAATTGGGAACAAAGCTCTTGGACATCTTGATTTTTGAATGGGGTTCCATTGTCTGTTATTATTGTTTGGGGAATTCCATACCTGTAGATTAGATAATTCAAAATGAATTTTAATATCTGTTTTCCAGTGATATCGGTCAATGGAATTACCCTATCCATATAGTGAAGTACTCTATTGTTGTGATAATGAATTTGTGCCCATTGGATGAAGCAGGTGATATATCGCCTACCAGGTCTAATCCCAATTGCGAAAAAGGCCATGGTGTGATTATAGGTCTCAATTCCTATGTTGGTGCATAAACCAAGTCATTGTGTTGCTGACATTGTCGACACTTTCTAGAATATTGTATGCATTCTTGTTCCATGGAGGGCCAGTAGTATCCTGTTCTGTGTAGTTTCTGGACTAGGTTAAGTCCACTAGAGTGGGATCCGCAAATACCTTCGTGAACCTATTGTAAGGTTTTTTGTGCTTCTTTTGCATCAAGGCACCAGAGTAACATACCATCTAGACTACGATGGTATAGGGTATCTCCTAAGATGGTAAAATGGGAAGTTATATGGGTGAAGGTTTACTTTTGGGTGGTCGTTAAGTCAAGTGGTACAGTACCATGTTGGATGTAGTCAAAGGTATCTTGGTACCATGGGGAGTTAGGACCAAAAACAACACATACCAATTATGATTCTAGGATGTCGAATGTTGGTACAAATAGTTGTTCCACAAGGAATTCATACTTAGGTACGTTCTGTGGAATATCAAGCAGTGAGCCTATTGTTGCCATTGCATCAGTAGCTTTGTTATTGATTTGAGGAATTTTCTCAAAGGTTATTATGACAAAGTATTCCTTGAAGCTATCCACCATCCTTTTATATGGCAGAAATTTTTCATCTTTTTTCTGGTACTCATCGTTCACTTGTCTGATCACTAGCTAAGAGTCTCAGAAGATATGCAACTCTCTTATTCTCCATTCAATATCCATTATTAACTTTGTGATTAGAGCTTCATATTCTGAGATGTTGTTCGTGCATGGGAATGCAATCCTGTAGGAATTTGGTATACTATCTCCATGTGGTGTGAGAAATAGAATACCTGCTCCAGATCCATGTTGAGTATGGGAGCCATCAAAGTATAGAGTCCATTGGTCTATCTATTCTGTCATCAAGATACTCTCATCTGGAAAGTCCACTATGAGAGGTTTATGATCATCTAAGGGTGCTTCAGCCAGTTGGTCTACTATAATTTTTCCTTTGATAGTTTTCCTATCCACATACTCCATATCAAATTCACTCAGGATCATCACCCATTTGGCTATTCATCCTATTAGGGCTTCCTTTACTAGTAAGTACTTGAGTGGGTCTATCTTAGAAATCAACTTGACCTTTCTGTTCAGAATGTAGTGTCTTTGCTTTTGTGTTGAAAACATGACTGAGAGACATGCTCTTTCAATGGGCGAGTAGTTTATTTCATAGCCCACCAGTATTTTTCTGATATAGTAGATTGCCCTTTCTTTATTATTATCATCTAGCTAGGCCAAGAGAACTCCCAGTGCTGCTTGTGTGGTAGACACATAAAGTATCATTTCCTTTTCTAGGATAGGCGGCATGAGTACATGAGGAGTAAGTAGGTACTCCTTGACTTGTTGGAATGCTTGGTCACATCTCCCATCTGACTTGAAGGTGATGTCCTTGGGTAGGAGATGAGTGAAAGGGTGATGTTTTTCCGCCAATTGTGCGATAAATTGCCTAATGGATTGTAGTTTCCCTTATAGGCTCCTCAACTGTTTTAGTGTCTTTGGCAGAGGAATCTCTATTATTTCTTTTACTTTGTCTGAATCTACTTCAATCCCTCTTCTTGATACTATGTAACCCAATAGATTTCCAGATGTTACCCCAAATACACATTTCTTAGGATTGAGTCTCAGATTGTACTATTCAAGATGATCAAATACTTTATCCAGGTTTGTCAAGTGGTCTGCCCTTTTGAATGACTTTTCTAGAATTTCATCCACATAGTCCTCCATGATTGTGTGTAGCATATCATGAAATATTGTCGCAATTGCTCTTTGATATGTTGCTCCTGCATTCTTTAGACTAAAGGGCATTACGTTCCAACAAAATATTTCCCAAGCACAAGTAAATGTTGTTTTGTGTTGGTCATCTGGAGAGATCTTTATTTGGTTGTATCTAGAGAAACCATCCATTAAAGATAGCATATCATGCCCTATTGTTAGATCTACAATCATGTCGATACTTGGCAATGGAAATTCATCCTTTGGACAGGCCTTGTTGAAGTTTCTGAAGTTCGTGCATATTTGTATGCCCCCAGTAGGTTTGCATACTAGTATTATATTTGATATCCTTTGTGGATAGTCAATGGGTCTGATGAAACCCACATCTAGTAGTTTCTTTAGCTCTACCTTTACTAGTAATGCTATCTGTGGATGTATTTTTTTGAGTTTTTGCTTGATAGGCTTTGCTCTAGGGATTACAACTAGATGATGTACCACTAATGTTGGATCTAGTCCAGGCATTTCAGCATAGGTCCATACAAAATTTATCTTTTGGGCATTGATGAAAGTTGTGAAGTTGAAGTTGTCTTTTTCTCCTAGGTCTAGTGATGCAGCATGGTAAGTTATCTTTGGGTCCTCCACTGTGCCAACATTTATTTACTGATATTCTGATATGGGGAGATTGAAGTTGTAGGTTTTGCTTCCTCTACTAGCAGTGTTGATATTTACTGATATTCTTATATGGGGAGATTGACTCTTCCATCCTCGGGTGTCTCTGAGAGGTTTTCACCTTCGGAAGCATCCTTTATTTTCCTCTTTTCTGGATCTGATAGAGCCACAAGGTGGTTTTCTCTAGGGGATTGTATTTTTATGTTCTTTCTTTCATTTTTGCGACTGGAAGATTCAATCTCTCCACCAAAGTATGCCTCTTGTTCAATTTCCATGATGAACCCTGGTTTGTGGTCTCCTATTGGTATGTCAGTTCGAAGTCCCATGAACTTCATGATTGCCTCATCATTCTAGAATTGATCTAGAACAGGTGTATGTTGTTGTTAATCCCAATCTATGAGTTGTGGGTAATGGAGTGGGAGGTCATCATCTTGATCTAAAAATCCTATGGAAGTGGATGAAAGGGTTAGTATAACTTGGGCATATTTTTCCCACTGCTTTTTTAGGTTGTCATTGATAGAAGTGGGAGAATCATATCCGGTGACGAAGGAATGAGAATCCCATTCATATTCATTAAAGTCTGTACCAGAATTGTAGTAGATGTTGGTAATGGCTTGAATATGTTGGAAAGGGAACCTATCAATTCTAAAGTTATCAAATAAGTCTTCAACAGGTAAGTCGTTGTCTAAGGTATGATAGGTATCTAGTGCCTTAACACTAGCAAAAGTTTCTTGCTTCTTCCAAGAGGTTCGTCCAATTTTTGGAATAACCACATCTTTTGTCTTATAACCTAG